>JAFEMH010000620.1:225000-691377 GCA_022495995.1 Adenophora triphylla var. japonica | reverse complement strand
AGACGAAGAGCTCGAGCTTTGAATTTGAAATGAAAAAAAAAAAATTAATATAAATGAGTAATTTCGTCAATTGTTAGCGGCCGTGTATATTTGGGGCCGTGTATATAACTATATCCAGAAAATGTGAAGCTTCTACCGAAATACCCATTTGAGTAAAAGGTAAAGCTTCGGACGAAACAGAGAAAGTATAAATCAATAAAATAATATTCCCCCCCACCCAAAAATAAATAATTCTTTTAAATTTAAAAGTCACTTTAAAATCATTAGTATTGCTTACTTTTTAAAAAAATTTAATACTTATTTATTCAAAATTCTGAAACCTCCGGAGCAAATAAAATATCGGCTTGACATTTCCTTGGGATGGATAAGTATTAAATCATCCGGTCAACGTTTGCATCATTAAGGTATTATTTTAGGAGTTAAATTCAATGCTTATTTTTAGATTTTGTCAAGTACTCCCTCCTCTCCATCCCATCGAATCGAATGCTTTATCATTTTGATTTTGGTGAAACATGTAAATTAAGAAATGTAAATTAAGAAAAGTGATGAGTGAGAGAAAAGTTGTGAGAGGGAAAAAGTGAGTGAATATGACAAGTGGGGCCCACAATTTAAATATATGAAAGAAAAAAATTAGTGAATATGACAAGTGAGTCCCACAATTTAAGTACTATGTGAGAGGAAAAAGTGAGTAGGGTTGACAATTGGGGCCCACATTTATTACCATTTTAGAAAATGTGAAGCTTCTACCGAAACACTCATTTGGATAAAAGGTGAAGCATCGAACGGGACAGAGGGAGTATTAATATCTATTTTTTCACATTTTTTTTTTATTTCTTATCATAATTATAGAAAAGTGGACACTATTATTTGAGAATTTAACCCAAAAATTATTTTTGAGTTAAATCACTTCTGCTCAAGTTTTTGATTAAATCGAAATGATCCGAAAATTCTTATATAATAGTATATTATCTTGTACGAATATTACAAAATATTGTATACAGTATTATATAAATAATACAATATAATATAAAGGAACTTATCTATCAAACATTATAATAATTTTTTATAACTTCCCTAACATTAGAGATGACACTAAATTTAACTCCTCATTTAGTTGTAAAATTGAAGAGAACTTAGTCCTACACTTTAGCATATTTTCTTGACCTCATTACTACTTTTTTTGTATATTATAGGAAATATTGTGTCAATTACTTATGAGTCAAATTTATTTATTTATACCTTATCCAAATTAAGCTTCTTGACAATCTCAGGGGCAATTCGGTCAAATTCACAAAGTATATGACCATTTCCAAGTAAGAGACAAAATTAGGTGACCTTTCATGGTTTCTACTTTCAAAGTGGGGCGTTTGGGGCCCACTTAGCCGGTTTTTTACTCTAATCTTGAATTTAGTGATGTCCTCTTTCAATTGAGAGGCGGTCTCCTGTGAGAACATGGGATCCGTTCATGTGAGATGCATGACTTCTAACATTCATGCACTCCACGCATTTAATTCACTGCTAAGCAGCCTTTATATGCCAATTTTTTTTTTTTTTTTTTTATATTATTTTTTTTTTCAGAGCAAAAGTAATAGTTACCATCTCTTAATGTAATGACTGTATACATATAAAGTAACATTGGTCATAAGTAAACGTAATATCTGTTTTAAAAAAATAAAAGCTCGTTTTTACCCATTTTTTTCAAATGTAATACAAACTATATGTATTATTTTTGAAATGTAATAACTTATGTATATGAATGTAATAGTTTATACAAGTAAATGTAACACTTTGATAGATGAAATTGTAACATATTTCTATAATAAGTATTACTTTTGCCAAACGAAGAAAACATAGGAAAAAACATTATTACTTTTCTGTATATATGTATTACTTTAATGTATACAAACTATTACTTTAAGGGATTTTTACCAATAAGCCCTTGGCATGAGGTGGAATTTGCCAATAAAAACTGACATTATCAAAACTAACCAAAAAGTCCCTCAACCCCTGCGTCGACGCTCACGTCTTTCTCTCTCTATATGAAAATAAATTTCTCTCTCTATACGTACGCGTTCTTTCCGGCCGAAGTCGCTGCCGGAAATCGATCAATCGCTACCGAAAATCAATCAATCGTCGGATTTGCTTGAATCGATCAGCTTTACGGTAGCAGGTTCTCAAAAATTGGATTATTTGGACGGTTCTAGTAAGGCTATCGAAAGAAATCGAAGAAGGCGTGTCGGACATTGATGATATCTATTGATGTCTGTTTCTAACAATGTTTTCTCACCGATTTCTCTATCACCGATCCCTCGCCACAAACTGCCCACCTTCCCCCTCTCGTCGCCATTGCCGGAGCTGAAGATCCGTACAAATTCTTCACCTGGAATGTCTTCTCTTGATTTTCGCCAACTGGTTCGTTCGTCCTTCCTTAATATTCTCTCTACCTACTGTTCCGATTTAAGTTCAATCCAACTACATTTTCTTAAAAAGAAATTACTGAGCTTGATTTCAAAAAAATAAAAATTGCTGAACTAAGTGTTCAGATTTATTTTCGAAATCTTTGTTTGTAACTCGGTGAGTTTATTAGTTAGAAATTGATATGGAAAAAATTGGTTTATGAACTTGAAAAGAGAATAATTGAGGTTATGTATGGAAACAGTGGACTTAAATGTGTGAAGAAATTTGGGGATATCGCAATTCAATTGCATCTTCAAATTTCTTAGTGAACTAAAATTGTGAAAAATAACTGAGTAATGTGTTTATCAGTTTTTATAAATAATCGAGAAATGAATTTCTCATTTTGTAACCGAGAAATCGCCTCTCGGTTGTTCATAGTGTTATAACCGAGAAATCAATTTCTCGGTTAGAAATCAATTTTTATAAGCGAAAAATAAGTTTCTCGGTTGTTGAGTGTTATAACCGAGAAATCTGTTTCTCGGTTGTTCATAGTGTTATAGCGAGAAATCAATTTCTCGGTTAGAAATCAATTTTTATAGCGAGAAATCAGTTTCAAAGTTAGAAATCAATTTTTATAACTGAGAAACTGATTTCTCAGTTGTTCACAGTGTTATAACTGAGAAATTAGTTTCTCAGTTGTTCATAGTGTTATAACTGAGAAATCAGTTTCTCGGTTGTTCATAGTGTTATAACTGAGAAATCAGTTTCTCAGTTGTTCATAGTGTTATAATTGAGAAATCAGTTTTTATAACTGAGAAATCAGTTTTTATAACTGAGAAATCAGTTTGAAATAAGTTTTAATACCTAAGATATCATTTTTTATAACTTTGAAATTATTGTGAAATCAAATCATAAAAATGTGAAATTGAAAGATGTGATAATTAGTTTTTATAAATGTAAAATTACTATTGGTCAAATTATAAAGTTATAAAGTTGGTCTAATAATAGCCTAAGGACTTATTGGCGAATTTATTTGGTCTATAATAGCCTAAGGACTTATTGGCGAGTTTTGAAAATGTCAGTCCTTTAAGGTAGTATTTACTTGGCTGAAGGATGTATTGGTCAAAGCCTCTTACTTTAAGTATTACTTTTGCCAAACGAAGAAAACATAGGAAAAAACATTATTACTTTTCTGTATATATGTATTACTTTAATGTATACCAACTATTACTTTAATGTATACAAACTATTACTTTAATGTATACAAACTATTACTTTATGTTGGCTGAAGGATTGGGCCAAGGCAAAATGTGGCCGATTCCAAATTTTTGAAGGCGACCGCCCATTCCAGCTTGGGCGACCGCCCATATGCAAAAAGCTTGGGCGGAGGCGCGGGTTGGCTTTGTTGGACGGGTGATGGGTCAGGATCCGATCCGTCTCATGGATGAGACGGGTTTTCATGTTCTCACATGAGTTTTTGTCTTCAATTGATAACAATTATCCATTCAAGCTTTGGTCAATAATTTATTTTTTTAGTTTTTTGGAAGACTAGAAAATTCAGCTTTGACTATTATGAAGATTATTATAAACCTCTCTTTTTCGAAATACATTATGGGTATATTTGGCAACTCAATTCCAATCCATTGAATTGAAATTGAAAGGGTTAAATTAGTTTCACGAAATTCATTTTGTTCTTCCAATTCCAAATTCAAGTTTTGAAATTGAGGTTGCCAAATATACCCTATAAATATTTATAAATCTTTCTAATTGTGTTCATACAATAGATACACCAATCAATAAAATAAGGAAATAAATATATTGTAAATTACTCCCTCCATCCCGAACCAACCAAGAGTACTACTTTCCCTTTTGATCATTCTCAGACCAAGAGTCACATTCCATAAATGAAAATATGTGAACAGTGTTTCGAACATTTATACCCTCATAATGTTTATATATTTACAAAAAAATTATTCATTATACCCTTATAATTTTAACATATTTACAAAAAAATCCAATCATTAACTTACTATTCCTCCCCCTCATTCTCACTCCTACAAAAAAATCATTCATTAACTTACTATTTCTCTTACTCATTCTCTCTCCTATTAAATATTTTTAATTTTTACATTCTCTC
Source organism: Adenophora triphylla var. japonica (assembly GCA_022495995.1). Classification (NCBI taxonomy): domain Eukaryota; kingdom Viridiplantae; phylum Streptophyta; class Magnoliopsida; order Asterales; family Campanulaceae; genus Adenophora; species Adenophora triphylla. The sequence goes on along the minus strand of JAFEMH010000620.1, from coordinate 686,843 downwards.
TCCTCTGATCTTCTACCCACTTTCAATTTTTTATTCATTTTTTTTTAAAATTTTCTTAAAAACCGGGAAATACTCCTAAGGACCCTTTGTCTCGGACGGAGGGAGTATAATACAATAGAAAATACTCCTTCTGTCCCATTCGAAAAGGCAAAAATTTGGCCTTTCACGGGAATTAAGGCAAGTGTATAGTGGATTAAATGTTGTGAGTATTAAAAGTGAGGTAGAAAAAAGATTGTGAGGTAGGAAATAGTAACTGGATAGCTATTGTGAGTGTGACAATTGAGTCCAATAAATAAAGAAGTGATTAAATATTTTCATTTTGGATGTGTGTCTTTTTATTCGGTACATCCAAAATAAAAATTTGTATATTTTTGGATGCTACGGAGGGAGTAAGGAGTATCAAAACAAAATATCACAATCTCGGGACTGTGGGCATTTTTTATATACTCCCTCCGTCCCACCCATCTTAAGAAAATATTGACTTTTTTTGTCAACTTTGAGTTGCTTTGACCAAGATTTTATAAAAAAATTATGATGCTAATAAATATTTAAAAATTAAAAAAAATGATTCACTATTAAAATACTTTCAATAAAAAAATTCAAATTTTTGTTAAGATTATCAAATTTTCTATAAAGTTTTAGTCAAAGTTATCAAAAGTTGACAAAAAAAATCAATATTTTTTTAAGATGGGTGGGACGGAGGGAGTATATATTATTATTATAGCTAACTAATTAAAAGCTAGTGAAACCTTTAATTTAATTGAAGTGATTCAAAATGAGATATGTTGTGTATTCCCTAGCGATTTTTTTTTCTTTTTACAATCCACTAGTAACACCCCCGTGCGATGCACGGATCGTTACTAATACTCAAAATAAGAAAATAAAAATACAACAAACATAAAATTGAGTTATTTTTATATATTGCGAAAAACTTGCTTGAATACTATATTGTCAGTACAAACATCAGAGTGGTCAGTATGGAATTGAACGCATATTTTTTATTTAAAACATATTTATTGTGTATTGAGCGTGATATGTGAATAATTTGCCCACAGTATCACTTAGTTTCGGCAACGATTGGAAAAGCGTAATAAATCTAGTTATAAGTCTCCACATCTTTCTCTTCAACTGCAGTTCGGAACTCTGGACTCTAGTAATTCTCCAAACAAACAAATTACATGAAATTAAATTTTCAAGTATCATCAGTTTTTATTTTTGAGAAGTTATTTTTTTCTTGAACCGTATTCAACTTCAACATTCCCATTTGATTTTTACATATTTCTTTAATTTTAGTGTTATATAATCATTTGTTTTTACATCGCAAGGAATTAAATTTAACATTACGAAAAATTATTTCACTATCAAATAAATAAATGCTCCCTTAGCCCATTTTAAACTTCCTTTTTTTTTAATAAAAGGTGGCCCATTTAAAGTTTAAAAAAAGTACAATGAATTTTTTTTAATATTTTTATATTCAATGGTCTTATAAGTCATACTCACAACAACTATTCACTAATTACTTTGTACCCAACTTTTTATACTTTATAATAAAACCATTCATCTATTTAATATCCTAAACAATTTTTTAACGTTTAAAATAGAACAAAAGTTGAAGAAAAAAATATTAATATTTCAATTATAAAATAATATTTTTCCCTTTATTTTCTTATAAATGTAGAGATTAATAATATGACATAGAAAAATAAGAAAATACAATAAACTATAAAGAAATAAGTATATAATAATATACAAATATTATCAATATTTAAAATTTATTCTAAAAAATGATGAATACTATGCGGGTTCGGGTTAAATGGGACGGTTAGAGCTACTCTCAAATCCACCCCTATCCCACCCGATTTAAAAGAAAACATTTTCAAACTTTTTTCATTAGACGCGGATCAATGCGGGTTTAGGAGGGATTCAAAAATTTAATCAACCCATTTTTTACTTTCAAAATTCTTTAAATAGGGCATTATCAAGTTAAAGCACATACTAAAAATGTTTTCCTATAATTGGGTCAAAAAAAGTAATTTGATGTCGCTACTTCAAAAATTTTAGTTACATGAGACGGAAAATATAATTTTCCCTTCTAGTTAAAGCACATAATAATGAATTTTTTTGGCAAAAAGAGTAGTATTATTTTTTGGTGATTTATTTTGAGTTGAAAGTAATATTCATTTTTGAAATGAAGAAAATAATTTTTTTGTATAATGACATTTTTTAAAGTTGACTTGAGCCGGGAAATATAATATTCCCTTCTTGCCTCAATGAATTTTAGTTTTCATTATTAAGACTTAATTTTTATTTTGCTAGTAATTAAATTTAAAATTAGGATGAATTATTTCACTATCGAATAAATAAATGCTCCCTTCGTCCGATTTTAAACTTCCTTTTTTTTTAATAAAGGTGTCCCATTTTGAATATAAAAAAATTACAATGAAAAAATTATAAGTCATACGCACAACAACTATTCACTAATTACTTTGTACCCAACTTTTTATATTTTATAATAAAACCATTCATCTCTTTAATATGCGAACCCATTTTTTTACGTTTAAAATATGACAAAATTTGAAGAAAAAATTATTCATAAATATTATATATAAAAAGGAACAAATAAATGAAACCAAGATTAATAATACATCAAATTTTGATAAAAAAAATTAAAACATAAATAGTTCTAATAATTATATTTGTAGACAATAATAAGATTTTTAATTTCACTAATATACTTCAACTAATCTTTAAATTACAAAATGTTATATCAAAAATGTTACTTCAATTCAAAAATGTTAAAAAAAATTCTATTTTGTACGGAAAAAAAATTACGTCAATTAAAAAATGAATATTACGTTCGTCCAATAATTAATACAACTTTCTATATCAAAATAGAATTGCTTCCTTTGCCTCAAGAAATTTACTTGTCTCAAAAAATAATAATCATTTTTTGACACACGAAGACACAAACATTATAAAGATTAATTTTTAAAAATTAATACTACTTTGGCTAAAAAATAAAATACCATCTTCATCCCAATGAATATTTTATAAAATATTACTTAATTTGTTTAAAAGTAATGTCATATTTTGAAACGAAGGCACTAATATTACAATATTTCAAAAATGAATATTACTTTCGATTCGAAATGATTAACACAAAAATAAAACTACATTTTTTTTCCAAAAAAATGAGCATTAGTTCCTTCATCCCAATGAATATTTAAAAAAATTATACTACTTCATTCGCCTCGCGCAATTAATGTTAGTGTCTTAATCTCAAAATATTACATTAATTTTTTAGACGAATAAAGTAGTATTATTTTTTAAAATGTTCATTTAGAAGTAAAGAAGAAATGTTCATTTTTTTTTGAAATATAAAAAAATTCTAATTTTTAAGAAAAAAAAATTACTTCAATTTTCAATTCAAAAATGAATATTACTTTCATCCCATAATTAATACTACGTTCTATATATTAAAAAATTTCTTCCTTTGCCTCAATGAATTTACTTGTCTTAAAAATTAATATTTATTTTTCGACACGAAAACACGAACATTATAAAAATTAATTTGTACAAAATAATACTACTTCGGGAAAAAAAATAAATACTACTTCGGGAAAAAAAAATAAATTAATATATTCGTCCCAAGGAATATTTTATACAATATTAGTTAATATGTTTAAAAAATAAATGTCAAATTTTGAAAAGAAGGAACTAACATTACAAACAATAATTTATATTTCAAAAGTGAAATTATGATTATTATTATCATCATTTATAATAAAAAAATATACTTAACACTTAATTAATTTTCCAAAAAAAGATATTGAAAAATTAAAAAGAAAAATAAAGAAAGGATAAATAAGAAATTTATATTAAGAAAGAGTTTTTTTTTTTGTGTCCAAATTAAATGAAATTAGTCTCTAATTAAAGAGGAAAAAAAATTATGAATTTTGGTGTAAAAATTTAAAAAAAAAAATTTTTTTTTTTATAAAAAAATTGAGGTCGAGAAAAGGGGATGAAAAATAAAAATCTGAAAATAAACCATCCAATCAGAGTTCAACACGTGTCACCATTTAAAAAAAAAAAAAAAACCCTTGCGCGTAAACGCGCCTGTGTCGGTGCGTGTGAAGCACGCGCCCTATCCACGCGTGCCAAGTGTCTCTCCGCCTTGTTAATTACAGCTTTACCACCGCGTGAAATTACCAAATTACCCCTGATTTGGGCGGGCTTTTTCTCACTATCCTGTTGTTATATATATAGAGATGATACAGTATATTGTTAAATGGGTGAAAAGGTATGTTACTTTTATATTGTTAAAAGCTAATAGAAGAAGATATAGACTTGTCTGGTCGGACAGGACAGTCGGTACGCGATCGAAAATCGGTGGTTCATGGTTTGAAAAAAAAAACAGTTGGAACTGGATTGTAAATTACGCTTCACGATTCCGATTCCCGACTCGCCAGTGCGGTCTGTTCCGACTTGTCGGTTATAGACGGTTTTTTTTTTAATTGATTTTTTTTGTGGATATTTTGAATGTAAATTTTTATACTCACAATTTTTCATATAATTAAGGGGTAGTAAGTAAAAATTTAAATTTGAGACAAAAATATTTTGAAAGAAAAGGATGGTACCTTTTTAATTTTACTAATATTAAATAAACTTATATAGGGTTTAAAGGGAACAACCAACCTTACCCTTTTATAATTAAAAGGGGACATTTAGAAGCCTTTATCTCAAAATTAAATTTACAATTCAGCTTTGTCGGGATAAAGTCTATTCGAGTAAGAGCCAAGGACCCTAAGACCCCTGACATCACAAACCCATAAATACCCAATCGAGATTAGAAATTTCTCAGAAACCCGCTGTAATTAATATACCTAGAATATCCCTACTTCCCGTCCAGTTCCTAAACAGCCCGCTTAGCCCACCCCGTCCTTTTCTATGTTATTTTAGAAAAATTGAATCAAAATGTAAAGTGTGGGATTTGAACTCTAAACCCTCCACTATAAACCAAAGTCTTGACCACTTGGCCAATGCTTTGTTTACGCTTATTTTTGCAATATATTTGATTAGTATAAACTGTGGAGGAAAATTAATTTAAAAAAAATGAGATTTCACAATCAATTAATGAGATTCAATATTCAAAATTTAATTAAGTATATATTTGGGTATAAGACTAGAATTATTCTTATATCTTAAAATTTAAGAGTAAAAAAAAAAATCACAAATTTTTACGTTTTCTTTAAAATGTGAAAATTTGTCTTATACAGTACATCCACTCCGTCGGCCTTATACACTCTCCCCGTCGGTCTTACACCTAAATGTATAAAACTAAAATTAGTCTTATACCTTAAAAAATAAGACTAAAATTAGTCTTATAGCTAAAGGTATATGACTATAATTACTCTTATATTTTATTACTCTTATATCTTAAGGTATAAGACCTTTGAATGGTCCTATAGGAAATGGTATAGGACATGAGAACATAATATAGACAGCTATAAGATCTTTGAATGGTCCTATAGCAAATGGTATAGAACCTGGGAACATAATATACACAGCTATAAGACCTTTGAATGGTCCTATAGCAAATGGTATATGACACAGCAACTTGTCGTATACAAAGCTATAAGACCATTGGATGGTCCTATAGCAAGTAGTATAGGACCTCACAAAATCTTATACCAACGCATTAAGACCTTTGAATGGTCCTATAGCAACTGATATAGGGCTTAACAATATCATATACAAAGCTATAAGGCCTTTGAATGGTCCTATATCAAGTGATATAGGACCTCACACAATCTTGTACCAACGCATTAAGACCATTGAATGGTCCTATAGCAACTGGTATAGGACTTAACAACATCATATACAAAGCTATAAGACCTTTGAATGGTCCTATAGCAAATGGTATAGGACCTGAGAACATAATATACACAGCTATAAAACCTTTGAATGGTCCTATAGCAAATGGTATATGACCTGGCAACATCATATACAAAGCTATAAGACCATTGGATGGTCCTATAGCAAGTAGTATAGGACCTCACACAATCTTATATCAATGCATTAAGACCTTTGAATGGTCCTATTGTAATTATTAATAAGAACTAGAACCCAAATTTACAAGAAATTTTCAATTCAAGCCAGAAAGCAAGCAATTATAGAATGACCCAGAACCCAAATTTGCAAGAGAAGTTCAATTCATGGAATATCAGCAATTTTAGAGCGATAATTAAAATTAAAAAACTAGGGCAAACATACGTGAGGTCTTTTTCGTTGAAAGAGACGGAGAGGGCTTTGTTCTTGAGGGATTTCTTCTTGATATGACGAGGACCTACGTTTGAGGTGATACCGCCGGCCTCCATCGTTTCTTCCTCCATTGCTCTCTCACTCTGCTAAACCCTCTACCCAGACAGACAGACTAAGAAATAAGCAAGTTGTGTGCACCCCTTCCTCCTCCTCCTCCTCCTCCTCCTAATTAAGGTGCAGACTTCGATACCTAAACACAGAACCGCTTAAATTAGGGCACTCTAACTGATGCAACCTGGTCCATCAATTAAGTTCACAAATTTCAGTGCCGGAGAAGAATGGATGTCGGACTGAGATTGGCAAGAGAGGGAGAGAGTACGTTGGGTGAATGAGGGGAGGGGTAAAATTGGTATTTAGAAATCATATTTGACCAGGTCAAAGGAGTTTTGGGTTTACACGGTATTTTGATCTGGGCTTCTCAATGAGTTTGGAGTTTTGAATCTGGGATAGATTTTTATGGATTAAAATCTGGGCTAGAGGGGTAGGAAGGAATTAATCCTTCAAGTAATTGACCAACTTTTCATTACCTTAAATGGAATACGGGACACACTTGTCATTCTCAAAACAAAAACTCCCTGCTCACTTTTTCTCTCATACTTTACTCACAACATTTATTTTTTCTTAATCCCCGTGCCAAGTCAAACTAAGAATATTAAATCGAGACGGGAGTAGTATTTTTTCGGACAATAATTGCACAAAACAATGAAATTCACCTCGTTATCGGCAACTCCTTTACGAAATGGACCGTCATTATGTCGATAGCAGTTTGTCCCAACCACGTGCACTACCTTCATCTTGATTGGCAGCCATTGTGATTGAAAGATAGTTTGAGGCTTTGAGAGATAGAGAGAGGGGAGTAAAAATGAGATAGAGAGTGTTAATCTATAGTATAAATGGAAGGGGTGTTTGCTACAGTGGTATGAACAGTTTCAAGTGGCGAAATTCCCATTTTGCCCTCATACATTTGTCCCTTTCCCATTTTGCCCTTTAAATTTTTATTTTTTTTAATTTAAAAAAAAAATTTAAAAAAAAAATAAAAAATTACTTGGTCTTGAACACGGGCATGTGCTAATAATATTATAATGGCAGGGGGGAAATTGGGTGAGCGGAGGGTCTATATATATTTTCAACTTACGTAATGAGACAAAAATATTAAGTTTTTGCCTTTTTTTGTTTGCTCCCAATGACACACATGTTACACACTGTCTGACTTTCACACACACACACACACAGTAGAAACGATAATATTTTTTGAAAATGGGCCGGTCAACCACCGGTTTGATTGCCGGTTAATACGCTCAGATCGAATTCAAACTTTGAACGCCGATCAACGATTTGACAGATTTGTCGCTTTCAACAGTTTGGTAATCGATTTTAAAACGGTGATGCGGCGGTTCACACCAGACCGTATAGCGAGTGTAAGTAGATATAAAATGAAAGACATTGTGCTATTCATATGAAACCCCCCACCCTTCCGTCATAAAAAAGATAATTATATTTCTTTTACTACTCAATTTATTTGAGCTTTGATCTCAAATTTTAATTTAGTATTTTTTTAATAGAATTAACTTTAAATTATTTAATTATTGTAAAGCACATTCGTATTAATGATAAATTAAAAAGTTTGTTTTGGGAGGGAGAGAGTAACATATTGAAATTGTGGCTAAACGCGGGGTCGTTTGGTAGCCTGATTAGAGTTGGATATGATTATTAGTCCAATAATTTTGGTGTTTGGTAGGCTATATGCAATGGGAGTAATAATCCTGGATACAACTCGGATAAGCTTCTTATCCACTCTTATCCCCTCTAACCCCTTCATATTAATCCCCAAGAAAAGGGTGGTGTTATTAATCCCCTGATTAATAATCCCCCACTATTAACACACTATTAACACAGGTAAATCCTATCGGCCTATCAAACGAGCCCTAAACGTTAATATATAAGGAATGCACGTATAAGGATTTCGAACCGCTCTAGCAACTTTTGCTACGGCGGTCGCTTCACCCGACCATCATAATCGTGCCCCCTCAACCTATTAAGGATATTAAGGAAATCTTTCCTAAACTTTTCTAAAGTTATTAGTTGAATTCTTCTAGATTAGTCTTTGCAAATATTCTCGTGTATTTAGATTAGGCAACTAAATATTTGTATTGTGATTAGAATAGGAAACTCATTTTCCTTATTAGAATAGGACTCCCTCTTGTACTATATATTCGGAGGTTGTGAATAATGAAAACAAGTTTTTCCCAATTCTTACATAGTATCAGAGCATTAAGATTCAAACCCCCCTCCCCCTAAAACCCTCTCAATTTCGGCAGCCCCCCACCCTTGCAATGCCCAGAGCTTCCTCCACCATTCCAAACGCTGTCCAACCCGACCAACCCCTCTTCTTGGTCAACCCATCTTATTGCCGTACCCTCAATCCCGTCGCTGAAACCGACGATGAACCGACCAAACCGACCCCCACCACCCCTCTCCCCACCACCGCCTTCACCGCCCAAACTCGTCCATCACCCAACCGTAACTCTTACCACACCACCAATTCCTCCCCATCCCTAGCTCGAACCCCTCACCCCTCCCCTTTAAGGGTAAGTGCCAATACTGTTGTAACATTGGCCATGTCCTCTCCCAATGTCGTCAATTTAAGCGCGACCACCCATCGTAAGCTTCCCCCTCTTTCATCGCCAAAACCGAAACCCACAACCTAACCCCCAAGCCCACACCGCCGCCTATCACAACCCTTCTCCCCCTCCTTCTTGGCTCATCGATAGTGGTGCAATCAATCACATCACAAATAACCTTTCCAACCTTTCCTTACACACACCCTACAATGGCAGTGACGACGTCATTATCGGAGACGACTCTTCCCTTCCTATATCTCACATAGGTTCTTTCTCTCTCTCTCCACGCCCGCTTCTCTTCTTCAGTTCAATAATGGCCTACATGTTCTTCTTATTACTCGTAACATTCTATCTGTGTCTCAATTCTGTCGTGACAATAATGCTATCATTGAATTCTCACCCTCTTCCTTTCTTATTAAGGATCAAGCCACGAGTCAAACTCTTATCCATGGAAACCTTGAGGACGGTGTCTACATTTGGCACCCTCCGCCCATTCAAGCTCACTCAAGCTCCCTTTCTTCACATATGTGACATCATAGATTAGGACATCCCGCTTCCCCTATTTTTAGTTTATTACGTAACAAGTTCAGTTTATCTATTTCTTCTAGCCTACCTCCATGTAATTCTTGATTTATTAATAAAAGTCACAAGCTACCTTTTGCATCTTCTTCTCTTATCTCACATGCTTCCCTTGATCTCATCTTCTCAGATGTATGGACCTCTCCCGTCTATTCTCTTGACAAATTCAAATACTATGTCATCTTTGTTGATCACTACACCAAATACATTTGGTTCTACCTCCTAAAACACAAATTCGACACTTACAACACCTTTATTCGCTTTAAAACACTCGTCGAAAAATACTTCAAACGTCTCATCATTCAAGTCTACTCTGACAACGGGGGTGAATACCTCAAACTCACACCCACTCTAGCTCAAACGGCATCACCCATCTTACCACCCCACCTCACACTCCTGAACATAATGGGTATGCCGAACGTCGTCACCGTCACATTGTAGAAACATGTCTCACCCTCCTCTCCCATGCCAACCTATCCCTTACCCTTTGGTCATATGCTCTCTCACTACTGCCACCTACCTCATAAATAGATTACCTACCCCCACCCTCAACAATGATTCCTCCTACCTTCGCCTATTCCATTCCTCACCAAACTACACCAAATTACGTAGCTTTGGTTGCCTCTGCTATCCTTGGCTTCGCCCATATACTCCCCACAAGCTAGCCCCTAAGTCTATTCCATGTATCTTTGTTGGCTACTAACCTACGCAAAGTGCGTATTACTGCCTTGACCCCACCTCCCACCGAGTCTACACCTCCCGCCACGTCCGTTCTGTTGAGACAACATTTCCCTATAACTCCCTCACCACCATTCCTGTTGGGTTTTGGGGTTACAAACGCAGCGAAAGATTTAATTTTAACATCAAAACCCTAGCCCTATGATCCGTCTAGCATGAAGAGATTAGAAAGTCATGAAATAGAATTACATACCTCGAATGCGATGTAGTTTAACAAAATAGATCTTCAAAATCCAAGCCTTGAATTTTGACAACAAATCGGATCTTCAAACTTCTCCTTGATCTTCAATGTGATGAATTGATCCAAGCCTTAGGTGATAACGTAACCACCCTCTAATGGTAATCCACACGCGAACGAATCCAAGAACACCTTCTTGATGGATTGCTAGATGATCCTCTTGATTATTGAATCAATATTCAATAATCAAAGCCTAAATTATGGAATAATTTGGGAAGCCTTTTGATTCAAAATCAAAATCAATCTCTAAGGTTTCATAAACTTTAGAACAATGATGTGAGAGAGGAATTATGGCTGCAAAAGACTTATATTTATATCACATATAAACCCTATTCAAAATAGGTTAGAAGTCCTTTGAGAAACCTTTTCCAATCCGTCCAAGAAAACGCGGTTTGACCGAAATTCGCCCAGGGCACGACTCGTGCTCCTGGTCACGAGTCGTGCCACGAGTCGTGAAAGGGCATCACGAATGACCCCAAGCCAAATATCAGTCGTGTCATGCTTCGTGACAAAATATGCACTCGTGTGGGGTTTTGTCACGAGTCGTGACAATTGTCACGAGTCGTGCCCCACCTCAAAAGTCAACCAAGTCAACGAATTCCTTGAAATGCCAAAACGCAGTCGTTTAAACTGCACTGGCACGAGTCATGCTCATGGGCACGAGTCGTGCCCTTTCCCAGAATTTCCAAATTTAGCTCGAATCAAATTCGTTTTTTTGTGTGTGACCCAAAAGGAATTATATTATGTTGGTAGTGAGTCGAAACATCGATCTCACAAGACATAAGTGACTTCTAGCAAATCATTATGTCCACCCAATTGATATAACATCAAAGCTTGATTCCTTTATAGTTTCAATGTCACAATCCCTTTGTCCACGATGTCCAATTGAACATGAGTCATGGTCTATGTCAACTCATTCCGTTCAATGCTTTCTCGATTCCGAATATGTTGATAATGCAAATGCATTTGATCTCTATCAAATCACTTAAGTGCGGCCACACATTTCATCAACATCATTCATCGAGGGGCCCAAGCAAATATCTCTCTTCATAAGAGGTACAAATCCCATCTTGACTTATCATTCTTCCCCACATGATTCCAATCGTGCTAACATAGCCCTTATTGCCATCCAATTAAAGACATGGTTAGACTATATCAAACACAATCTTCGTCATGTGGAAGACGATGATAATCTCAGGTACTAAGGATTCAATAACACAACTATCATGAGATTTATTCATGACACACATGACTATTGACCATGTCATAAATCTCATCGGTAGGTCATGTCCAATACTTGTTCTCTAGCAAGTATCCATAGTGTAATGTGCATCACATGCATATAATCATCTCCATGAGTATCCACTACCAACTTATACTAGTTGTTCTCAACAAATAGGGACGCAATTCAATATAATAAACATGCAAAACATATAATGAACCAAATAATTCTTTCTCTATAATAAATGATAAAGACGATTACATAGTTGTTTAGATAATAAGTCAAATATAACTTAACGCCGAGGGCACTACACCAACAATTCCCCCCACTTCCGCTCCCCCTCCCTCTGATTGGCATACACTATTCCTCCCCATTCTAAATACTGCACCCTCCGTACAACCAACACCCCATGCCACCACTCCCCCTACCCAACCCCCTTCACACCCTCCTTCCCCTAACCAGCCAACACCATCCGTCCAGCCCGAACCAACCCGCGCCCAAACAGCTGACCCGCGCGATCGCCCTTAGGACAGCGCGATCGCCCCCTCATTCCAGTAACTTCGCGTGATAGCCCCTCTGATTCGGGTGATCGCCCCCTTTCTCCAGAAACTTTGCGCGATCGCCCCCCCTCACCCACGCGATCGCCCCCTCCTCTCAGCAGCCCTGCTCCCCCTCCCACCCGTACCATTACCACCAGGCTGTCCCATGGAATTATCAGACCCAATCCCAAATATGCCAATCTATCCTACCTCACCTCACCCACAAGCCTTCCCACCACCACCAAACAAGCTCTCTCTATCCCACACTGGCTTAATGCCATGATTGAAGAATTTCAGGCTCTCACTAGGAATAACACCTGGAATTTGGTTCCCCCTGCCACTGCCCACAACATTGTCGAGTGCAAATGGGTCTTTCGCATCAAGTACAACCCTGACAACACAATTCAGAAATACAAGGCTCGGCTTGTAGCCAAGGGCTTTCACCAACAACCCGGTATTGATTACACCGAAACCTTCAGTCCTGTTGTCAAACCCGCTACTGTCAGGCTCCTTCTCTCACTTGCCACAACCAACAATTGGCTTATTCGCCAGCTTGATGTCAACAACGCCTTTCTTCAAGGTTCACTCTCTAAATCTGTGCTCATGACACAACCCCCAGCTTTGAGGACTCCACCAACCCCTCTCATATATGTCATCTCTCTAAAGCCATCTATGGTCTCAAGCAAGCCCCTCGTGCTTGATTCCAAGAACTCAAAACTTACCTCACCACATATGGCTTTCACCCCTCCTTAGCCGACCCCTCCCTCTTTATACTCAACAAAACACCAACCCCAATTTTCCTTTTGGTTTATGTTGATGACATCATTGTCACCGGACAGTCACCTTCACTCCTTCAGTCATTCATCACTAGCTTGTCAAATCGTTTCTCTCTCAAGGATCTAGGTCCTCTGCATATTTCTTGGGTGTTGAGGTTGTCCCCAACAAAAATGGAATCCTCCTCTCCCAAACAAAATACATTCATGATCTTCTCACCCATCACAACATGATTGACTGTAAACCACTCCCCACCCCTATGATCACATCACCACCCCTTGTGAGATCCACTACCACTCCAGCTGTTGAACCCACTTTCTATCGTGCTATTGTTGGTGGTCTTCAGTACTTGTCTTTCACTCGTCCTGACATTGCCTTCTCAGTAAACAAGCTTGCACAGTTCATGCAGAATCCCCAATCATCTCATTGGGTTGCTCTCAAGCGGCTCCTCCGCTACCTTCATGGCACTATGCACTTGGGTCTCCAAATCTACTCTTCATGCCTTTTGTGATGCAGATTGGGCTGGCGATAAAGATGACTTTGTATCCACTTCTGATTTCTTTGTTTATCTCGGCCGTAACTCGGTTGCTTAGTCCTCCCGTAAACAACGTGCTCTTGCCTGCTCTACCATTGAGGCCGAGTTTCGTGCCATTACTGACACCGCTGCTGAGATTATTTGGGTTCAGAACCTGTTTATTGAGCTCGGTATTTCTCTACCGTCTTCGCCAGTTATATACTGTGACAACCTTGGTGCAACAACTTATTCAGCAAACCCGATTTTTCACTCTCGGGTGAAACATGTGGCTCTCTCATTTCACTTTGTCCGTGAACAGGTTCAGTGGCTCTCTCCGTGTGCAGCACATTTCTGGTAATGACCAACGTGCTGATGTTCTAACAAAACCGCTATCTCGTTTACACTTCGATCACCTCATTTTCAAAATTGGTCTTCTCCAAGGATCATCCATCTTGCGGGGGCGTATTAAGAATATTAAGGAAACCTCTGCTAAAGTTTCCTAAAGTTATTAGTTGACTTCTTCTAGATTAGTCTTTGCAAATATTCTCATGTATTTAGATTAGGCAACTAAATATTTGTATTGTGATTAGAATAGGAAACTTTTTTTCCTTATTAGAATAGGACTCCCTCTTTTTTTTTTTTTTTCTTCCTTCTTCTTCTCAAGAAGGGGATCAACACATTTCACCGCTCCCCCCTTGATGCACTTCACAGAGGCGCCTAGCTATGCTAGGGAGGGCAATGTCATTCCCTCTAACCACTGGTGGGGGAATCGAACCCATGACCTCCAGGTTGGAAGCCATGAACTCTAACCATCAGGCTAAGACCCCGCGTGCAATAGGACTCCCTCTTGTACTATATATTCGGAGGTTGTGAATAATGAAAACAAGTTTTTTCCAATTCTTACACAACTTACTTTCATGTTCGACGGACGAGATGAGCCAAGCTCCATGGGACCCTCAATTTTTTGAAAGCGATCTCAATCATATATAAAATGAACGAGCTGAGGTGGTTAAATTTGGATCGTAAGTTGGAGAGTTGCAGCAAAAAAAATGCTGCAGCAGACTCATGTCCCACGTATAATCTTCAAGTAGCTTTTTTGTTTGTTTGTTTTAGGGCCTTAGAGAAATTACAGAAATACTATTCCTTTTAAAGGGTTATTGTTAGGCCAATGGGCCTTAGAGTAATTGTCTCTTACCATTAACGGGACATAATGTCACACTTAGGACATTTATCTTTCTTCTCGTTCTCACTTAATACACGTCTCTACCTTCTCAGCCTCACCCCTTCTTCCCCCGACCACCCAATAATCACCGTCGCTGTCACCGCCGGAACACCGTAGCTACTAATTTCCTCACAGTCACCACTGCCATTGCAAGCGGAACAATGGCCATTTCTCAACCGCACGCTTTCTCCGGCGTTTGTTGTTGCAGTCCTAATTCACAATTGATGTGAGTTCTAATTTTTCATTTTCCATTGAATTGCGCAACTGTTTGATACAACACTAGTTTTGTTAGAAAATTGATTTTGCTGATAGCCTGATACCGAATTTCGCATTACCTTCTATATCTGGAGAGTTTCAGCTACTTAACTTCAGGAAGCTACTCTAATTTTGAGAACTAAAACAGGTAAATTGTTGAAGTAGTCGAATAATGAAGAATATGAATTGATCTTATTAACTCGATTTATGTCGAGAAAATAGGAATTTTACACTAGTTATGACTGGAAAACATTGCCGTTCTTAGGATTTTTTTTTTGGTTAGTAATGATATAGACACATTTCTCTGGCTGCATGTGAAATTTAATGGTTGGTTCTAGTTGGAAATGTTACTGTGTACAGTATTTTTTAAGGATTTGATTGGTCATGGTTGTGTGGTTGTAATAGGTGAGGGCAGATTGGGATGGGATTCCTCATGGTCATGTCCCAATTTGTAACCTGAAACTAACGGAAACCCTAGTTTGAATCACAACTTATGTGAATTTTATGGGCATATGATGTAACATTAAGCAATTCCTTAATGATTGGATATCATAAATACCAAAGTTACTCGACAAATAACATTAGCCACGTTGCAGTTTCTTATTTGGCACGCGTGTTACATAAACATATGAAAGACAATTTTTTATGCTTTTGATGTTATTCGACACTCTTGGTGATCTGATACCCGAACCTAAGCACTCTCTATCGTAATATGATAAGCTCACACCAATAAAAATGATAGAACAAGTAAAGTGAGAAACAACCAGGCACAAACAATATGGGGAACTTTGTTGTTTGTATTTATTGATATCTCTCTCTCTCTCTCTCTCTGTCAACACTTTTCACACTCAGTACAATACAAAAAGTATAAGAGGCTAAACAAAGATCACTGCCCTTGCCTTTTACCCCTCTACCTATTTATAGATAAAATGGTTTACAAGGGCTCTCCCACGTAGTCAACATGGGGATAATGTTTCACCTAAATGACCTGGAATATTGGAATAGAAATATAACTGCTCCGGCATTTTTTGTGGTGGGCGTGCTAACAAACTTGGGTACCTTCAAGTCTACGCCAACCATTTGACTTGGTCTTCACGTGCTACATTTGACCCTTAACTATTTTAGAATGTACGAAAGATCGTTCCGAATCACGTCTCCCTTTCGTAGTAGGAAGAGGAGCAGCTCTTGCTGGTCCTTAAACTTCAAATGAGGAAATTGAGTTTCCCCAACTTCCTTCGAGTACTATTTTGCCGAGCTGAGTCGCTGTCCCTTGAGTCCATTTCGGAAGGACTGTCTTTCCCCAAGTCGTGTCGAACTCAACTTCCTTATAAGTTATAACAATGGTATCTTCTGCCAATACCACTTCTTGTTCAGTCACCGAGTCATCCACCGCGGGCAACGATTCTCCAAGCTCCTCATCAAGCATTGACGGTTCGAATGGCTTTAACTTGTCAATGTTAACTACATGATATATCTCCATGTATGCCGGTAACTCTAGTTGACATGCATTATCCCCGACCTTCTTCAAGATTCTGAACGGACCATAACGAATGGGTTTAAACTTTTTTTCTTCACCTTTTAACCTATCCTTTCCAATATGCAACCAAACTAGTTCACCCTCCTGAAAATTGCCTTGAACTCGATGCCGATCATGACGCTCCTTATATTTTTGTTGGGACCTTGATAGCTGCTGCTCAACTCACGGTGTACCTTTCTTATGTTGTCAATGAACCCTTGTGCTCTTTCGACGTCACTATCTTTCTTTACCGATGGTGTAGGCTCGGTCGTGAATTTGAGATCAAAGGGACTTTGAGGTAGACATTCCCAACAAACTTCGGTAGGTGCTTTGTTAGTGGAACTTTGTACAGTATGATTAATAGCAAATTGAAGAAAAGGAATGCTTTCATCCCATGTCTTAGGATGCCTTGCGTTGTACCCGAAGAAGATGTACAACTGTGCGATTAACCACCTCTGTGTCTGGCTGTGGTTTGCGGATGGAAAGCGGTACTTCGTTTCAGCTTTGTGTCCATCTTGGATCAAAGTGAACACCAAAATTTGCTTATAAACCGTCTGTCCCGATAAAATATGATGGAGCTAGGTAGGCCGTACAACTTTCACACATTTTCAAAAAACAATCTTGATGTTTCTTCGCCATTGATCGTCTTTTTGCATGGAATAAGAACCACAATTTTTGAAAATCTATCAACCTCCATAAACATGTAGTCATTTCCTCTGTTTGTCCTTGGAAGGCCATCCAAGAAATCCATGGAAATGCTTTCCCATGGTCAAGCTGGAACCGGGAGCGGAGTGTACAATCCCATCTTTTGATTTGCAGGCTTGGTGGTGCAACACAACACACAACCTTTAACGAACCGAGCAACATCCTGATGCATTTGAGGCCAAAATACATAGCGCTGCATGTTTTGGAGGGTTTTAGTTACACCAAAATGTCCTGCTACTTTTGAAGTGTGTGCCTCTCTTATCAATTTAACACGTTCTTCAGACCTCGAAACACATAACAGTTTTCCCTTATATAGAAGTCCATCTCGCCACACAAACTAGTTGGCATAGTTGTTAAAGGCGAGAAGCGAGGAGCGGGCGAATGGTACCGAAGCGAGGCGAAAAGCGAGGCGAGAAGCGAGCGACAAAAAAGCGAGCAATTCTGAAAAATAGGAAAAAAATAAGTTAGAAACAGGAATATGAACATATATACATTGTAACACAAAAAAAGAGTTTAAAGTTTTAAACCATGTTATTAACAAGGAATATAACAATTTTTGTTTGTATATGTATGTTTGTTAATAAAAAAATAATATAAAACAGGTATATAAAAGAGTCAAAAATTGGAAAAAAAAGGTCAAAGATTGTAAAAAAAAGTCAAAATTAGACTAAAGTAAACAGGAAAATAACATTGGGAGTAGAAAAGTGCTATACTAAACAAATAGGAAAATAACAATTGCTGCTGGGATAGAAAAGAGTCAAAATCGGAAAAAAAGTCAAAGATTGTAAAAAGCAGAGAGAAACGAACAGAAGGAGAAATCTAACCTGGAATCGCTGTCGCCTATGTGTCGTCGGCTGCCCGGCGACCGATCGCCGTTAGAAAGGACTCTGTTGCCTGGTAAAAATGTAACCCTTCAACTACCTCTCTTCTCGTCTTTTTTCATTTATAAATCGACTGCTGTTTAAAAAAAAAAAAAGAAACGACGGAAAAACGGAACGACTTTTTTTAAGTATCACGCTTTAAAAAAAAAGGCGACGCTTTTTTCTTTACGCTTTTTTCAAAGAAGCGTCCGCTTTTCTGAAAAGGGCGAACAACGCCCGCTTCGATGGCAGAGAAGCGACGAACCCGAAAAGCGACAAAAAAAGCGAGGCAGGCGACGCTTTTAACAACTATGCTAGTTGGTCGTTTGCATTCCAGGTCTTCTATTGCTCGTTTAAAATCTGAATCTCCTATATATGCTTCGTTATAATCCTCGTGACAATAAGGTTGTACCTGCATAAACACCGACAAGCAAAGTGTTGTAATCAGTGGGCGAGACAACATGTCTGCTAGCTTGTTTTGGACCCCCTTCTTGGACTTGATGATGAGATTAAACTGCTGCAAGTACGCCTTCCATTTCATGTGGCGTGATTGCTGCAATTTCACTTGGGTTTACAAGTACTGTAATGGTTGGTGATTGGTGTGTACGACAGTCTCCTTTCCAAGAAGATAACAACGCCAATGTTTCACTGCATGGTGCAGGCCAACAGTTCTTTATCATAGGTCGGATAATTCTATTGAGCTCCTTGGAACATCTCTAAATGGTATGCTACAGGCCTTCCGTCTTGCAATAAATCATTCCCCATTGCGTATTCAGATGCATTAGTCTTTAACTCGAACGGTCGTTGTAATTTTGGTCAGGCAAGCACCGACGCCTCGCTGATCTTCCTCTTTAACAAAAGAAACGTATCCTCATGTTTATTCGTCCATTCGAACTTGCTATTATGTTTTGTCAAGGCATGTAATGGTGACGCCAAGTCAGAGAAATGCTTAATGAACTTTCGGAGATATTGGCATGCCCCCACGAAACATTGAACGTCAGTGACGACTGAACGCGGTCGTGGCCGTTCCTTGATTGCCTTCTCTTTCTCTGGATCAACCTGTAATTCACCGCCACCAACTACAAAACCCAAGTACATTAATTTGTCTTTACAAAACTTACATTTTTTTATTCAAACATAGTTGGTTCTGCTCAAGTAATTGGAAAACCTTTTTGCTCCGCGTGTTCTTCCCGTGTTCGACTATAAATAAGAATGTTGTCAAGGCAGACAACGACAAAATCATTTTGGTATGGTCGTAGAATGTCGTTCATCAGCCTCATGAAAGTTGCTGGCGCATCACAAAGTCCGAATGGCATCACCAACCACTCATACAATCCTTGTCGTGTCTTGACTCTTGAACGTTGTTTTCCATGTATCTTCCTTGCGAACACGAACTTGGTGATATCCCAATTTTAAGTCGAGTTTGGTAAAGATGATTACATCCTTCAGTTGGTCAAGTAGGTCGTCTATTCGTGGAAGAGGGTATCAATTCTTGATCGTGATTTATTGAGAGCACGATAGTCAATACACATTCGCCAACTTCCATCTTTCTTTTGAACTAATATGACTGGTGAACCGCAAAGGAGAACTGCTCGGGTTAATGACACCCATTCTGACAAGTTCTTCAACTTGTCTTCGAATCTCGTCATTTTCTAGCACAGAGTTCCGGTACATGGCAACATTTGTCAATGTTGAGTCTGACACGAGTTGGATTTCATGCTCCACAACTCGTTTCGGGGGTAAGCCGTACACATCTTCAAACAAGGAAGCATATTCTGCAATAAAATTACCAAATAGGCTATCATACTCTTTACAATCAACAACACACATGAATAGCAGAACGAAACTTTGAGAGGTATGTACCATCCTTCTTGCTTGACATGCCATCACCAACTCAATACCTTGCATTGCCTTGTTTCTATTGAGGAGATATTTTTTTCCATCCTTCTCCGGCTGGTACTTCTGCACTCGATGAAAATAAATAGCATTTCGCTCCCAAAGATATGGACTACCAAAAATTACTTGGCAAATGTCAAGAGGAACTACCTCGCATGTAACTTCATCGATATCCTGATTAGTGATAGCAAAACGAAACTTACATTGCTGAGTAATCTGCATATCCGTGCCCTTTTGAATCCAGCCTAATGCATAAGGTCGAGGGTGTGATGTTGTCTGCAGCCCTAACTTTTTGACGAGAAGAGCTGAAATCAGATTTTTTCTGGCTACCCGTGTCAATGAAAGCTTGGGCTACTTCACGTTTCACTTGAATCTTCAACGTAAACAACTCTTTTTCATCAGCTACGTCGGCTGTTTTTGAAGGCTCATTCTTTGGTCTCGCCATTAACGTCAAGCTCTTGTCAGCTCCCTCGACTTCCCCAAGCTCGATTGGCTCTCCTTGGACGGTGGTGGCTTCTGTACGCTTCCCCCAATCATCCTTCTTGCACGATTTTGGAAACAAATCTGGATTTACTTTCCGGCATTTCTCCTTCACATGACCTGCAATCTTACAATGTTCACAAAATTTGTTTGCATTGGCAGGCTACAACCCCTTTTTCTTTGAGTCTTTCTTAGAATAATGTTGGCTAGACGTTCCTTCCTTTGTACCATCGTTTGTCTTTTGACTTCCACCTCCATGTTTCAATTCAATGACCATTGCAATGCTACTTGCACTTGAAATGTCATTCGATGTATGAAGCCGCAACTCATTTTGAATTTGCCGATATAATCCAGCCACATATTTGGTGAAAGACATCCTCATTATTTGTTGAGATTCCAAGTGTCACGGCAAGACGTCGGAATTTAGTGGTATACTATACTCCTGAACTGTTTGCCCTCGTCGATGTCGAAGATTATGCCACTGTGACCATCGTTCCTGCGAATACCCCATTGGGTAGAATTCATGACGTGGGAGTCGAGTGAATTCTCCCCAAGTTACCTCCTCGAGGGTCTTTAGGTAAGAATTCCACCAAGCCAATGCGTGGTTCGTTAATTTTAGTCTGGCAAAAGAAATCTTTTCCCTGCTACTAAACCCGTAAAGGGTGAAGTAGGTCTCCAACTAATCAATCCAAAAATTCAACTTTTCAGCATCGATGGTACCATAAAAGGTTGGAATGTCGATTCTTGCTTCAACCTTGAATGGATGATGGGAGCTTTGGGACTTCTCACCTTCATGACTATCTTTCTCATCTTCATTTGTGCTTGAAGTGTCCTCGTATGTGTCCTTCAATGGTATCTCGAGAGCCTTTGGTTTGTTGAGAGATTGTGTTTGGATACAAGAAAGGACAGATTCCAGTTGATTGGTCAGCCTATCCACTTTGGTAGTCAATTCGGCTTGACCCTCTGCCTCACTTGATTCCGTTGCCACGGTTGACAACTTGTTCGGTAGTCGTCGATGTCGCTGCAGCTCGGTATCGGGTTCTCCCGATGCTTTGTAACCAGACTTGGGTTGCACCATACACAGGTTGGAACGGTGCTCTGATACCTGAACCTAAGCACTCTCTATTGTAACATAATAAACTCACACCAATAAAAATGATAGAACAATTAAAGTGAGAAACAACCAGGCACAAACAATATGGGAAACTTTGTTGTTTGCATTTATTGATATATCTCTCTCTCAACACTTTTCACACCGAGTACAATACAAAAGGTATAAGAGGCTAAACAAAGATCACTGTCCCTTGCCTTTACCCCTCTACCTATTTATAGATAAAATGGTTTACAAGAGCTCTCCCACGTAGTCAACATGGGGATAATGTTTCACCTAAATGACCTGGAATCTCGGAACAGAAATATAACGGCTTCGGCATTTTTTTGTGGTGGACGTGCTAACAAACTTGGGTACCCTGCAAGTCTACGCCAACCATTTGACTTGGTCTACACGTGCTCCATATAACCCTCAACTATTTTAGAATGCTCAACTATTTTAGAATGTACCAAAGATCGTCCCGAATCACTTGGCCTATTATGATATGTCATCTTTGATGTGCCACTCTTGTAGTAGATCAAGTCAATTATTAAATAATCCGATGTCCCTTTCAATACGAGAGGTCAGGGGTTCGAACCCCATCAAATGTAATTTCTAGCAATTTGAAGTGCAACTTATGTAATAGATTAAGTCATTCATTAATAAAAAATCCAATTTTTAAAAAAATGTCATCGAGGCATTGAGATACAATTGACTGACAGATAGGTAATAATCATGGGAGGTTGACACTTTTGTAGTTGATATAAGCATTACTTATGAAGTTTATGTAATCAATACTAAAAGATGCTTTCAGACTTGTATCATGCTGTCTTCACAAAACATTGCTATATCATATCTCCTCATTGTGAGTTGTTGATCTCTCTGTAACTTTTGAGTTTATAGGATTCAAATCTTATTTGCTCAATAAAGTTAGTTCTTCAGAAGATATCAAAACTTATATCGTTTAACTAAACATGATTTCATAGATTCGATCTTAGTAGAAATATCCCCAAGGAATTTCACCATTATGAAAAAGCACCAACTGAGTACAACCATCCAAAGATTGTGCTTGTGAGGGAGGATTAAGTAGAGAAAAACTTCAACTAATTCCAGCGCATATTTTCTCATTTTACAAGGGTTACATTTGAAAAGACGGAAGTGAGATACTAGAACTTTTGAAGAAGTGGGTAAAGTGATTGGCTGAAGTTTTAGGGAGAGTAACATCCATTTCGGTTTGCAGGGAGTATATAAATACTTGAACAAATTTACAATAAGATTATGGTTTGATAAATGCACTTAGAACAAGAAGAAATGTTGTTGGAGTGCGATGAATGTTAAAGGACTATGTGAACCTTTATTTATGTAAGTATGTATAATGGAAACGTGTCTTGGGAACATCCCCACTTGGAAATAATCAACTTTGTATTCATTTCTAAAAGGGCAGTCATGTTAGGGTTCTTTGTGCATTGGGTAGTGAGTGTGTTCTTATCCACGCTTCTTAGTTGGTTGATGGGAATTTTAACACGTATTTATCAACATTGGGCCGTACTTAACTACAGGACCATAGACACAGTATGGCTAGGGGATCAATTGACCCCCCTGAATTTTTGCAATGCTCCCAATGGATCCCTTGACATACATTCATAACTTTGACCCCCTCCCAAAAAAAATGATTTTAGTGAATTCTATGTGACCCCCTTAAGTACGGAAAAGACGGGTTATGCTTTCAAATCAGTTTGATCTTGAAAATAGAATAAAATGAAAGGCTATAATTTATTCTTTAGAATCTGATTTGGTTAAAATATAATGTTTCACACACTCACTCACCCTTTGAAGTTATTGTTTCCTTTTATATTTTGATTTAACCTTTACTTGATTAATATGGCAATGAAATTTCTTGTTCTAGCTTGAATTTTGACTTTATTATTACATTCTCGCTCCTAAAAAAAATCTCATATGACAAGTCAACATTTTCTTGATTCATGTTTTATTTGTTTGCATTTTTCCAAATTACACTATATTGACTTTTTTAATAAATAAATTTTATTTTGGAATTTGGACAAACCAGAAAGAAAAGTGTGACAATATTCATTTTTTCTTTCAACGGATGGAGTAATAAACAAAAGACCAATTATGTATTACCTAATCACAATTCATCCATGCAAGACACTTTGCTATAGCGCGACTTCAGTCATTCAACTCACTCCAACCCTAGTCCACCATTATACGATCGGTGGGTTACTACGTTAAGAAATGATTTTTTTTTAATTGTAATCTCTCACTTTCATCTGTCTCTTATTCCCAGATTTGGGCATAAATTAAAAGACCTAAATTAATTTCTATCTCATTTATAATACAACTCATCCTCCTCTCATTTAACTTACAGATTTGTTTTCTTTTTCCGATGTAAATTTCTATGTATTTATAATCTTAAATCTTGATGGAGCTGAGAGATTGGGGACTTCTTCTTTTCATGAAGTATTATTCGAAAATGGAATTGTGAAGATTTCATTTGTAAATGATTTAAAATATGAAACAAGCCTGATTAATAAATATCAAGTGTCAACTGTGCATTCTACTTGAGCATTTATTGTTATCTTTTGGGTAGTGTCATGACCCCCTGAATCTGATTCGTGGCTACGTCCCTGCTTAACTAGTGCGCTACCTGTCCGAAAATACTTGTTGATTTTTGATTTTTGATTTTTAAATTTCCATTATGACTATTCATTGTTAAGAAAATTTGTTAAAATCAGCTTTAAAAATATCATGTAAGAAGTTTATATGGAGATATAATGATAAGGGTATCTATGTATATTTTCTACTAAAATAGATTAAAAGTCAATTTTTTTCAGAATGTCCCTCAAACTCAAAAATGGACTATCATTATGGGACATAGAGAGTACAAGTTTTTGAAGGCAAATATAACTGACATCTTTATAGGAAGGCCGTTAACTGTTAAGTGGGTACTTGAATTTATAGTTTTCTCATTTTCTTACCTTTTTTTACTTCATATTGTCACAGTGAATTATTGATGGTAATAGTTTGCTTCTAAGTCGTGAATGTATAACCAACTTGTTTCTGGAAATTTTCTAACTTCCTATTTCTATGGTGGAAGAGAGTCTCAGTACTGGTGTGCCTCATTGCATCCCTTTGAATGCATACCACATTTAGAAAGAGAATATTTATTTATTGTAAAAGGATCTATCTTTATTTATTTGCAGCTGATCCTCATCTCTGATTTACCTTTTTGTTAGAATTTTCCAAGATAAAAGAAAAAGGATCATAATATCCATGTGTTAACTTCGGTTTCCCGTAAAGATTTATTTGCCTGCAGTTGGAAGTAGCTTCTGTAGTTACTTGGAAGAGGATTTTGGCTTGTCAATTTCTGTTGGATGCCGCGATTATGACTTAATTTCTGTTATAGCTTAACATTAGTTTGATAATTGAAGAAGTTAAAAGAGCAAGCAAAAAATAAAGCCAAAGAAAAAAAATGTAAAAAATCAATCTAAGTTCACTATGAGAGAATTTATCAAGTACAATTCTGCTTGAAATGACTGTGTAATGCTATAAAATAGTTCATTAATATTATGTATGTATGGATGGATATTTTGTATTTATAGCTTATTTAGTATGGAAATCATGCCAGCTACTGAGCTGGTCTTTGACAGCTACATGCGTCAACAACTCAGTCAGTGGATTTTTTCCATGGATACTTTTTGAACCTTTTGTTTGCAGTAAAAATACCAGAACATGGTTCTTCAACAAAAGAAGGGGAGCCGCTCTGGATCACTTGCTGTTCAACCGGGCTTATTCAAGGAAGAGATGTTGGATAGAAGATGAAAATCTTGGTCTCAGTTGCAGATTAGTTGATTTCCGGTCACAGTGCTTAGCCTCTCATAAATCAAGAAAGTTGGGACGTCTTTTGACCCGGTCTTCGGCGGATGATGGTGTAACTGCTAGTGGCAGAGCAAGTGTCAGTGATGATGTTGAGGACATGAGGGTCAAGCTTGATCAATCACTGCAAGGTGAAGATTCTAGTAGTGCACTTGTCCAATCATTGCATGATGCAGCAAGGGCATATGAGCTGGCAATTAAAGATCAGAGCTCACAATCGAAAAAATCGTGGTTTTCAATTGCCTGGCTTGGTGTAGACCAAAATGCGTGGCTGAAGGCATTGTCTTATCAGGTCTGCACAAGTGTTTTGCCTTTTAAGTTTCTATTACATAATTCTATTAAATAAGAAACACTTTTCTGATCTTTATCTTCCTAGAGGAGTTCACTTACTCTTGAAGTCTTAACCATTTATTTACATCTGTTGATTTCGGTATCCATCTATCAGACCCGCTTCTATATAATCTGCAGTTTGCTTTTTTACCGTGCACTTCTCTTTGAATACTGAAACTAATAAACTTTGTTTTTGTCGAAGAGTATTATTTTAAATATAGAGTTTCGGCAGAAGAATTTGGAATTAATTCCCCAAGGCACCTTGAAACAGATTATTTTGCTTAACAAGGACTTGACATTTGCTATAAGCCATGAACAGATTTTATCCAAATCAAAATTCCATAACCCCCCCACCCCATCTCCATGTGACCTGTTTAATGAAACTGTGTGATAAGACTGCATTATTTTTCCTATTTGAGTTTCTTGGTGATAAATTACCTTTCTTTGTCTTCTTTTTGATGACATTCTACTAGGGCAAACCCCGGTGCGCCAAGCGCTCCCCGCCAAGCGGGGGTTGGGAGAGGGAACCATTTGCTAGAGCCTTCCCCTGACATTTGATGACATTCTACTAATAGAAATAAATTAACATTAATACTATTAAAGGATCAATCTCCTTAATCTGAAGCAGATAAAACCGTGCCTTGTTTAAATTGTCCATAGCAAAGCAACCTATTCTAATATGTTTTGTTGAGAGCCTTTTTTCGTTGCCGACTCTTTAGTTGAATATTTTCGTCAGTATTTTCCACGACCATCTTCTTGTTCTGTACATGAGCTTTGGTAACTTCATGCCCCCTTTTTGTGCCATAAACATCAAGAATCATATATGCAACTCTTATTGTTCTTATTTTCATTCAAAGGTGAGGTGATTTTTTTTTTTTTTTTTTTTTTGTCATTTCTGTACAAGAAGGCTCTGGTTTGTGAGTACTTTCTTAACCTTGTATGTGTGGGGCTTTAAATTATCTGGGTTTATATACTTGGTTTAATTTCATTTTCAACCATTATACTTTACCATGACTTTCACTTCAACCACTATACTTATTATTATTATTTTTTTTACAAAAACCACAATAGTGTTGGAAAACTATCAATTTAGCCTCAAATTACGGATAAGGCGCGGATTAAACAAGAATTTGTGGCCAAAATGATAATTTTTCAACACTATTGTGGGCTTTGTGCAAAAAAAAAAAAAAAGAACAAGCATAGTGGTTGAAATGAAAGTCGGTGTAGAGTACAATGGTTGAAAATGAAATTAAACCTATATTCTTTCACCTCATTTATTAGCATTGTCTAAGTTGGCTAAGATCATGTAATGCTTCAGGCGGCGGTATACTCCTTACTGCAAGCCGCAAGTGAGATTTCATCCCGAGGAGATGGAAGAGACAGAGATATCAATGTATTTGTGCAAAGAAGGTATGATTTCTTGATTGTTATGACTATGAGATCAAGAGTAGATGTACATAGTTGTCAAATGCACAAAAGAAGATATATCTTTCTTATCGTATTTTGGATTTTCATTTAGCAACTTAGTTTTTGTTGTTCAAGGTGCTGAGCAGCTAACTTACTTATTTCCGGAGCATATATATATATATATACACACACACACACACACAATACACACACACACACACATACCAAGGGGATCTGGCTGTAGTGGTATTCCCTTTTCTCTTCTAAACCGAGA
The DNA here is from genome assembly GCA_022495995.1 of Adenophora triphylla var. japonica. NCBI lineage: Eukaryota > Viridiplantae > Streptophyta > Magnoliopsida > Asterales > Campanulaceae > Adenophora > Adenophora triphylla. The sequence goes on along the minus strand of JAFEMH010000620.1, from coordinate 659,368 downwards.
AGTTAGGGGTTCAAATCCGGTCCGGGACATTTATTGGTGAAATTATTATCTTGTTGAAGATATCTCCTTTGTCTATTTATAGGTCCCCTTTATTGTAGAAACTTCAAGGCATAATTGGATCGAGGCAAGGTTCCATGTCCTCCTTTTATATATAGGTGTTAAAGGAAGGAGACTGGGTATGCCTGTTTCATGGATTTTTTTAGGCATAGAAAAATAAAAATGGGAGTGAATATAGAACCCCAGTTGATTGCCATGGTCCATGGGAATGGTGTAAATAAACAAAGGCAAAACAATAGAGAATTTGTTCGACTTATCTTTTCCTTTTCTTTAGAACTGCAAAGAGAAAATCCATGCTTCCAACCCCAGTAACTGTGACAAAGGCCGAGTTAAGTTGAGCTTATATTAATTTATTTTCTTTACTGTAATTCCATATTGGAGTATATGATTTTGCATTTTCTTGCTGGTCATGCATTAATAAAGTGTTACTTGGCTAATCCATTATCAAAGACTTAGAATTATTCAGCAGTTCACTCTGCTTATGAACCAAGTCAGAAGAGATCATTCTTGAGTTCAATATTTGCCGCTCCCTTGATTTCTCCAAATCACCTCGTTAGAAGTTTGCAAGGATAATCATATCTCGTCTCTGATATTTTATCGCATGTTAGTTGATTGCCATTTCTAGCTTTCCCATAACGTGATCCATCATCGACTTATATTTGTCTCAGATATTTTTTGTATGTTGAATGTCATTTTTAGCTTTCCCTAGTTATCCATCATCGACAGTAGTTTTTCTAGAATTATAATTGAATAATGAGTTTGCAACTTTTATTGCTTCGATTTGGCCTTCGGCCATGAAGTTATCCTGTAGGTCTATCATCTATGAGATTAATACAGATGCCTACTGTGTATTTATGCACAAGTCACGATGGACGTATACAAGAAAGAAAATAAATGTAGATAATATATTCTTGTGAAGTTTAAAGTAGCCAGATATCGGAGAGAATAGAAGTAAAAAAAGTTGACGGTTAAACAAAATTTATTGGCTGCGTTATTGCAAGGAAAGTATGGAGCTGCTGTTATGTGTAGCTAATAGTTCAATGACACCGTATTGCAGCAATTGCTATTCCAAAGCCCCAACTTCAATGTATATTTACTGATGTGGATTAGGGTTCGATGCCACTAAAGCTTTGCAATTACGATATTGAAGGTCTCAACCTTCACATCAATTTGCTTTTGTGGTAATGAATTTTATTCTTGGGACAGCCAGTTCACTGAAACTGTGAGGCTGACAAGTGTACTACCCATTGCAAATCAGACATGACAGGCATGAGCTAAGAATGGGCAGTTTCCCTAGGCTACTCGAGTCAACTCGACTGCCGGCATAAGTTTCACCCCAAACCTTTCGGCGCACTTTGAGTGCTAGGGGGCAGATCTGGCGTGGAACTTCGGTAAATTGTCATGATCTTGCACAGATGGGCTAAGGCATACGAAGGTAGTGTGGATTGTTGATCATTCACTGCACAACTGCCCTTCACGTGAGCAACGCGACGCCGATTAGATCATCGAGGGTTTTGGATTGAGATTAGAGTATGACAGTCACACGGCATGCCTAGTAGGGGATATATTCTCTAACTAGGTAGTTAATCGAGAACTATGTTGTGCCCTCTCATGGGAACATGCACTAGTCACATACATGCAAGAATGAACCAAGCAATCAGGGAATTCCCCTGAAGCGTACAACTTCACTCGGCATGCTAGTTATACTACTCCCTCTGACCCAAATGAAATATCCTAATTTTCTTATTGGGATATCTCAGAATAGATGTCCTTTTTGGTTATTTTTATTAATGACACCATTCTTATCCTATTTTTCGAATTATACCCACAAATTTATTAGTCTCATTGAAAAATAAAGAAATTTCTATTGGGAGATGTGTACTGCTACAACCAACCATCCCTCTCCAATGACTTCCTAGAGGAAAGTGATGATGTAGAAGAATATAAAGGATCACATATTCGATGAGATAATGAATTAATGCTGGTGGGAAAGGAGCAAGCTTGGAATTCTACAGATTGAAAGGTAATTAATCACTATTTTAGTTATTAATCTAAATGGACAAATCAGGAAGTAATATAATATCTTGGGTCACAATAGATTAGGACGTTTATTCAGGATGAGGGGCATTTCCTATAAATAGCTCATGAGGCGTGGTTCTTCCAGGATCCGTCTTCATATCGTATTATCCTGTGTGAAAATTAAACTTGCATGTACTTTACTCCATTCTTCATGACTTTGTTACTCTTCACTTCCAGTATCCTTTCCTGTGCTTTCAGTGCTTCACTAAGTTCAATGCTCTGCTATACCTAGCTTCTTACTTTTCTACCCCTACTGTATGGACTACTCTTCAACTGCATCTAGTGGTGATTCCAATTTCTGTATATATTATTCTTGATAACTTTTTCTTCTTGAAGAGTCTGTTAAATAATTCGTTCATTGTTGACTATCAGTTTTTTCTCCCAACTGTTGGCATTTGTCCATTGAACTCACTTTTGATGACAACAATTTTCGGGGTTCCGGGTTCCGTGTTTCATTATTGTCTTAATATGTGGTGTTGAACAATTATTTCAAGTTGGGTCTTCGCTCCCTTGTTCTTTCGAAATTCGATTTCTCAGTTACATTGGATTGGCGATAATGTCAAAAAATGGGTTGATGTAGCCTACTCCAAGTATCCCGGACATGAGTTGTATTCATTTGAGTTCTAAACTTGTATATGAGTTTAATTATAGGACAAACTACTTAAGTAGTCCCTTTACTATTTGTCTTTTATGAAATTTGTCCCTGCACACAAATTTTAAAATAAATTGTCCCTCAAAACGCAATTGGCCACTCCATATAATTTCGTTATATTTAAGCCGTAAAATCATGTCATGTGACACTCAAGTGATATTTAATAGAGTAAAATGGTCATCATAGTGAAAAATAATACAAGGACTGATAGGGTAAAGCTAATTCTTAGGCGCCAATTTCTATGTGTTTATATCTTTCTCCTTGTAATTTTGAATATGGTTGTATTCTATGAAATCAAAGTAAATTCAATACAAGAATATGTTTATTGTTATGGTGAAGTTTAAGGCAACCATGGTGATCGTCTAAATTAATCACAACCCAATCAAAAGGTTTAGCGTTGTGGAAATTGTTTGGTTAGTCAATGAGTGATGTATAACATTTTGCGGAGATGTTTTTGACCACAATAGAAACTTCAAAGAATTTTGGGAAGAAAAATAGTAATGGCGTAAAGCATCAAAAACTGATGCTTTAGTAGAAAGTAAGAGTTTTGAAGAGTTTCTTGTCGAAGGGTTGTAACATCTAGATCCGTTTGTTCAGGGGTTGTAACATCTAGATCTTTATGATCCACATTAGCCATTGCCTATCAAATAAAAGCTCTCAACAAGATCCACAATACGTACTATGGATACCCCTTGACGTATTCATATTAAGGCTAAAAATGACAGCTTAAGCAGTGTCTCAAGGCTCGTAAAATTTTAGGTGGTTTTGGGCATTTTCGCAATTTTTTATTTAATTTTTATTTTTAGGGTTTGTATTGTTTTAGAGTATAATTTCTCTTATTAAATACGCTTTGAGGTCGTTTTTATTGACAATAGTGTTTTCTCTCGTTTATCAAGTATGTGTGAAACCCTATGTCATCATAGGTTTGTTTGGAGGAACTTCTCATTGAAAGAATTCCAATTGTTTATTTTCGATGCATCAATGTGTTATTCATCTTGTGTATAGGCTTATCAAATGATTTCCACAACTCCAAAATCTTTTACCTAGATGGCAATCATCTAGGAGATCACCATGACTGCCCTAATTTCACAGTGGCAACATATATATACTCTTGTGGTGAGTTTACTTTAAGTTCATTGAATAGAAAATGTTCATTGTTACGAGGAGAGAGATATAAACATATAACAATTGGCACCAACATTTGGCACCTAAAATTAGCTATACCAAATCATTCCATGTACTTTTTTTGATGACCATATTACCCCTGTTAAGTATCACTTGAAGTGCATGTGACATGATTTAACGGCTCAAAACATACGAAACTGGATGTAGGGACCAGTTGCATTTAATCTGAGTGGTAGAGGGGTGATTTATTTTTAAATTTGGGTTACAGGGACTATTTGGATACTTTGTCCTTAATTATAAAATTAGTGTATTGAAGGCTCTGCATCAGTTTAATCCCTCTGAACTATGAGGTTTATGTGGTTTGCCATTAGAAATTGTTATCATATTCTGTTTCTTCTTATTGTTGCTTATTTTCTTTTCTCTTTTTCTGTATATATAAAACATCTGCACTTTACTAGTGTGGTAGTTGATCCCCACTAGTTTATCAAGACTTTGCTTAAGGGTTTTGCAGTTTGATTTTTGCTTTACAATTCAAGTGAGCTTTTATTTGATCTAACTATAGCATTGATGCAGTCTACTGCGGCAATCTGCTCCCTTGGAGAGTGTTATCCGAGATGAAATATCAGCCAAGCAACCGGAGGTTTATGAGTGGTTTTGGTCCGAGCAAGTACCATCAGTAGTGACCAGTTTTGTCAATTATTTTGAGAATGACCAACGCTTTGCTGCTGCTACTGCAGTGTAAGTGTTACCACATATACTTGTTTTTTTTTTTTTTTGCTTGTGTTTATTGACAGTTCCATAGGACTTGTTGCTGCCTTCTTCTTCCAGGTACAGAAAAGGGTTGTCCTTGAGTTCAGGTGATGCTAGTGACAAATCACTACTCATGCTTGCATTGAGTTGCATTGCTGCAATAACAAAACTAGGCCCGGCAAAAGTTTCTTGTGCACAATTTTTCTCCATGATTCCTGATGTAACTGGTAGAGTGATGGACATGCTGGTTGAATTCATTCCTATACGCAAAGCTTATCATTCTATAACGGATATCGGCCTGCGCAGAGAATTTTTGGTTCATTTTGGACCTCGAGCTGCCAGATGTAGAGTGAAAGATGATCAAGGCACCGAAGAGGTCTTATTTTGGGTGAGTCTTGTACAAAAACAGCTCCAGCGTGCTATTCATAGAGAGAGAATATGGTCCAGACTTACAACTTCTGAAAGTATTGAGGTAATCATTGCTGATCCCTATATTATATTATTGCCTTTAATTATTTTTGTGGAACGCTGGACATTTTTGGTGAGATTTGTAAATAGATAATTGCACATTAGCTTCTTACTTTCTGCAGAGATTTGTAATAAGGAGAGGAAGGTATGGTTTGCCTGTTAGAGGAAGCTTATGCTAGGAAATTTAGGGGCCAGAAAATTGCCGATGGGTCAGGATTGGGTATATTATTTGGCTTCTTTATGGTATAGGGTTATGGGGAGCTTTCAGTTCGTCTTTGGTTCTGGTTTATTGAGTTTCTGCACTTGTGGGATGTACCACTTCTTGTGCATGCTCATCAAGTAGCTCGATCATGTAAACCTGTATTTAACATATCATTCTTATGCAGTGTAGGTTTTGGAAATGCTTTGGCTATGTTTGACTTGTGGCATGAACCAGTTGTTGTTCACGCTTTCCTAATAGGTTGATCATGTGAACCTGTATTAAAATACCAGTCTTATGCTCTACAGGTTTTGGAAAAGGATTTGGCTATGTTTGGATTCTTCATTGCTTTAGGAAGAAGAACTCAGTCATTTCTTTCTGCAAATGGCTTCGAGGCTGTACATGAACCAATCGAAGGATTTATTAGGTATAGCGTATGAGAATAAGTTCCATTTTTCTTTTCTCAATTCCAAACTGTGTCTAATTTCCTCATTTCCAAAGTAGGTATCTTATTGGTGGCAGTGTGCTGTACTATCCTCAACTTGCATCAATAAGCTCTTATCAACTGTATGTGGAGGTTAGCTTGTCCGTGAAGATCTTATTTTGCTAATTAAGTTTATGCTGTAAAAGCTTAACTGGTTATTTTGTAGGTTGTCTGTGAAGAGCTCGATTGGCTTCCATTTTATCCGGGTGATAGTGACTCCTCTAAACGTTCCCATGGGCACAAGAATAAACAAGAAGGTCCTCCAAGTCCCGAAGCTATTCACCTCGTTTTAGATGTCTGTTCTCACTGGATTCAGAGTTTTATTAAATACAGTAAATGGCTGGAGAACCCTTCTAATGTCAAGGCTGCAAGATTCCTTTCTAGAGGGTACATAAGTTTGTGTTATGGTTTCTTCGTACTTAAGCCAGGTCTGAATCCCAGCTACCTAAGCTATTTTCCTTGTCTGATCATTTCAGGCACAACAAGTTAGTGGAGTCGTTGGGGGAACTGGGAATATCAAAGTAAGTTGATGGATGCCAAGATCTCGTCTCTCTTTCTCACTCTCAGACACACACACAAGCTCACTTAAATTCACACACTCATCCAACCACACTCATTGACATGTGCTGCTAGCTTCTGTTAGATACATGTTCCACAGAATGTTGGTATTGACCCAACAGTAGTTTTAAGATTAAATCATGTATGCAATGATGGACGGTGATGCACGAGGCTCAATCCGGTGCTCGGATTTTGGAAGGACATTGGATTATATTTCCTTGCAGAGAGGCTAATTTCGGTTGTGAAAGCATAATGTAGAGTGACCTTAACATTATATCCAAAACCGTGCTCCCAATGCAGATTGAAAGGGAACTTAAAGGTGGTAATATGCCCATATGTCAGTAATCATATTACGGTGGGATTCCAAATATGTGATAATGTCTGATGTAATTGTAGAAAATATAAGATATTCAGCCGAACTCCTAACATTTTTTTTGCGACTTACAATGTTTCAAACCTGTGTTTAATGTATAATTGGAGTGCCCTTTTCTGCATCTTTAACAATAAAGAATTACTACTTTCCCTTCCTAAGAGTTCTAGACCACTAGCATATAGATACTCCTAAATCATGAGGATGATCATATATTTGTAGGATAAGAACCCCCCCCCCCCAGTGGAATGTGGTTGATATTTTGGCCAAGGCATATTCGTAAATACTATATGAGCTCCCCATATGAGTTCATAAACTGGTAACGAACTAAAAATTTGAAATTGGAATATAATCATGTTACATGGTTCAACAGGCACTCACAGTTAAAGATTCTCATGCACGATAATTATTAAAGGCACAGTCAGTCAGGCACTCGTCCAGGCGCCTGACTGCCTAATTTTTCAACTTTTAACTAGTTAAGGCTTATTTTTTCAAATTATAACGAACGAATACCGAAGACTCTTATTAAACTGTAATCAGCTAGAAACTATCTCTATTCTAGATTAACTTCGATCCACTTTTTTTCCTTTATTCTAAATTCATCTCCTGGTCTTTTTAATTGCTTATGCTTATGTATCCATATAAATATCTTATATAAGTTATATTCCAGTCTAAGATTTGAACATTTTAGCTTATGAAGTAGAAAAAACTGACGCATATGTGGGCTTTTTCATTCAAGCGCGCCTTGCGCCTAGGACCTGGGTATATTTTAGTGCCTTGGGATTTAATAACTATGTCATGCACCCAGGGAACCATGCACATGAATTTTAGTTGCAGTGTTTTGGATGTTAGGAGTAATTAAGGCAAAGCACACATTTCCTTTGACAGAATGGGTATGGCAACAAATTGTAGAAGGATAGAAGAATTTTATAATTTCAAATGCAAGCTTTTTCTTCCTTTCAATCTTGAGGTATCCATTTTCCTTTTCATTGGACCTCTGTTCTTCAATTAAGACTTCCAACATTAAGTGATGCAAGATAGCGGTAGTGAAGAGGGAATCTTAGGCATTATTTGGTAAAACTGAAAATTAAGCTCTGAAGCTCTGAAAATGTAGAGCTTAATTTTTTAAGTTGCTGAATTTTAAGACTTGAGTTTGTTTGCTAATGACAAATCACATGCATTTAAATTTAATTATGATACTCTATTAAAATATCATCAATATTTTATTATTAAAATAATTACATTTTAATACTTGGTCAAATATAATTTGTATGAGAAGTTAAAATATTTCAACAAAAAAAGTAGCATTAAATATATATATAAAATATGTTGATGGATGGATTTGAACACATTCCATTTTTTTCCTCCTCTTACCTTGTTTAAGACACCCCTTTCTAACTCGAAATTAATAGCCTTTTTTAAGATAATCTGAATTACATAAGTCATTTACATTTACCTTATCAAACAAACCTAATTTTATAATCTCTTTTAAGGGTCCGCTCCCGAGTTTTTAAAGGAGAGAAGAGAAAAGGAGGGGAGAGAAAAGGAAGGGAAAGAAGAGGAGGGGAGGGAATTCAATAACTTTTTTCAAATGCTCCTGAGTTTAGGAAGGAAAAGGAAGGAAAAAAATTGAATTACACTTGTACCCTTAATGAAAGAAAGAGAGAGAGAGAGTTATACTTGGGGGGTAAAATAGGTTTAACAAAAAAATTTGTTTTATAATATTTCCTTTCCTTCCAATTCCTCCCAGCTTTGGGAGGATTGTGTAGGAGAGAAAATTTTAAAAAATTTCCTTTCTTTTCCTTTCACTTCTTTCCTAAAAAAACTCGGGAGCAACTTTAGGGAGGAAAATATATTAGATTTCCTCCCATTTCCTTTTCTTTCTCTCGTTTTTAAAACTCGGGAGCGCACCCTAAGTGTTCCAAATTAAGAGCTTAATTGGGTTACCAAACATACCCTTACTATTGAGACTGCTTTAGGATTTTGTGGCTAAACTAGAAGAATTTAGTTTGAGATTTTTGTTTCAATAGATCTAGGATTCAGATTTCTTTACCATTATATCATTATATCAAAATGGGAAACTTACATGTATGCATGACCTAAAAAGGAACGTTTAAGGTATACCTGACATTTATCATTATATCTTACTCGGGCATTGCACGGTTTGCCCATTTACTGTAGGAAATAGAAATGAATGTGTAACGTGTACCTGACATTTGTCAATTTATTGTCATGTTGCCTCTGTTGTTAGCAGAGGGGCCTGTGCAATAACCCAAAAAATGTACATACATACATGTATGCATTTATTGATATGCACACACACACCACATATATACAGATGTATATACATATACATAAATATACATTATATATATATATATATATATATATATATATATATATATATATATATATATATATATATACACACACACACACATATATATATGTAATAAATGAACTTTTTGATGGTAATCGGCAGGCTGGAAGTAGGTTTCTCAATTATTGTGTTAGCTTAGAGTTTAGGTTCTTTAGGACGGCATATTAATGGTTTCTTTCCTAACTTCTCTCTTTCAGTTTGCGGGATGATTAGCATACACTATCTAAACCCTATCAAATTGCGACTGGGGTGACCATAGTGAAAGTTTAGCGAAATTAAGCAGTAAAGAGTGTGTAAGAAACTTAGATTTATGTGTCCAGAGTCCAGACAGAATCCTCTTACGGTTGGGTTGTTGGATGTATCCTGATAGGATTTCTCAATGCCATTTGAATTCGCCTTGTAATTCTCATTTTTTTTGGCGGAAAGAGGACGGTACCTCCCTAGATCTTATGTGGAAATAACTTGTAATGGTGCCCTTGAATCCTTAAAACTTCCAAATCTTCTCTGTGTTTTCAATACCCTGGGCAAACCGCTGTATGTTTCCTGGCTATCTTGACTATGTATTTCCAAACAGACATCTGGACATTGCATTTTCTAGTTACCTTAATTTTCTCATGTCTTCTTTTGTTGTTACTTTAAATATAATTCTCTCACTTCAATCAAATATGTACTCCCTCCAATCCCGGAAAGTTAGTTCCATTTGGTCAACTTGATTGGACTTTTACCGAAGATTTAGGAAAATATAACTATGTCAATGAAATCTAAAACTTATTATTGATACACCATCAATAATACTGTTGATAACAAAATTTGTACTTTCATTAGGATGATGAAATTGACATAAATTATTAGTCAAAGTTCAATCAAGTTGACCACAAAAAGTAAAGTGAGACTATCTTTTCAGGACCAAGGTAGTACTATTCTTAGTACTTTTCTCAAATAGTTCTGTCACTCATGATGATTGTTCCGCAGTATGATTTGTGAATTAAAGAAAGTTGTATAACAATGAATGTTTACTGGATCATGAGATATTGTAGAGGTCCATGTTTTACTGGCTAAAGAAACAATCATGCAGGAATCAAATGATTGAAAGCAATCCCACAATATTTAGAGAGATGACCCGATCTGCAACTTTGTCCCTGTCTGAGAAAGAGCCCGATTCTTTTAACAAGGTATCATTCCCTGTTCTTTTTCCGTAAGTCGCTCCATCTTCAATGTTTTGGGTATATTATGTTCACATGGCAATGGTTAACTCTCGGGGTACCAAAAGTAGATTTCTTCCCCAGCTATCTGCACTTTGGATGATTATTTTGGAGTGATCTATGTTATTGTATGTCTTTTTTTCTTATGAACTTTGTAATCCTTCTGATGATGCAGTGACTTGATATTTATTTAGGCATTGGAAAGTGTTGAGGAAGCTCTGACGAAGCTTGAGGATTTGCTTGAAGAACTGCATGTGTCAAGCTCTAGCTCTGGAAATGAGAATCTGAAAGCTGCTTGTTCTGACCTTGAACGGATTAGGACGCTTAAGAAAGAAGCTGAATTTCTTGAGGCATCTTTCAGAGCAAGAGCAGATCCCCTTCAGCAGGTATCTGTTTGCATTAAGCAATAGTGAATCTCCCGCATGACAGCCTTACATTGGAACTTTATTTTTGTCAATTCTTTCTTTTTGATAGTTTTTGCAATTACTTAACTTATACGGCACAAATACCCCTGATTCCGATTCGTTTCTATATAGAGTCCAATAGACAAACTACCATTTGGGCCACCCAACTTTAGCACATTATTCACATAGGCCGCCAAAGTCCCAAAATATTCATCCTTGCCACTTAACTTCGCCAAGAGATTCATATAGGCCACCAAAGTTTCAAAATATTCAACCTAGCCACTCAACTAACTAAAATCTTGCAAATAAACCCAACAAATGGATGACCGTTAACTTTTTTTCGTTAATTGGTTCTGAAATCTTCTTTATACCCCTCATTAAAGTAATCCTGAATTATATTTTTGAATCTTAAATTATTGATTGCAATTTTAATTTAGAAATAGTACATATGAGAGCAACTTTAAGATTTTATAAATGTAAACATGGAAATTGAATAAGAAAAATCCGTGTAAAGTCATTAAAATTTGAAGAAATGAGAAATTACAACTACAATTTTAGATTTTTATTGTCTACCGATCTTGTTTCGGCAAATTTACGAATTCTCATCTATAATCGACAGTCAACAAATTATTTTTTACCACTCAATTTAAATTCAAAAACTATAAATTTTCTATTTAAGTTTCTATTAACGTATTTATGTTTAGAAAAATGTTAAATTATAATTCATGAGCTGTATGAAAAAAAATTGAAAAGCAACATGCAGTTTAAAAAAATTTAAATACAATTTTAAATTTTAAACTTTATATTAAAAAGATAATATTTTAGAATTGTAATTTTAAAATTCAAAAGTGCATGATGTTTATAATTTTGTTCCATATAGAAATCTTAGCATATAAACCTTTTGTTGATTTTTTGTTCAACTTTCATGAACATGTTTATATTTTAAAAATTATAAAATTATGTTTCGTCGGTACTATTTAAAAAATTAAAATCGTTACTAATAATTCAAAATATCAAGTCATGGCTGCTTTATTGAGGAGTAGAAAGAAGTTATTGAAACTAACTAAACGAAAAAATTAAAGAAAATGCAATGAGGGTTATAAAGGGGATTTTGAAACCAGCTAACGGAAAAAAGGTTAGCGGTCTTTCATTTATTGGGTTCATTTGCATGATTTCATTTCAGTTAGTTGAGTGGCAAGGTTGAATATTTTGAAAATTCGGTGGCCTATGTGAATCGCTTGGCAAAGTTAAGTGGCAAGGATGAATATTTTGAGACTGGGATGGCCTATGTGAGTAATGTGTTAAAGTTGGGGGCCCAAATGGTAGTTTTGCCAGTCCAATATGCATATCTTGAACTGGTAGGGATCCGGTGAAGAACATTCACATTAGAGAACTAAGTAAACACACATCTGCTTCAGCCTCCAACTATTAATGCACATGAACCTCCGTATGAATCCAGAAACTTCTATGCCTAACTATGTTACTTTAGTTGCTTCGGTAATTATGGATTGCAGCTCCTTGCTTAGTTTATTCTTCCACAACTTGTAGGTTTCCGTTACGTCTTCGTTTCTCCCAGTAGATAAAAGCATTAGTCTTGTAGTCAACAAGGACATGATTCATTGATGCTATGATAACTGTTCATTGAACTAGTTAACTGAAGAAACTGCATGGATATAGATTCTTTACTGCTGTTATTGTCGAGTTTTCTACCAATATAACCTGCACATATTATATTTTTGAGAATTTTGTATTTACAAAGATAGATATGAGAGGATACATTACAAGAGCTTGGGGGAATGGAAATTATTTTTGCTGCTGTTTTTGCTTATAAATGTTTAGGACTTCACACTGTCCAGCTGCCCCACCCATGTCCGAGTTGTGTCCTGTTGTTGCAGGTTCTTCAGTTTGATTAAGTGGCAATGTAGCACATGATTTCATGAAGAAAGATATATGAAGGGAATATAATTTGGTCATAAAACAATATGGATCCTTGAATATAGAAAGACAAGGTATTAGACAGGATATGTATGTAACAATTGGGTAGAAGAGGTGAGGATGGATTCCTCAGTTCATGAGAATATGTTCAATACCCAGAGCTCGAGAACTTGAGCATTTTTGTAAATATGATGTTGAAGAAAATCTTCACAATGAGAGCTTCTGATTGACTCCGTCTTTTTTTCGGGTTTAACCTAATCATAAGGCGAATAAACTCTTAAGCCAAATAATGAGTTCTGCTAACAAGGGGATTGGAGGCTTCTTTCAAGGTAGCATTTTTTCTGTGAGAGCTCTCTTGAGAGAATGAAAAGGAAAAGTCAAGCCTATCATTTGTTGGTGGTGATTGGGATGAGGGAGGTGGGACACAATAAGCCGTTTGCTACTACAATGTCCATGAGGGCAGATGTAGGGTAAGCATATAAAAAGATAGAAAATTAAGAAAGGTAAGAAGTAGTAGACAGAGAAAAAAAAAACACACACAATTAGCTTAAAGCTTAACTCTGTTATAATCAACTCTCTGTCTGTGAATATCTTGAAGCTTACATACTTATTTATAGGCTAAACTATCTTTTGCTTCCTTGTGTTTGTCCTGCATCAGTCAAGTGTTTTGGGGAAACAGCCAAACAGTTTTGGGGAAACAACCGAACAGTCCCTTTGCCCTCTTAACTGGCTTGTGTGTTAGTGTGCGAAGGGCTGATTTTAGTGAAACTTAATTCAAGGACAGATGAAAACTCCGTACCCTCCTATGAAGAGCGTTTGGATGGTAGAAATTTAAGGGGATGGTCTGGAGATTTAAGTTGATCATTTTAAGGGTGCAACATTTTAACCTTTATTTTTCTGGTTGAGCAAGTCCTTACTTGGGACGTAGCATGTTCAACATTTTGTAAACGTTTTGACTGGAAGCTGAATATAGGTTGATTGATTCTTCCCTTCTCTTTGTATGGGGGTATATTATTCTTATATTTTATGCTTTCCTGCTGTAGGCAGGTTGTGACTCCTTGCACTTGTTTTACTGTCTGTTCATTAATGACAATAGTGAAATAGAATACTTGAATCTTAAGACTGCTCCAGCTATGGGTTGTACACCCGTTTTCTGGCTGAAGAAAGGGGAGTTCTTGCTCTTTTATGGTATTGTACAGTCGATGTTTCTAGAGGTAGCAACTTGGGACTTTCAGGAGTATTGGAGTACGGTTCTCCTTTGTTACACTCTTGGGTGCATTTATCCTGTGTTATATATAAATAGTAGTTGGAAGATTTCCTGCAATCTTTTTCCATTCACCCTCACTCTGCGCAATTAACCTTCCACCTTTAGACATCCATTTGAAATTGGAAGAGTTTTATGCGGGTTTGCTAAAATAACCGAAGATGCTCCCAGACATCTTATTAACGTATTAATTGCTGTTACTGGGTATTATATCACCATTTATCTCATACAAATTATTTTTCTGTACAAACTCTTGTAAAGTAGTCAACCTAATAAATTAAGTTATATACTTGCAGATCATTTCATGGTAAGATTTGTGTTTTAAGGAAATCACAGTCTAAACTTTTATAGCCAAATGTCCATTGCCTAATTGATTTTACTAAATGCGGAACTAGGGTGATGATGGTCGTCGCTCCCTGTCTTCTGTTGGTAAGCAGGAGCAATATCTTAGAGGCAAGGATCGGAAGGACTCTGACACAGATGCGAAGAGGCCTGGAAGGTAATTAGACTCGTTCAGATTATAATGAGCTATTACCATAAGCCAGCACAATAATTGCGGACGTGGATTCACTTTATTAATGTGATTTTTTTGTCTTTATTTGTCAGTAATCCTCTCTTCTTCTGGAACTTCTTTGCACGTGGTCCAAGCATGAAATCGGATCCAAGGTCATCCGCATATAGAAGAGTATGCCTTTCTAAGACTCTTTTGGTCTATGAATTATTTATTCTTCAATGTGTTCATAAAGAGTTTTGTCGATAGATTGTCTGACATGAAGTTCAACTATCAAGGGACTTGTCTGTGTCACGTTACCTGGACTTGCCTACTTGGATCTGGTCTGAAGTGTTGTCAGCATTTTAATAGTTATATGCAGTGTAAAATTGTGATACCATTACTCATACCCAAACCATAAGGATCAGATATGGATACTTTGGCAAAAATGAAGGACCTGGGTAACATGGGTTTGTGAATACCCCCGATCCAATGCTGGCGCATAGGAAGTTTAGCAAAATTTTAGAAACTTGTAGGGAGCAATGAAAACGGACTGAAATAACCAAAAAAAATGATTAATTCAATTAGAGTTGCCACACCGCTTTGATTGGACTCAAAGCATTGAATTGAGGCTAAAATGATCTAGAGATTAGGTTAGGAGGTCAAGTTACAACATAGTTGTTAAAGGCGAAAGGCGAGAGGTACCCAAAATAAGGCGAAAGGTGAGGCGGTAAAAAGGCGGACTAAAGGCGAGCAAGGTGGTAAAATACAATATAGTAAAAATATACATATGCAATATATATTAAAATAAGCTTAAAACATGTTCTGAAGAAGAATGTTGCAAAAAATAAACGTCCCAGTTCCACATGTAATAGCAAATTAACACTATTCAAACCCCCGAAGTGAGAATTTTATGACAAAAGACACATTAATTTAAACTATGTTGTTCAAATCATCAAACAAGTAGTAGTTTTAAGAGAAAATAAAATCCAAAGCAGGTTAGAACTGAGAATAATATATGAAATTAAACATGAGTGTCGCACGACAGCGGTATTGTCGCACGACAACAAGAGGTGTCGTGTGGCAATCATTCCTCTGTCGCACGATAAACAAATTCAATTAACAAAAACTTATCCAAGGAGAGAAGAACAACGGCGATCAACAATTGACCGATTAATATAATTGTGATGCCTAATCCATAGATGAATTGGATATTGTGTGTTCGATCATCCATAGGCATAGAAACAACATTGGAACAAGTCCAGTTGTTGATTCAAACCATCCTTGGAGAGTGAGTAACAAACACCCAACTTACAATCAGCAATCTATGGATTGAGGAATCACATATAGAGAGAGGAAGACGAAGAGATTTAACAAGTTAACAAGAATTGAACAACATAATTGAAATTAACACTAAGTAATTGGATGAACCATCATACTCATGCACTAGATCCCCCTTAATTGATGATATTAAGGTTGTGGATGCTATATTGAACCACTGGGCTAAATTTAGGAGAGAGTAATTATGTTCAATAGTGAATTTGACAGAGTTTCTCCATATTGAAAAGTGAGTGAGAGGTTCATTCAAATGATATAGATCACCTTTTTACACTGAGTGTCCCGCAGCACAAAAAGGCAAAACTTTGTCGCACAGTATGATCATTGTCCGTGGCAGCGCATTCCCAAGCTTCTAGAATACTACCTCCCAAATCCCTGCAGAACATCAAGTGGCAATACCTAAGAGGTGCCTGGAAAGTCCTAAATAAGTATAGGATCCTTCTAAGTTCCAGTGAAAGGGAATATTGGGGTTTCCGGAATGGGGTGCGAACAGGGTTTAAGAGATGCTATCTGAATGGATGAATAACTCACTGCACTATTGCAATTCGTATATGATTGTGTTCTGCACAGAGAAGCAGAAGCTTCCAGATGTAATAGTAAAACCTAAATGACGACTTCTTAGACTTATGTTCCGCCCTCTCTGTGTGGGAAAAAGGTGAAACATAATAGTAGATTTAAAAATTTGAGAGAAATGAGAGTAGATTATGTACAGGTTTGATGGTTTTAGTTTGCTATCTTTGGACCTGATTTGTTTCCTCTCTGGGTTCTGTGTGTGTGTGTTTGTTTGGGTTCTAGAAGGTGTGAGGGTTTGAAAATAGTTTTCCTTGTTATTTAATTTATTTATTTGTTGTGTTTTCTCCTTGACATAGAACACATTCCATCTAGGAAGACAGGAGTTGGTACACTTTGGTCATTTGTTGGTCTTTAAAATGGCGACTCTTCATGAGATGCAAATGCGACATATCTGGGATTTCAAGGTTTTTTAAAGAAGACATTGGCTGTATACTACATCATCCTCTAATTGATGTCAAGGAAAATGTATGGATAACAACTCAATTGCTAAAAAATTGCGTTGGTCATCAATCTTCATTTATCTTGCTATAGAAGTTTTGTGTAAGCTGTTTTTTAAGAAAATAGTACTACGCTATGTCCCGATAGAAGGATAACGTTTGACTGAACAGACAAATTAGGAAATGGTTGAAAATCTAGTAAGTTTTCTGAATATTCCTCAACACATAAAAATTTAAACTAGGTGGAAATACTTGTATTCAAGCTAGGCGGGAAAATGAAGGTTAACATAGTCAATCTTTTATAAGAAAGTTTCCTTAAAGGGAAATGGTTCTCTTCAATTGTGATGGCCTTAAAGGAATACACACCTCTTCTACTGGGATGGAGGTGGTAACAGCATTGTTAAGATGATTAAAGCAGATATGAACCTTTTTCTAGTCATATGCAGCTTCTCACCACCTGTGAGAAAAAAGTGATCACTTTTTATTATTTTTAGAGTAAGTAACTTAAAGCCAGTGGTTGTGAATAAGAATTGGCCTCCATATAACTTTCTGAGGACTCGCCAATTTAAGCCATCTACCCGTGTCGACAATGTGCAACACCCTGACAATTATGTAATCTGAATCTGTTTTTTCATGGTTTGCCTCAGACGTAGCAACACATGCAAATCTCTGTAATGTCTGTTATCTCCCAACCATTATATAGTTTTTTTTGTAGTTTAATATCTCCCATTCCCTTGTGGGTTTGATGTGTTCTTTATTTCTAACTTTATTGCCATTGTTTCTCTAATTCCTAATGGTCGTAAATCTTCTTTCTTCGTGCGCTTTGAAGATTGAAACTTGGAATTTTTAATCAATAAAAAATCTTGGTCTTATGGCAAACTGGTACCATATCAAAGAGAAATCTATGATCAATTTGCACACAAGGGTTTGGTTTCCTTGGCAAGGTGGGTCTAAGGAAGAGTAAACAGAAAGCAGAACTACCTGTTACTTATTATCCTCACCAGAAAGTCGCGGATGTAGCCGGACCAGCTGAACTCAGCAACACAGTGGACTTAGTCTAGGGTTTTTGTTGAGATTGATTAAAGAATTCAGTTGGAGGAAGATATGACCGGGAAAGTGAGGTCGTCTCTGTGAGGCTAAGCCAAGCTAGAGCTACCAATATTTCACTGGAGATAATTAGATGCTGTGCGCTGTTCTGTTTCATGGGTTTGCTAATTTCAGGGGATTTGGTTTGTAATTGATGCTTTTGTCTGTTAATTGGATTGGTTGGTAATTTGGTAATATGGGGTGTGCTCGGACAGCTCTGGAAGTTGATCCTCAACTTGGCAGGTTGATCATTTTAGAGCTACAGATAGACAGTTGTCTAATCTGGGTTTGGGGGGGGGGTCTTTATGCATTTTGGAACATTGGTGCTCTAGTTGAGAGTTTGGTCAGATTGGAGGTTGGATTAAGAGTTCAGTTAATCCCGAAGGTTCCAATTAACAGTTGGTAAAGTTGGCTGGTGTAGTTAACAGTCTGGTTAATTTGGAAGGTGCTATTGACTACCTGGTCATCTTAAAGGAATGATTTGACTGGTTGTTCAGGTTAGTTTTTCTATTATGGATGATGTAATTGAAAGTTTGGTCGATTGGAAGGGCTTTGTCTGGGTGGTCAGATTAGTAGGCACACGTTTGTGATTTATGATGGTGGAAGGTTAATAATACGTACATGGAAGGGCTTTGTCTGGTTGTTGAAATCTATGTTATAATCTCTTTATTACAAGATGAGAAACTAATTATTCAATTAATAATATTTTGCTCTCTCCAGTCCCCTTTCTGTTCTCTTTTTCCTCTTTACATTTCAGTTTTATGTTGATTAACACATAAAATACTCTCTTATGAAAAGAAAAAAAACACATAACATATTGTCATTTATTCCAGTGGAAGACTACCATGAGAACAGCTTGCCCTTCTCTCGTGAACATGTTTTTTCTTCTTCTTTGTCCCTAGTTCTTTGTACATGTTTCTGCTGATCCTGTAAGGTGGGCAAGATTTTTTGGGGTCATTATTGTGTCGTTGCTATGGTCCAGACTCTGGATCACTCTCCACTTGGTAGTTGGCGTGTGGGTGATGTTTCTGATCTGGTTCACCTTGTTCTGGGATAACAGCTCCATTATATTCATCTGTAGTCCTAAAATAGTTTATTGGACAATGAAATAGGCAAGCTTGAGGCTGTCCTTTTTGAGAAAGGGAATGAGCACCCAAGTCCATTGAATAAAATGCATTATTTGTTTGCTACTTCTGTCTAACAGATCAAAGGATTTTATTCCTCTGGTGTCATACTTGGTGTTTGTGGGCTTACCATGCATGTGCGAGTTAAGAGTATCTTGAGCCTTTTAGAAGTTTGAGTTTTGATCACTTAACAGTTAATAAGAATCATTTTCTTATATGCAGGATGGAGAACCTCTTGACCAGGCCAATGTTAGTATGGGTGTACTAGATTCAGAAGCAAATGAGTTTCAGCGCTTTGAGCAATTAAGAAATGAGCTGATGGAACTTGAAAATCGAGTTCAGAAAGGTGCTAGAACATCCGACAATGAAGAGGTTCCTTTACTATCCTAGCTGTTTTATACTTTCTTTAATCTCTAAAATACGTTTTGGGTAATGGTTACTAGCATTTTCATAAGTGGTTCTATTTTCTTTTTCTTTTTCTTTATTTTGGTGGGCAAGGTTAAATAATGTTCATTAATAATTTAAACTATGCCCCCTAATGTCAAACTTCCAATTTGCATTGATAATGGACCACTGAAAAGAGTCTCAAGCATCAACTTCCAGCATCCAATAGAAACACCTAACCAAGCAGAAACACCTCATTTATGCTCTTAACCAGATTAGTATTACCAATACGTCAAAACAATTCCTAAATTTATTATGAAATTTAGTATCTGCTGCAAAGTCCGACCAGTGCCGCCACCCTTGCTGCCACGGTGGTGCAAAGTCCAATGCTAAGTTATGAAGACGGTGGAGCAATGCCAAATCAAGAATACAATTCCGTTGATTTAAAAATAGATTTGGGTGTGAAATTGAGGCTTGACTATTTCTAGTTAACCGTTGATTGCTGATAGATGCAAATGGTGGTCACCCAAAGAACTCAAAACTCTGAATAAGCTGGCCATGAACTGCAAGCCATTTGATACTGGGAAAATGCAGCGGAAAGTAAAGTATATAAAAACGGATAGGATGCTTATCACTCCAAAGAATCCACCTTGGAGATACATGGCAAAAATACTCACCACTCAACGGAATCCACCGAAGAGATATAGAGTAAAGGATGTTCATTACTTTACGGAATCCACCAAATAGATAAAGAACATGAGAAGATGGCACTAAGCTCAACTCCATATTTGTTTAACTCAAACACAACTCCCTTTTACAATGACAACTTGTAGGGTAGTTAGAGTTTGCTTGGAACATCCCTCTAAGCCTAGGAATACTAAAATTACTAAAGGATTCAATTAACATTTATAATTTAGAGATAAAACAACATAGAAACCTCAAAAGACATGATAAACATGAAGATATAGTCAATTTTCAGATGAAATTGTCCCTATGACTGCCCTTTGGTAAAACAACCAAAAGTCTCTAGAAAATCCAAATGTGGATCCGAAAAAATGCTCTAGAAACTACTCTCAGAGATCTTTCCAATGATATTTTACTTGTAATTTTTTCGCCCGGTAGATTTATGGATACACTCTGTTCAGGTTGACTGAAATTATTAAGATTGTCAAGTGCCAACGCTTTAGCTCCCGCATCACCATCCTAAAACCATGACGCAACATTAATCGTTTGATCCATCAGGCAGTACATAAGCTCCCCCCCTCCCCCAAGTTCCTAAAATCAGGTAGAAATACTAACATATAAAGCACACACCATGAGAAACAGGATGGAAGACTATTGAGGTTGCAGGGCGGAATTAACCTTGCTAGGAATACCAATGTAGCTCTTGAGATTCGGAAGGAACGTGCCAAACACAAAACAGCAGCAGTCACACCCAATATCTTGTTATAATCGCACAAAGGAACTAGATCTGAAGATGATGCAGCAGGATTAATCTATAATATTTTATGGGGAGACTCTGTCCAGAATTTCTTTTAGTTTAAGATAAGTTCTTAGTCCTAAAAGTCATGAGTGAAGAAGTCTTGGTCATTTTGTTTCAATCATTTTTGAATTTACCCGAAATTCAAAAATTCAATAATGAAACTATCAGGAAAAGAGGAGCCTTAAATAAACATTTCAGTCATTATAATCGGCTACTAACATGATGTTCTTAGTTTACTAATGTTATGACATTCTTCTTCAACTACCTCCTTCAATCCTTCTCGAAGTTGGTTATTACTGCACTAGAAAACCTCAGCAGAGAACTCCGGCAAGTTCTTGGGACATGTCCTTAAATAAAAGCATAGAAGGAAGAAGGGAAATGATGGGGCTGGGAGGAACAGAGAAAATGCACTACAAATTACCTTCTCACTTGTCAAGAACAAAGTCTGCTGGCAAAAGCCAAGTTTGTCGGTGGTCACAAGTGAAGAGAGAGTTTAAGAGAGCAAAATATCAGTGTTTGCTAATGTTACTTTGATCTTAGATTAGAACCAAATTGTTTTATTTATTATATAATTTATTTTCTTGACATTTTAATGTGCTCTGCTGGCAAGTAGAGACAGAATATGTTACACCAGTGAAAAGCAAATGACTTGGTAGAAGTTCCCTACATACTTGAAAATAATGGTTAACCATCTAGTTATAGCATATAAAGGGAAATGTTGCGAAAGAAACACATAAGCATCCAAACTATTGGGAAGTAAATGCCGATGACAAGAGGATATATTACGGATGAAGATTCAACGACCCATTGAGAGTTTGAAAATTTTATCTCGGAACAGCTGAGGTTCATTCCTCCGTTAACTAGCATTATTGAACGAAATAGATGCAAAAAAGTAAGGATATATAAAAAAATATTTTGAGAAAGGGCTAACTTTGAGAGGGAGCCTTGGCACACTGGTTGAGGTGTTGCCGTGTGACCTTGAGGTCACATCACATATCCAAGTCTTGAAAGCAGTCTCTTGCATTTATGCAAGGTAAGGTAAGGTTTGCCTAACTTTGTTTTCATCCATCGTACTGTGGTCATCTTTCAATTCTACCATTGTATTACTATTATTGTTTTATAAAAACCATTGTACTTTATTTTCTCTTTAAAGATGTCAAAAGTTACAATATTAAGTTTTTCTAATGGCGGAGCAGACTTGGCATATCACATCAATATGATTGATGACATGGAAGGCCACATCAACCTTCATTTAAGTCAATGTGCCTGCCTTGTCATCGATCATGCTGATGTGGCATACCATGTCAGCTATGCTGGTAAAATTAAGTGCAGTGGATTTTATTTTATAATTTTTTTTAGTACAATGGTAAAAATGAGTCAGACACAAAGTACCATGGATGAAACCTGAGAACCTTTTTGAGAAATTCTTAAGTGGACACATACTGGATGAGTATCTATATATCAAGAAATAGGCATGAGGAAACAGAAGATGCGAGTTTTAGTGAATTATATGCGCCAAAGAGGATAATTGCAGGAGAAATAGGGATACTCCTAGTAACCTTCAAGGCTTGACAACAAATTCTAACAGAGAGTGCATAATCATGCCAATTTAACAATAAACGAAAGTTTTATGTGCACATATCACATGGTGTAAGATGATATTGATATCTGGTAACCAGTTTGGATGTTTATGCTTAGAGCAGAGCTCTGGGACCAACTATCCTTTTTTGGCCAATAGCTCATGAAGTGCAACTAAGGAGTTCTTGAAATTTTAAAATACATAGCCTGATAATTAAGGGAGAAACTTTCACATGAAAGATGGTAATCTGACAAGATATGATTCTGTTTTCTATGTCTATGAATACAAGTGATTAGCCAATGACTAAATTGAACGGTTCATTTGAAACTTTTGGTCTGTGTTAAGTAGGTGTTAAAGAGGATAGACTAGCATTCATCTAATGCTGTGATATATTTTTCATGTGTCGGTGGTTGAATTGAAGTTTCCAGATTGCCTGGGGTAAACTTAGCGACTGGGCATAACTCCTGCTATGGTCAATTCAACTGCGACCTGGAGCAGTCATTCTATCAATATTTTACTGGATTGCTGTTTACTCACTTAGGTTTCTTTAAAGAACATCACTGGGGTTTTCTGAACTGTCACATTTCCCTTTTCAAAATCTTGGAAAGTATTCGGTCAATTTTAAAGAAATGTTTTGATGGTGGTTTTGATTATAATTGATTACTGACAAAAGATATCCACAAACAGTATGTAAGCAGGTATTTATGCTTAAATATTTTATAGATGAAACAAGTAAAAGATTTTCGAAAATGAACACAGAAAGCAATTCTGACAACAGCATACAAGCAGACATAAGGGCCTTTCAAGATTGTTCCATCTCTTATTTTAGGCTGTCTCTGCATGTGGAACTGCCTCTATGTAATCAATTTCATGTGATTTGTATATTTCAGGATGAAATTAAGATTAGAGATGACACTACCAGTTATTCTGATGAAGCTGAAGGCAAACTAGCTCTGTCGGTTCAGGTCCAGAAGAAGGAAAATATTATCGAGAGATCATTGGATAAATTTAAAGAAACCACCACGGTACATATTTCATATACTTGAACTCTAATCAAATGTATACTCTGTTGTAATCCCTCCGTCCCTGGTTGAATGTCCAAAATTCATTTAGGGGACATTTTGATAATGTTCACTTTTCGTAAAATGAAAACGCATAAATGCATAACTATTCTCGTTATCTACTTTCTTAGCATTTAGTTTGGCAAGTATAAAATGACTAGAGAGAAAAATCTGGTGAAAAAATGATTAGGGACAAAGAATTGTACAAAAAGGACATTCATTTTGGGACAAGATTTCTTGAAAAATGGACATTCATTTGGGGACAAAGGGAGTATGAACTGTCTTATACATACATAACTTCCATATTGATGAACTATCCCATGATATCCTCAGTAATTTCAGTGAACGCTTTGTGCTTCTCATTTGTCTGTACATGCAATGGAATATTATGCGTACATACTGTCTCTTTAATTGGATAAAACTTATCCTTATTTCATACTCCCTCCAATTTAAAATAAGTACTCATGTAAGTGATCACTTTCCTTTTTTGGAATGCTAGACTCACTTGTGTCCACAAGTTTCCTTGGGGGGGCCACTTGTGAAGTGTTTGTATCCACAAGGTTTTTTTTTTTTTTTTTTGTACTTGGGTCAAATTGCTTTTATTAAAATTGTCCCAACAGTAACTCCCTCTGACGCAACACGGAAGCACGATAGATTTCGTGATTAGCGCACTAATCACAAGAACTCTTCAAGCGAATAATCCTCAAACACAAGAACTGGATTCCACCAGAAAAGAGAGAAAACTCTTTCAACAAACGCAACACGGAAGCACGATAGATTTCGTGATTAGCGCACTAATCACAAGAACTCTTCAAGCGAAGAATCCTCAAACACAAGAACTGGATTCCACCAGAAAAGAGAGAAAACTCTTCAATTTAATTTATCAAAAGCTAATTTTCGGATTACACCACTAGGCCTATTTTATAGTGCCCATAAAACTTGAAAACAATCTTAAACATTCTAGAATTACTCCTAACCTATATGGTAACTAAATAGGACTCAAAAACTAGTAAATCACCTCAAAATCTACTCTAAAATCATCTCTAATCAACCTATTAAAATTAATGACGAAAATAAGAAATAAAATATAAACTAAAACAAATTAAATCCTAAGATAGTAATTAAAATACAAAAACAATTGATATATATTTGACTTCGTCAAATATCCTTCCTTGGTGCAGATTCCTTCCTCGGTTCCTCCTACATCAGTCACCCATTCTTCAAAAGAACTCGACCCCGAGTTCTCATCCGATGTTTGGCAAGATTCGCCCCAGAAGAACAAATATTTTGAATAAATCAATACTCTTCTCGTCCTCGGAAAGAAAATTACTACTTTTCCGCCCCAATGAAACAAATATTTTGAATAAATTTGTTCCCTAAGCCCGAACCAACGTAATTTGTGTTCTTCCAAAAATAAAAATATACTAGCAATATCAGCACTCATCCGTCGGTCGTCCTTCTCAACCTCCCCATGATCAACAATAAAAAATTCATCGTATTTAAATTCTTCCGTCCCATCAATAACGCCCACAACATAATCAAAAATTGATGGTGTAGACCAAGTAATACCACCCACGTTTTCATTCATGGGCTCAACAATCTTGTCCTCAGCTACCGTCTTTTCTTCCTCGTCAGTGATTTTTGGTTCTTCAATTTGAGACGGCTCAATTTCCTTGTCCGCAGTTTTCTCTTCTGGTTCAGCCAAAGGGGCTGCTGAAACTGGCAAATCCTCAACTTTTGGTGGTTCTCCATCTGACTTTATATCCTCAAGAACAGGAGATTCAACTTCCGTAACCTCAATCCTTTCTTCAGATTCCTCACTTACAGGCAACTCACTTGGATTATCTTCTACTTTTTTTACTTCGTCATGCACCTCTTCCTTGGCTTGCTTGACTTGCTGAATGACTTCCTCCCCCTTGAAATCTTCTTTCAACATGTTTGGATCTGAAGTTGATTTGGCTTCACCTATAGGCCTAATCGCAGCCGATTTTTTTGCCTCCAATCTCGGAATAATTACTTCTATCAAGTAATCAAGTCTGTCTGCATTAAGATCAATCTGCCTCCTATACTTTTGCTTAGCCGTTTGTTCGACCTCTGCGTCTTCCAAATCAAGCAATTGATATGCCCTTTGAAGACGTTGATTTTCCTCTTGTCGAGCTCGATCAAGATTATAATTAATTTGAACAAGAAGAGCATGGGTTTCAGCAGTATTACCTCCATTAACGGCCATATTCTTCGTTAGAGTAATCTGTGTAGGACGACGAACCAGTTCAACCTCCCTGTCTCTCTCGCCCCTACGATTTCGATTAGCACGAACGTTTGGACCCTGTTGAGCAGCCACGAACGCCGCCACCCGTGTTGTCAACGTAGCAATAGCGGTGGTTAGCCCATCGATATCCGCTCTTGTTACTTGATCCCCCATAACGAATCAGTGATGAAAGACAGGTTAAACCAGGCTCTGATACCAACTGACGCAGAGATGTAGAACAGGTGGAGACTGATGTAGAACAGGTGGCAGAATCCTATTTAAGCAAAGCGTTGGGGAAAAATTCAAAGTTCAAGGGGTCGATGGGCAATTTCTGAAAGTTGGTCCTGCTGGGATTACTTTTACGGGCCTTTAAAGTTTTCTGACTTTCTCGTAATTTTTATTTATTTTCCTTTTAGGGTTTGGATTGTTTTAGGGATATAAATACTCTGTTAGGTGTTTTTTTTAGAGGAGTTTTTTTTTATCATTAATAAATTTCTGATTTCTCTCTTTAAAAAAAAAGAAAAAAATTTAACAACTGACGTAGCACGGAAGCACGATAGATTTCGTGATTAGCGCACTAATCACAAGAACTCTTCAAGCGAAGAATCCTCAAACACAAGAACTGGATTCCACCAGAAAAGAGAGAAAACTCTTCAATTTAATTTATCAAAAGCTAATTTTCGGATTACACCACTAGGCCTATTTTATAGTGCCCATAAAACTTGAAAAACAATCTTAAACCTTCTAGAATTACTCCTAACCTATATGGTAACTAAATAGGACTCATACTAGTAAATCTCCTCAAAATCTACTCTAAAATCATCTCTAATCAACCTATTAAAATTAATGACGAAAATAAGAAATAAAATATAAACTAAAACAAACTAAGTCCTAAGATAGTAATTAAAATACAAAAACAATTGATATATATTTGACTTCGTCAAATATCCTTCCTTGGTGCAGATTTCTTCCTCGGTTCCTCCTACATCACCCTCCGTCCCATTCAAAGGGGCACAAGTGGATAGTTATTGTGAGTAAGACAAGTGGGTCTCATGAATAAAGAAGCGTTAAAAAGTTTTCATTTTGGGAGTGTGCCATTTTAAATGAGACACCCAAAATGGAAATTTGTGGCCCTTAGAATGGGACGGAGGGAGTAGTAAATTTGAGGGCATTTTCGACCTGTTTCCTCCTTTTTTGCATCTAGCATCTTGACTTGACAAAGCGTGTGATACGTACCAGAATTTATTTCACTGGTGTCTTTAGAATTTTCTGATTCCTGGGTAACTTTTTATTTTTTCAATAACAGGATGTCTTGCAAGGTACTCAACTTCTAGGTATTGATGCTGCTGCAGCTTCAGAATTGCTTAGAAGGGTGATTATCGGTGATGAATTGACGGTGAAAGAAAAGCAAGCTCTTAGAAGAACTTTAACAGATTTGGCATCAGTGATTCCTATTGGCATTCTCATGCTCCTTCCTGTGAGTTTTAATGTCTTAACAGGGAAACTTATAGTCGGGTGTCCTTATCCTAGTACATATTTATCATTTATTTTTCTAGCATCTATACCAGTTATAAGCAATAGAAAATACTGGGGTTTCATTAGAGATTCATAGGTGAGAAGTAGAGAGGAAATTATTGGCTTACTGTGGCTAAAGAGCTTTAACTCAAGTGACATCAGGTTTACCTTTCTATACGGAAGGTCAAGGGTTCGATCCACACCTATGGTAGATTTCAAATTCCAAGTGTTACTATTGTAATAGAGCAAGTTATCAATTAATAAAAAAACCAAATTTTATAAAATAAATAAATATAATGGCTTACTATGAATTTAAATTCATCCGTAATTTGAAAATCGTGTATATCATAGCAAGTGCTCTAAACATTTGTAAATGGAGTGGTATAAAAGTACAAAGATCAGGGGTGTGGGCCTGTTAAACGACAAAACTTTGTTACTTTCATGGAAATTGCCAATTTTTACATTAATTCATAACTATTATTAGATTAAGAAGGGAAAAAGGCGGCATCATTCCTCCCATTTTTTGACTTTCATCTGAGCGATTGTTTACATCTTGCAGGTTACAGCAGTTGGGCATGCAGCTATGCTAGCTGCTATCCAGAGATATGTGCCATCAATGGTGAGTTCCGGTTCCAGTGTTCTCTCATTAGGTCCCGAGATTATCCTGACCCTTGCTTATCATATTGTTGTTTTAATTTATTGGTGCAGATACCATCCACTTATGGACCAGAAAGGTTAGATCTTCTGAGACAGCTTGAGAAGGTCAAGGAACTGGAATCAGCAGAGGCGAACCCAAACCCCACAGACTCTCCTAATGAAACATAGTCTGTGTTGAAACAACAGAGAAAGACATTTCACCTTCATTTTCATTTTGACCTTGTTCTGAATCCGTTGGCCAAAAGTTGTGCATAAAGAAGTTCATTCCATGTGTCGGGGACACCAGGTAAGCACCAATGGCTGCAGTCTTGTGGGGCCGGTTGTGGAGTTCCGGGCTCGCGATATTTTGATGGATGGCCATCTTTCCTAAGTTCCGTCAAATAAGTGATGTTTAATAGTTCAACACTACTTTTTTCACTTTTCATCTGTTCGACTACGTGGGAAATGAGCTTATTATTCAACGGTTCAGTTTCCATCTTTGTGTAGTCTGTTTCTGGTTCTGTATTGGCATCACAATGACCACCCTCGTTCCATGCCCCATCCCTACAATGTTACATTCACATTTCTTAGACCATTGTTAAATATATATGTGCTCATAAATCGGTAAATGTTACTGTACTTTACAAGATTACAAGTAGATATGCAACAGATGCTTGGTCTTTCCAGAGCAAGATTTCCTATCTTCTGACAAGACATGGTGGATAACACTGCAAAAATATGGTTAGTTCTCTCTCTCTCTCTCTCTCTCTCTCTCTCTCTCTCTCTCTTCTTTTGAAATAACAAGGATGTCTTGACCTTAACCTACAGAAGCCTTCTCTTAGAATCTAAATGACATTGCATATAAGGGTGTTAGTCTTTTGAAATTGTCATTCATGTGAGGAATTGTCTGTTTACAATAATGGTTGTCCTATCAATGAGTTTTGGCATTTGGAGGCCATTGACCTTTTAAAGGGAAAGTGATGCAGTATAATGGGATAAATATGAGTTTTATTTTAATTAATTGTTATTTTATTAGTATTTTCGGAATTAAATGTAGTAGGATGATTATAAGAGGTTTTAGAGTAGATTTAGCATTGATTTAGTAGTTTTAGACTTCTATTAGGTTACCTTATAGGTTAGGCTTTATTTTAGGATGATATTTCTTGTTTTCTAAGTTTTATGAGTGCTATAAAATAGCCTCAAAGTTGTAATCCGAAAATCAGTTGAATGATTAATAAAAATTGAGTGTTTTCTTGTTCCAACTTGTAGTCTTGATTAATTTCGACTGCTGTTGAAGGATTGATTTGCGTATTGATTAATTTCTACCCGTAATCAATCTTTATTTCCTAAAAGTGATTAAATTCCTTTTGGATGCCGACTCTCCGTATCGATTAAATTCTACGAGTGTTGAAGATCGATTACTAATATTGATTAAATTCTACTAGTATTGATATCTATCCAAGTCTTCCGCTACATCATTTGGTATCAGAGCCAAAACCAGGGATTCTCGTCTTTCGATTGAGGTATTCATATATCAATATTTTTTCCTTATATTCAGATTCGAAAATTTCCTAAAAAAAAAATAAAAATAAAAATAAAAAAAAAATTAAAAAAAATATGTTTGTTCTTGGTGGGCCGTTTTTTGAATCTTCAAGCGTTGATGTTCCTGTCGATTGGTCAAAATCGCCTGTTTTTGACGAATGTGATTGCGAAATTTGTCAACTAGTAACATCAGACTTGACTGGTGTAAAAACTGTTAGCTTCGGATTTCTACAAGATGAATTGATTTGGAATTTTGAAGCCGTCAAAATTGTTAATCCTTATGATGATCCATTTGATCCATTTAATGTTTCCTCTACAAAGTCTTCTGCTGATTACATTATAAAATTGTTACTCCAAACGTATATATTGTCATATTGGACTGATTGGATGGAAGTTATTACTCGAGTTGGGAAATTTCAAGTTCGCCAAGGATTCAAGGATTTTTATATTCTAATATCAAGGTACAATGGAAGGATACTTATGTTACATGCTCTCTTTGTATTGCGACAAATTCAACTACAACTCATTGCAAATTCGAGGACGAATTTTTCGAAGCCGAGGAGAATGATGCAGTATAATGGGATAAATATGAGTTTTATTTTAATTAATTGTTATTTTATTAGTATTTTCGGAATTAAATGTAGTAGGATGATTATAAGAGGTTTTAGAGTAGATTTAGCATTGATTTAGTAGTTTTAGACTTCTATTAGGTTACCTTATAGGTTAGGCTTTATTTTAGGATGATATTTCTTGTTTTCTAAGTTTTATGAGTGCTATAAAATAGCCTCAAAGTTGTAATCCGAAAATCAGTTGAATGATTAATAAAAATTGAGTGTTTTCTTGTTCCAACTTGTAGTCTTGATTAATTTCGACTGCTGTTGAAGGATTGATTTGCGTATTGATTAATTTCTACCCGTAATCAATCTTTATTTCCTAAAAGTGATTAAATTCCTTTTGGATGCCGACTCTCCGTATCGATTAAATTCTACGAGTGTTGAAGATCGATTACTAGTATTGATTAAATTCTACTAGTATTGATATCTATCCAAGTCTTCCGCTACATCAGAAAGCATGTGCATTTGTAAGATCTTTTATGTTTGTTTATCAATGACCCGTTAAGAGAAAACATGTGCATTTGTATGATGCTTCATGAATGGAAGCTGCAAATGTTGGCAAGTCAACCATTAGCCTGTCCTTGCTCCTTACTAGGAAGACGGAGACTTTTTCGGATCCTATTGTTCATATATAGTCTCATGATCCAAATCAGATAAGAATTCAAAGCCAGATTCCGAGCTAACCACGCATCATGTTCTGGGTTTTACCAGGCGTATAATGGAGAATGCAAATTCTCGTTTAGGCACAAACTATGACGATTGTCTGATGCAGAATGCAACTTTTAGTGCAGTGTAGTTACCTGTAATGCACAGGCGAGTAGCTCCGAAAGATTACGTGCGTCCTGTTTGTATCTAAATTCTGCAAAGCCCACGACTTCAATGTCTGCAGGGACTTCCAAAACGCTTCCATGATATGCATCGTCATATTTATCGTCCCTCCTTCCTGAAATCTCCATCCCCTACCAATTAACATTAAAAAAAAATCAATCATAATCGTGCACATGAATGATGTATAATCGTTGGATTACTATGGTACACAATGTGTAACACAAAAGTGGTAACAGGCACAACGGTAGATTAAAGGTGACCAGTCTTACATCTTCACCGTCTTTTCTTCGTTCCACCAATGTCCAGCGCTAAATACTAAAGCATCCGCTCCAACCCATTTCTTCGAGTACCAATGCAATTTATCAACCCTAATGGCGCTTTTAACTTCCTTGGACGCGTTTTTTGGAGGCCGGTCAATGACCACGAGGAAAGGCACCCGGTAGTACTCGACAGTCAAGTTGTATTCTTGAAACCGCATGGATAGATACCCTTTGTGTTTGGTTATGGGGCTTCCATGTTCTTCATAAATAGTAGACTGGTTTGAAACTCCTTGTGAAAGCATGCATAAGAGTGATTCCCATTGGTTTCTTCCAATGGAGTCTCCAGCAAAAACTATTCTCCCATTTCGACTTCTCTCTAGAAAATCGATAGCGTCGAACCTACGAGAATCAATGCAGCGTAATTAAGGAAATTATTACTCGAGTTTGTATCGAGAAACGATTGATTTATTCACAAAAAAATTCAGTAGTATACTAGTACAGGAGTTGACTTCTCAATTTTCAAGAAATACGTTTTACTTGTTTCTACATTATTTGTATCATCATAAAATTACATGCACTATTTGTAATTAAATTTATTTATTTTATTCCTTAATAAATGCATTAATTGAATATATATATATATACGAATCACTTCAATAGAAATTTCATTACTTGAATCCTAGGGAGATCAAATTCTTGAGAATTCCTATTACATGCCTTAATTTCCTTGCACCAAAGAAAACCTTAAATCTTCAAAATCAAAGATTTTCTCAAAATAATTACTAGATTTAGCAAATCATGCTTCGTTTTTAGTCAAAAGGAGACATGAAATTTTTAGAAAATTATTGTTTGTTTAAAATTTTGGCAATTGTCAGGGGAAGGAAAGACTCTAGCAAATGATTCCCTCTCCCAATCCCCGCAAGGCGGGAAGCGCTTGGCACACCGAGAGGTTTGCCCTTTGCCCTTATTACCTTAATAGTATAAAATTCAGTTCAAGTATATGATTGGCTTGTAATTCTCTTTATATATATATATATATATATATATATATATATATATATATATATATATATATATATATATATATATATATATATATATATATATATATTACTTACTTTACTCTCAATAATCTTTTTGTTTTTAATAAAATTAATTCTTTAGAAAGAATGTGTAGCATCTTTTCTTTAAAAAGTTGAAAGGTGACATAATTCCTTGGGACCATAAATTATTAGCTGAGTTGACCCATTAAAATGATACCTCATAAGTTCATATACCCATGCAATTCTTCCCAATAAATAAATAATCAAAAGCACTAATATAATATCCAGTTGTACACATGCATGCATATATTATTTGTATAAACAATTAACCCTAGAAATTAAAACCACAAGCCATACCTCGGAACGTCACATCCTTGTGGTTGCCATCGCCATTTATGAAAGTCAACATCCGGCCTTCCACTTTGCCGGCACCGGAACCCCGGATCAAGAAACGGGCAATTCTCGGTGTACGATCGGAGGGGGTAACTTTCGTCTCGAACCCATTTACCATAAGAGTAATCACAAGTTCTTGATCCCGAATAAATCCCACTACCATTTTTATGGTTGGGAAAGATTTGGGACAAGAAACCAATGTTGCCAAGAAAATTGTGGTGAGGATTGAATGGGGTGATAATATTTGAATAAAATATAAAAGAGGTGATTAGAAGAGATAGAAAGAAGAAGGTGTAAGAGAGTTGTTTTTTGGTTAAAATTGAGAGGGGATTGAGATGGAGTTTTTGTGGTAGAGGGAGTTGATGGGGAAGAAGATCCATGGGAAGGGAAGAGGTAGGTTTTTTAGTTGGAAAGGGTTTCTAACATTGAGAGAGAAGAAAGGCGGGGAGAGGGAGATCTTGTGGATGTGATTTGTTAAATAAAAAGAGTAGTTTTAGGAGGGGCATTAAATTTGGTTTGCTACAAAAGAGGAGGATAATGGCATTTTTGGAAAAAAATAAACTTTTTTTTTTTTTTTTTGGATTTGTTACCTTGTGTAATAAGGAGCCCTTTTTTTTTTTTTAATGTCTCACGTCAGGGGAAGGAGAAGGATTGAACTCTACTGTTCACCGATCGAGAGTGAGACTTGACTTTACTACTAAATTATCACTTTGAGATATATTATTCCTTTGAGACATAAGTTTATATTTTAAGATAGAATTGTTTTTTAATAAAAAATAAGAAGTGTTACGTGCATGTGTTTCTATCTATTTTTTTTTATACTCGGGTTCCCAGCTTCGTCGGATTAAGTCCTGAACCATCAACCATCGACCCCTCAGTGACTGGCGGAGTTAAATCGCGAGACGTGTTTCTATCCAACTATGAAGGTACGTGGGCTGCATGTTTTGTGGCTACTTTCATGGTTGATTCTTCAGTATGTGGCGGTAGTGCCGTAGTGGTGGGGGAGTAAAAATATTTTATACTTTAATTTTCTCCAATTTCTAATTTATTAATTAGGGTTACTAAAGAACTAAAAATATTTTTTAAACCTCGGATAAAAGAGGGAATAACATTAAACTTTTGATTAATGACACTCTTAATAAAAATAAAAGGACAAAACCAAAATCTATACTATACTAAAAGCACAAACCTTGCTAAAAATGGCAAAATCTCGCTCAAAAACGTCAACATCAATGGGCTGAAATTGGAAACTCAGAACTGCGTCATTTAGATTTCAAAACCGCCACTGCCAAGGGCAATTTTGTCATTTACAGCAATGGCATAATTGAAGATATTACAAGTGGACAAAAAACGTGGCACAAAATTACTGGGCGATAATGGAAAGTGGACTAAACTCGCCGACAATGGCGCGTGTTGACACATGACTTTCCCTTTTTTTTTCTTTTTTTTTGTGTTACACATGGCATCATACGATTCGTCGCCTGTATTTCTAACCTTTTTTTTCATCCGATTTCTTAAACATCAAATATTTTATAATAAATTAATTTTTTTAAAAAAAAAAATTTCACCAAAATTCATAATTTTTATTCCTCTACAAATAGAAACTAATTTCATTTGATTCGGACACAGAAAAAAATTCACAATTTAAATATAAATTTAATACTCCCTCCGTCCACTTACATACTTCACACTTTCTATTTTGGGCGTCCAATTACATACTTCACACTTTGTTTCTTTACCCAAAATGGAAAGTTTTTATTATTAAAAAATTAACCCTACCCCACTCATTCTCTCTCCTACATTATTTTAATACTCACAACACCATTATAATTTACTATTCCTTCCACTCATTCTCTATTTTACTTTTACACTCACAACATTTATATCATTATTTTTTTTCTTAATCCACGCGTGAACAGTAACTGTGAACTATGTAAGTGGACGGAGGGAGTATCTTACAATAAATTAATTTTTTTTTTAATTTCCTTTCCACCGAAGTTCATAATTTTTTTCCTCTACATATAGAGAACATTTTCATTCAATTCGGACACATAAAGAAAATGGGCGGGGGTACATAATTGATTTTCAAATGAGATCTGTGTTATTGATTTATGAGACAAAATGTTTCATATTATTGAAATGAGTTCTTGAAATTGGATATGAGTTTGTTTGTAGATGGTCTCTTGATTGTGATTTTTTGTCTTATATTCTAATTTCAGCGATTTAATAGCTTCAGAATTATTTTTTTTTAAATATTCATATTGACTATGGATTTTATTTGAAATCTTGGTGGGGCTGTCATAGATTGGCGGTGTGGTGAATGGAAATTAGTTAGAAGAAGAAGAAAGTTGGAAGTTTGGGTCTTCATTTGATCATGGATTTTGGGTTCAATTTGAATTTACTTTGTGTTTAATTCGTGTATGTGTGTGATATGTACTCGAGTATAATTTGTATGTCACTGTATAAAATATTGTTATGAGTTTAAATTTCTGTATTATTTTTTTAAATACTTATTTTCGGAATGAGTGTGTTATTTTACATTTTTTGTTGTCAGAAATTTTTAATATCAATTGTTTACATTCATTTAAATAAAAAAAAGGAAGGTTTTTATATGTTTTTTACAGATAGCAAAAATTGGATGATTTTTCGTTTTCAAATTTGGAAATTGAGCGTGTAAAATTGAAGATGGGAAAAGTGAAAGCCGTACTATAAGTGATTGTTTTTTTTCAAAATATTTAACTTTAAAAAAATATATCCCAAAATAACAACTCTTTCAAATTATTGAACAAAATAATCCATTTTTTGAAATAGTTGTTTTTTTCCTCTACGAATAGAGACTATTTTCACTCGATTCGGACACATAAAAAAAATTCCTTCTTTGAATATAAATTTAATATCTTGCAATAAATTAATTTTTTTAAATTTTTTTTCCACCGAAGTTCATAACTTTTTTCCCTCAACATATAGAGAATATTTTCATTTTACTCGGACACAGGAAAAAAATGGGCGTGGGTACATAATTGATTTTCAAATGAGATTTGTGTTATTGATTTTTGGGACAAAATATTTCATATTATTGAAATGAGTTCTTGAAATTGGATGTGGGTTTGTTTGAATATGGGCTCTTGATTGTGGTTTTTGAAATATTCATCTTGACTACGGATTTTATTTGAAATCTTGGTGGGGCTGTCATAGATTGGGGGTGAGGTAAATGGAAAACAGGTAGAAGAAGAAGAAAGTGAGAAGTTTGAGTCTTCATTTGATCATGAATTTTGGGTTTAATTTGGGTTTGCTTTGGGTTTAATTTGTGTATGTGTGTGTGATATGTACTCGAGTATAATTTGTATGTTAATGTATAAAATATTTGAATAAAATATAAAAGAGGTGATTAGAAGAGAGAGAAAGAAGAAGGTGTAAGAGAGTTGTTTTTTGGTTAAAATTGAGAGGGGATTGAGATGGAGTTTTTGTGGTAGAGGGAGTTGATGGGGAAGAAGATCCATGGGAAGAGGTAGGTTTTTTAGTTAGAAAGGGTTTCTAACATTGAGAGAGAAGAAAGGTGGGGAGAGGGAGATCTTGTGGATGTGATTTGTTAAATAAAAAGAGTAGTTCTAGGAGGGGCATTAAATTTCGTTTGCTACAAAACGAGGAGGATAAGGGCATTTTTGGAAAAAAAAAAGATTTTTTTTTTTTTTTGGGATTTGTTACCTTGTGTAATAAGGAGCATTTTTTTTTTAAGATGTCTCACATCAGGAGAGGGACAAAAACTTATGTGAGAACAAGAATACCCGTCTCATTCATGAGACGGGTCGAATCCATGGATCCGACCACACCCACACCCGTTCTAAACACCGGTCGAGCTCCTCAAATTTGTCGAACACCCTCACCAAACCTCGCCACCACGCCACCAGCCGGGCCCTCAATAGCCAAATCCGCCCAACCTCCATTGTTTCCGGTGGACTTGAGCACGAAATTCCGAGCTGATAGAGGAAGATCCGACAAAGATCTCACAATTCCAACAGTGCTCCATTGATTCTGGTCGAATTTCATTCAAGGCCCTAAACCCAAAACCCAACCTCCATTGTTTCCGGTGGACTTGAGCACGAAATTCCGAGCGGATAGAGGGAGATCCGACAAAGATCTCACAATTCCAGCAGTGCTCCATTGATTCTGGTCGAATTTCATTCAAGGCCCGCGAACACCCACATTTCAAAAAAAAGAAAAAAAATTAAATTTTTATATTTTATTTTTTTTCGATTTGTGAAAAGTAATAGTTACTATAACATAATGTAATAATTGTATGCATATAAAGTAATAGTTTGTATACATTAAAGTAATACATATATACAGAAAAGTAATAGTGTTTTTCCCTATGTTTTCTTCGTTTGGCAAAGTAATACTTATTATAACTAAAATGTAACAAACGTGTTATTTATATGTAATAGTATTTGTACATAATTGTAACACGTATGTATAGATATCTATATGTTTTCAAACAACACAAGATTTTGGGGGAAACTAGTTTTTCCTTAAGTTATAGAAAGTCCTGTTTTATAAACTGTTCCTAAATATTCACTAACTACTTACAAGTAGAAAAAAAGTGAACTTTTTATAATTTATGGAGAAACTAGTTTCTCCCAAAACTTGCTCTTCAAACAATAAGTTACAATGAGTTCAAATTTATCATGATACAAATATTACATTATCTATAGAAATATGTTACAATTTTATCTATCAAAGTGTTACATTTACTTGTATGAACTATTACATTCATATACATAAGTTATTACATTTCAAATGTAATACATATAGTTTGTATTACATTTGAAAAAATGGGTGAAAACGAGTTTTTGTTTTTTTAAAACAGGTATTACATTTACTTATGAACAATGTTACTTTATATGTATACAGTCATTACATTAAGAGATGGTAACTATTACTTTTTCTAAACCACTGAAAAGTCGAAAAAATAATATAAAAACTAAAAAAAAAAAAGCAAAAAGCAAAAATAAATAAAATAAATAAAATAAAAAAATTGGGCCTATGAGAGGCTGTCATTCCAAGGGACACGCGGCTGTAACTGAAAAAGGCCTAGGAAATAAATAAAGACCAATTAAAAATACAAAGAAGGCCCCAAATTGCTTGGTTGGAATGGCTTTTGGCGTGGACTAGGAATGATTGGTTTGAGCGGTCATGCTCATGGGTCATGGGTCGACCCGCCTCATGCATGAGACGGATTCCCTTGTTCTCATGGGAGACCACCTCCAAGAGAGGAGGGGAGGGGAGAGAAGGGAAGGAGAAGTATTGAATTCCACTGTTCATCGATCATGAGTGAGGCTTGACTTTACCCCTGATTATTCCTTTGAGACATAAGTTTATTTTTTAGTTTATTTTTTAAGATACAAGTGTTTTTTTAATAAAAAATAAGAAGTGTTACGTGCGTGTGTTTCTATCAAACTATGATGGTACGTGGGCTGCATGTTTTGTGGCTACTTTCATGGTTTGATACCCAGGTTCCAGCTTCGCCGGACTAATCCTGGACCATCAGGTATCGGCTCCACAGTATGCTGGTGGAGGTAAATCGCGGAATGTGCCCTATGCAGTCAGGGTGGCAGTACCCCTTATACTCCAGAGCCCCAAGGGAGCCCTCCTACAAGGCATTTACATCACTCTTACATCACCAATTGGCTGCTCGGTAATTACATCACTCTTACAACACCAATTGGCTGCTTCAGCTGCTCCTGCCAAGATTCGAACTCCCCACACTGAGGATACAAGCCCAGCAATACTACTTCTTTAACTGCACGGATGTGCCCCGAGAGGCTACAAAGGACCCTGAACCAAGGTAGAAATTAAATCACAGAAACTCCCCTTGAGGGGAATCGAACCGTTGACCTCCCCTTCGGGAGGCCACCAACATACCATTGGGCCAAGGCCACTTTGGTGGCTACTTTCATGGTTGATTCTTCGGTATGTGGTGGTAGTGCCGGTAGTGTTGGGGGTGGGGAGTACAAATATTTTATACTTTTAAGTAAATATAGTTTGTGATATTCCCTCCGTTTCAATAAGTGCTTCACCTTTTTGGATGGACATGCAAATTATGGAAATGGGAGGAGAAAAAAATATTGTGAGTGTAATTTGAAAATAGGAGAGAGAATTAGTGGAGAGAATAGTAAATTATAATGATGTTGTGAGTATTAAAATAATGTAGGAGAGAGAATGAGTGGAGGAAATAGTAAAGATTCTTTGCCAAAAAATGAAAGGTGAAGCTTCTAACGGGACGCCCTTTTGGGTAATTAGTGAAGCTTTTATTGGGACGGAGGGAGTATTTGTTTTGACTTATAAATAATAAGCTAATAAATAAAATACAATTCTTTGGATTGAGCAATTTTCTTATTTTTATTTAATATCAAAAACAATTTATTTATTTCTGGCTATTTTAATTTACATTTCTTAGTTTCTTAAAATTGTTATAAATACTACTCCCTCCGTCCCAGATCAAGGGTATATGAGGGGGATTTCACGCTTCTTAAGAAATTTTTTAAAAAATGAATAAAAGTTAAATGTGAGATAGGGAATAGTAATTAAATGTGTGGTAGGAAATATGAGAGATAATGTAAAAGTTAAATGTGTGGTAGGGAATAGGAGAGAGAATGTAAAAGTTAAAAATATTTAATAGGAGAGAGAATGAGTGGGAGGAATAGTAGTTAAATGTGTGGTAGAAAATAGGAGAGAGAATGTATAAGGATATACTCCCTCCGTCCCAATAGTAGCTTCCCATTTTGTCATTTTGGGTGTCCCGTTAATAGCTTTCACTTTCCTTTTTTGGCAAAAGAATCTTTACTATTCCCTCCACTCATTCTCTCTCCTACATTATTTTAATACTCACAACACTATTATAATTTACTATTTCCTCCACTCATTCTCTCTCCTATTTTCAAATTACACTCACAACATTTTTACTTCCCACTCATTTTATTAATTTGCGTGCACAGAAAAATTTGGGCACCTCTTATTGGGACGGAGGGAGTAATTAATGGTTTTTTGTAAATATATGAAGATGATAAGGGTATTAATATATTCAAAAACTTGCCTTTTTTGAAAATGAACTCTTGGTTTGGGACGTCTCAAAAGGGAAAGATGAACCCTTGGTCTGGGACGGAGGGAGTAGTATTCTCCTACCTGTGCCATTGACACGGTGATAGTACACAAATTAAAGAAATGATGAAATCGCCTTCCTCCCATCGAAAAAAAAAAATCTACCAAATACCTTGATGATTACTTTGTTCTATAATCAACATTTGATGGAGGGTGGTTTGTTAGTGTAACTGTCAAAGAGAATATGAGGAAGTCGATTATCCAGGACCGTTATCCATTTAGGGTTAGTAAAAAAATATTTTCTTAATCCTCATTTTACCATTATTCTTTTTTCGTAATCCAACTCAACTCATTAATCATATAAATAATTAATAATAATTATAATTCATATCCCATCCCCTATCTTATTTTTACCCAAGGTTCGAAACAAAAAACTTAAGTAATCATGACGAACGATTTTTTAATTGATTTAGGTACAAACATTTTTCTAAAATCAGTTTTTTTAAAAAGATTCTAAAACCGTTCAAAAACATAATTATATATAATAGTAATTATTATGTTAAGATACACTCCTTAAATAAATGATCCTAATAAAATAAAAGAGAAAAATAAATAAATCAAATTGAAATACACATAAATAAAAAAGAAAAAAAATTACCCAATTCAATTTTTTTTGAAAGAAAGAGTATATATAAATCTTAAACCTTATTTTAAGATTTATGATTAGTAAAATAATAATAATTATTATTATCATTTATAATTAAAAAAATACTTCACACTTAATTAATTTTTTTAATTGCAATTAAATAAATACGAAAAATGAAGATAAAAAAATACCTCATACTTAATTAATTTTTTTAATTATTGGGATCCATTTCACTAAAAAGAGGGATTTTTTTGTGAAAAATGAAGGATAATTGAGAAATTTATATTGAAAAAATAGTGCTTTTTTTTTGTATCCAAATAAAATGAAAGAGGACTCTATTTATAGAGAATTTTTTTTAATGAATTTTGGTGTAATTTTTTTATTTTTTTTTATATAAGATAATTGCCTTTGAAAAATTCGGATGAGATTTGGGAAAAAAAGTTCAGTGACCAATCATGCTGTGTCAAGTGGCCAAATCAGAAAAAAAAAATCATGTTCCAAACGCGCCCCTGTTGGAGGGTGGCGTGCACGCGCCAAAACCGGCCTATCAGGTGGCGCCACTTGGCAAGAAATGAGCCCCTTCATGGATTAAATACCTATTGAATTTATTCAACAATTTTTTTTTTCAACTATTGAAAATGGGTTTTAATACCCTTGCAATGGTTTCAACTATTGTAAAAAAAAAAAATCAACTTGCCATTGTAAATGGTCTAATAATGGAATATCATTTACCAATTTATAATATTTATATTTTAATCTATTTTTTATATATATTTAAAATTATAGAGATTTTCGATGGTTCCTTTTTTATATATATTTAAAATTATTTATACTCCATCCGTCTTTTTTGAACTAACAGTTTCGATTAACACATGTTAAATTTGTTCACATAGTAATTATCAATTTAGCCATCTTTTTAATAAATAAATAAATTACAATTTTCAGAATTTCACTAAAATAATTAAATTTATAAATAAGATGTGGTAAATTTAACCCCCTGTTGACCGAAAATGTAAGTTCAAAAAGACGGAGGGTGTATTTATTAATTTGTAATTTTTTTTTCTAAGAAAACAATCAAAACAAATTGAGTTGGTCTTATAAAAAATGCGTTTTTTTCTAAGCTTAACACGAAAAACCATTTTTACATTGGCACTTAATAATACATGCACTGACACTCTTTACACACTGACATTTTTTTATACTAATACTGACATTTTTTACCCTACTGACACTCTTTATACTGTCACTTAATATACATGCACTGACATTTATTACACTGACATTTTTTACAATGACATTTTTTTACACTGCACTTAATATATATGCACTGACACTCTTTACACTGACACTTTGTTACACTAACCGACACTTTTTTACACTGACACTTTGTTACACTAACACTAACACTTTGTTACACTGGGACTTTGTTACACTAACACTGGCACTAGCGGGAAAAACAAAACACGTTTTTTCTAAGCTCAAGAAAAAACGCATTTTTTTGTAAGATTTGGCAAACAAATATTATAAAATTAAATTCACCAACTATCCGTCAATAAATCATCAGCGAGTTGTACATAAGATGGAACAATATAGGATTTCAAATCCCCAACTCAAAATATGATTATTCGGCAGCTCGATTTGTACAAGCTACCTCATCTTTTTCATTGTCACTTCCCCATTTTGGCCATTGGGTTGGATAGTTCAAATTGGTATAAATAAGGAGCTAAAAAGGAAAAAAAAATTAATTAAGGGTGTTGTAGTACTGAGAGATCCATCCTTGAATGATTTTGACCTCTCTTTCTCTCACATCCTTGAGCCATTTTGGATCTTCATTTGTTGAGTACCTTAGATCTACATGATGTGCCCCTGTAGTTTCAAATACAACACCAACTTTCATTATAAACTCAAATAATTTTAACATTTATTTTAATATTTTATTCTAAAAAAATATGGAAATGATATTTATAATATATATTTTTTTTTTCAATTTATTTGATTGGATTATGGGGTATTTATTACTGACCTTCTTTTGCAACTATGGCCACTATGCTCTTGGATATATCTTCTAGGACCCTGTTAAATGCCAAGGAAACTAGACTGAGAACAAACAATGTCTTCCGTAAATTAATTTTTTGTCACTTTAGCTATGCTCTTTTTTGTAAACCGTCTCAAAATCGAAAAATATTTAAAGAATAATGAAAAAAATTATATATATATACATATAGAGAGAGAGAGGGAGAGAGAGAGAGAGAGAGAGAGAGAGAGAGAGCGAGAGAGAGAGACATACCCTCCACCACTCCAAGGGTCTCTTAGACCATTGAAGAAGATAATATTGCTCCCAAACCTTTTCAATACTCTCTTAATATCCTGTTCCAAACAAGATATACAAATTACAAAATCACACCACTAATATTTTTGTTGTGTGAATAAAATGAAAAAAAAAAAAAAAACTACAAACCTGGCCACCAAATTCGGTAAGAATCCAGTTGGGTCTGGGCTGGACTTTGAAAATCTCTTGACAATATTGGACTCGGCCATTGTAGTCCCACTCTGATGCAGGAAATATGCTCTCCTTATTGTTTCCACTTGTTGGCATAACCATTTCTGTACAGGCCTAGCTCAATCCCAAAACCAATCATATGGCCCATCTCAGTTTTCTTACATACTAGACACTAGTACTTTCCATGACAATCATATTAAATACTCCCTCCCGTCCCGAACTAAGAGTCATACCTAGTGTTTGCACGCTTATTAAGAAAACACTAAGAAATGAGTGAACAATGGCAAGTGGGTTGGAGGTATAATTGTCCAAAACACTGTTTATGATTCAAGTGGATAAAAAGTAGTGTAGTAAGTATTGATTTATTTGTAGTTCTATGAAAAGAAGAAGGTATAAATGTCCAAAACACTATTCATTATTTGCCATTTTGGAAATAAAGCAAAGTAGGACTCTTAGTCTGGGACGGACCAAAAGGGAAAGTAGGACTCTTTGAATTTGAAGTGGGACGGAGGTAGTATTTTTTTAATCTAATATTCCATATAATAATTGTGGCACTTTCATTTTTTGTCCATCTCAAATACAACAACAACAAAGCCTTAGTCCCAAAATAATTTGGGGTCGGCTAACATGAATCCTCATATTTTTATCGTGAAAAAAAATAAAAAATAAATAATAAATAAATAAATAAATAAAAAT
Organism: Adenophora triphylla var. japonica; assembly: GCA_022495995.1. NCBI lineage: Eukaryota > Viridiplantae > Streptophyta > Magnoliopsida > Asterales > Campanulaceae > Adenophora > Adenophora triphylla. The sequence continues at coordinate 615,870 of JAFEMH010000620.1, read as the reverse complement.
AAATAAATAAATAAAAATAAATAAATAAAAATAATAATAAAAATAATAAATAAATAAATAAACATACAAATCAAAATCAAAAAAAAAAAAAATCAACCCCCCACATGGATTTTTGTCCATCTCAAATAAATGTCACATTTTTTACTAAAGAAAAGTCTCATTGTAATATTATCAATTAGTAATACACAATTTTTTTATAAAAGTTGACAAGTCAAATGCGACATTTTCGTACGTGCTTACCTGCCATGTCCATCCACCAAGGTCGTGAGGATCGGAGTTATCATTTAGATCAAAACATGATACTTTCCCAGTGTAGTTGTAGTAGATGTTGGCTGAGTGGTACAACTTTGTGAATATATCACTCCCATGGGTAGGATCGTCAATTGCCTTGCACATCTGCAATTTATACAAAACAAGGTTAAATTTAATGATTAAAATTAATTTACATGGAGGAAATTTGACAAATAAATACATCATATATAATATAGTCGAAGGAGACAAATTATTGTAATCAATAATTGAATAAGAAAATCCAAACTTTAGACTAGTTCATGAGGCCAAAAATATAATTCATTTTAACTAAAGCCAAACATGTCACATGTAACTTTTCTAATGGTACCAAAACATTGAATGGTCCTTGATCGAGACATATTCAAATTGTTTTGGTTGTCAACGTAAATCATTCGGGTGATGACAATAAAGGGCAAACCGGTGCGCGCTCCGCCAGCGGGGGTTGGGAGTGAACCATTTCTTAGAGTCTTTCCCCCGACATCCAAGAAAATTCGCAAGGTTCGAACCCGTGACCTTATGGTCACCAAAGGAGCAACTAATTAAATTAAAAACATATTTTTAATATTCGTACTCCCGATCATCGGATTGGACACATAAGTATGTACCTGTTTGATAGGATAAGCAGGCATGGGGTTAAGAAAATTGGAAGGAGTTGGATAATCCGTCATTGCTGTATAAATATATGCCGTCATTAACCAACTCTCCAAATAATCTGCACTTATATAATTTCTGCATGTCAAATAAATAAACACTAAAGATTAAAATAATTAATTGATATATAATAATTAGTTAAAATTCAAAAATTAAGTTAAAAATGAATCTTACTTGCATATGTGAAATGATTTTCTCAGTAACTCTAATCCCCCATGTTTTTTGGCAGTCTCCTCAATTTCTTGCCAACACCCCTTTATCACTTTGTAGCAATTCTCACTCTCACTCTGTGATTCACATCAAAATATTTAATTTATATTAAAATAAAAAGAATCCCCTTGAATTGCATTATAAATATAATCCCCTTTTTGTAAATATAATTACTTTTCTAGACAAACTTAAGAAAAGAAAAGAAAAAGTAAAGGTCAAAGTACACTAACATGTGTCCCAAAATGAATGACCATAAACTTTTCGAAATTGCTATTGATCGAGAGCAAATTACAAAAAATTGGTCTTTCATTTTGGGACGGAGGGAATAACTTTTTTTTTTTAATTTGGAAGAGAGAGAGAGAGAGAGAGAGAGAGAGAGAGAGAGAGGGAGAGAGAGAGACCCTAAAGTCTTGAGTGATGATGTTATTGAAGCTGTAAGGAGATGTAATGTTCTCAAATTTCAGTATTGGTGCTGATGATGCTAAAGCTCCAATGGCCACATGGGGATACTTCAGCCTAAACCATGCTGCCAGCACTGCAATCTCCCAAAAACCCATTATTATTTATTAGTTAAACCCATGCCATTAACCAACTTTCAACTCAACTCAAAACAAATCATTTCTTTCATGTAAAAATTTTTGTTTTTTTTCAAAAAATAAACATTAATTATACATAGAAAGAGAAGTATTATATAGCTAGGAGAATGTCATTAAAAAAAAAAGTAGAAGGAATGAAAAAGCATACGTACTTCCTCCATAGGAACCTCCAAACACGATGACTGGAGAGTCAAATGCAGTCAAATTCCTTTTAAGATCAATAATTAGGGTAGCATAATCAGCCAATGCTTGTGTTGAGCTCAAATACCCAAGTGCACTTGAATTCTTGTATGCCTTCTTTTTATTCCCACCAAATGGAATTGATTTTCCATAGTACCTGTGCTATAATTTACAACATAATACTAAAAATAAAATTAATAACACGAAAAATATACTCACGGGTTAAAAGGAGTGGTAAATTCTATAGAAAATTTGGATTATATATATACCTCGATGAATACTAGGAGAGCTTTGAAATGAGGAGCTTTCTCGAACATGAAACCGGTGTTTTGAGTGAACCATTCGATGTCTCCTTCGTTACCTGTGTAGACAAAGATGGGAGCATTGGTCTTGGCACCACCCCAATATGTTTCATTGATCAAATATCTATGTTGGAAGGTTTTGTAACTCTGTGGGTTATAATTGAAGTGGTCAAGTATTTGGGTGAAGTATTCTTCTTTGTAAAATTTGTTTTCGGGAGAAGAAGAGAGATTTTCACTTGGTTGAATGATTGAAGAAGGGAATGTATGTGGGATAATGTTTTTTGCAAAACCATATGGGAAAATGAAAAAGATTGTGTATAGCAAGGGAAATAAACTAATTCCCATGATGTTCTTAAGTGTTTCTAATGTACCTTCTATGTCTTACACATAGAGATAGAGAAAGGATGGAGAGAGAGAGAGAGAGAGAGAGAGAGAGAGAGAGAGAGAGGAAATCCCTATAATCTCTCAAGAAATCCTAAAATATGGAAGAATGAGTCAATTGGAGGTTAAGTTGTTAGCTAAGGTTAGATGAGTATTTTGTTGCCTTGTTGGACTAGAAAAGTTGTGACCCTTTTGGCCTTTTGGAAAGGGAATAAAGAAAAGTTAATGAGGGATCCAAGGGGATGATTCCAATAAATCAGCTAGCATATGAATCCAGTTGTACATCCCATATATATTTTGGACATTATGGACATATACAAATGAACCATGAATAATGAGCCAAGAAACCATATAATGCAACATACTTTCGCGTTCTTTACTAATAATGCAACATAGTTTCTGTCGACATTGAGGTACAAGTACAACATACTTTTGAGTCTATTACCTAAGGCAATGTACTACTGTAATTTTTACCCTAACGCCGTTAAAAACCCTAACGAAATAGTGAATACTGATATATCAAATGAGGAGTAATTTGGTTAAACTAGTTAGCAATTTTTTGGGCTAAAGTTGTAAACTTTCGTAAAAAATAAATAAAACTATCAAAAGTTTCGTCCATCATCCCTCTCAAACCGGGCGGCAACCCCATCACCCCACTTCCCAATCCACCACCACACCCAGCATCCCTCTCAAACCTGGAACCACCACCCCATCACTCCACTGCCACCAACCACCACAAAACCTCAAAAACACAGAAAACAAGAAAATAATTTGAAACCAAACAAGAAATAGAAATAGAATCTCAGCAAACTCAAAAACATAGATTCAAAACACACAGATTCAAAAACTCAAAACTATTTTCCAAGTAAATGGATAATTAAATTCTAAATATGCCAAATTGATAACTGAATTGACAAAACAAATTGAAATTAGACTTAAATACGCAAAATTGACATAACAAATAAGAAAAAATGAGGGAAAATTTTAGATAAATACCGCCATGGAAGTAATTGATACTCTTTGAAGAGAGAAACGCTTGAAAACCTTCCAGCTAAGCTATGCGTCATTCTACTCCGTCTCTCCTCACTCTGTCCGTAGCTCAATGGCGGCGAACACTCCATTGACCCCCTCTATTTAGGAGAAGACGGGGTAGTATGCGTGCGTTGCACGTGCTCCACCATAGCCAAAGGAGAAAGAAGGACTGTTTTCACTCAATTCGGATGGCGCGATCCTACTCGGACGGTGGCGGTGGTTGTGAGCGTGAGTAGTACCCAATGCTCGTGAAGGACTTCGTCGTCAGGACTGTGGTGGCGAGATTTAGGGTTTCTTTGAGAGGTTGAGTAAGGGTAAGGGATAGGAGAGTACCGGAGGCGGATGGTTTTCTGGTGGTGGAGCTTGGGTTTAGGAGTGGTGGTGGGAAGAGGGAAGGGGCGGAGGTGGGTGGATTTTGATTAAGGTGGCATTTGATTTTTTGATTTTTTTTTAGGATTAGTGATGAAATCTGATTTTACTTTTGAATTTAGCTAAATTTAATAAGAGGTCTGTATACTGAAATCTGAATTATTTTAGCTGTTTGAATATTTTGAATTTATTTGAATTTTTTAAGTGTTAAAGTAATAAAATCTGATTTTACGTTTGAAATTGATTAAATTGATAAGAGGTAGCGTTTGAAAACTGAATTCTGAATTACTCAAACTGTTTGAATATTCATCTGAATTCACATCTGAAATTAGTGTTACGATATTTAATGAATTAGAGAGATAAGATAAATGGTTATTGATTTAGTGTTTGAGTTGATTATTTTTGAAATTACGAGTTTATGGAAGAAATATATATGAAAAAATAAATTAAGAGACAAATAAATGATAGTTTTACATCTGAAAATTTAGAAAATAAGAGGCATTCAGTTTTGAACGGAGAAAAAAAACAAACAGTCTGAATTGTATTATGTCTGATGCACTCACTTATTCACATCTAAATAAGAGCTGAAAATGAAAAGGAAATAAGGCGGAGCAAAAAAGAAAATTATAGCTTGTGAGCAAGATGCTCATTTGCCTAACATACACACTGACACACACATGCCAGGAAGAAGAAGAACAAAAGAAACATACTTACATTAACAATATGATCATGTGTCTAGCGGTATACTCAATTCACATTATAGCTTTTCTAGTATTGGGAGTCGGGACGAGTAGATTGACATTAATATTTGATCAAAATTCACTTTGTAGACAATCAAGAATAGTATGATCTTAAGATTTACTAGATTTTTGTGTTTACCCGAAGTCCATTAATGTTCATATAAGAAGGCTAATTCTAATGGAATCAACCACACTTACACACGGCTGTCCAAATAAGTAAATGCAACTGCAGCATGGAGGGCCGCTCCAATCGGAAGAGTCTCCTCATCAAGAACGAAGTGAGGCGAGTGAAGCATTGCATTCGACTTTAGTCTTTCTTTCATCGTCCCAATAAAGAAAAATGCTGCTGGCATACTTTGGGCGTAAAAGCTGAAATCCTCCGCTCCCATACTTGGTGGAACAAGCTTCACATTTGTTTCCCCGAGTAAGATTTCCCCTACCGTTTTGGCATGTTGATACATCTTTTCATCATTGACCGTTGGTGGATAAGGCCTCATTTCCTCCTCCATGAAGTCTACTACAGCAATACAACGATGCACAGCAGCTTGCATTTCTATTACCTCCTTGATCCTTTTCTGGGCATTGACGAAACCTTCAGAAGTCATGCTCCTATACGTGCCTCCAAATTTGACAGATTCAGGTATAACATTTGCTGCTTGACCGCCCTCTACAAATCCAATCGAGACAACCTACAATATATGGAGATCAAAATCCCCGAATAAGACCAATCATTTAAGGAAGCTAAAATTGCGTACTGAAAGCTTTCGAAGCTAAACGACCTTAGCCTCCAGCGGACCAGTTTCTCGTGAGACAATCTGCTGCAGAGCAACAATTGCAAATGCTGCTGCAAGAGTTGGGTCTATTGTTTTATGAGGGCTTGCAGCATGTCCACCTCTCCCGTGAATTATAGCTATAAATCTACCTGAACCAGCTAACATGGGACCTGGTCTTGAAGCGATTTTTCCAGTGTGCAACCATGGTGAAACATGCAATCCAAAAATGACATCAATTCCGTTTAAAGCGCCTTCTTTTAACATATGATAAGCACCTCCATGGCCTTCTTCTCCAGGTTGGAAAACAAGCTTAACAGTGCCCTTGAAATATATTTCGAACGGACCATTGACAAAAAGAAATAAAATTAGTTGGAATATTGATTTACAAATAAAAAGGGCAAACCCCGGTGCGCCAAGCGCTCCCCGCCTTGCGGGAGTTGGGAGAGGGACCATTTGCTAGAGCCTTCCCCTAACAGTGTTTACCTTTAGTTTGTCCCTGTTCTTTTGGAGCAACTTAGCTGCTCCAAGAAGCATTGTTGTATGAGCGTCGTGACCACAAGCATGCATCTTACCGCTGATCTTGCTCTTATGCTCCCACTCAACAGCTTCCTGCAAAGATAAGCAGATCAGGTCCTGCTATATCATTCACAATTTTTGTTCCAAAATTTTGCTTCATTTTGTTCATATTAGAAATGTTCGACAAAAGCTGGTTTCAATTTTAACCTAACAATTTTAGAAATGAAACTGATGATGCCAAAATCGTCAAATCAGCCCAAATCCAAGCGATGAATGCTCCGGTGATTGCAAGGCCTGAAAATAAGAGAAAACACGTAAACTAAGCCGGGGCGTATCCGGCTAAAGGCCCTCCGGCGTGAGAGTAAGTTCACGGTTTGTATGTGAGAAACCAAATTGACAGAGTTTCTGCAATGTAAAAAGTAACATACCAAATAATGAGCCATGGGTCTTGTATTTATAGGGATGGATTGATAGAATCCATGTTGAAGTGAACTTGTATAGAGATAAGATATAATTCTAAGAGAATTATATCTGCTAAGGAGTCATTGTTTGACTTGAATTGATGCTGGCAATTGTAATCCTGATTGGATCATGATTGTATAATCCTTGTTGACTAAGGACTGTATAATCTGCTAGCCGGAACGCCGAGGAACATAAATATTTTATCTCGGCCTTGACAAGTAGGCCGAGGTGTATGATTCTACTTCCTCGTCATTTGATGATTGGCCGACAAAGTAATATGCCGGGGTAAACAATTCTCTCTCCTCGTCATTTTATAATATGCCGAGGTTAGAACATTTCTTTCCTCGTCAATTGTGACACCTCGGAGTATGATAAGCCAGGTATGAAGAGTCCATTATTGGTTTAAGGCCGAGGAGAATGTTCTTCGGCATACGAAGAAGATGTTCTTCGGCCATAACACTTGTATCATTGGATTATGTTTGTGGCCCAATCCTTTTGGGCCAGGCTCGAGCAAGCCCATGTTCGTATCTCGGTTTATACTGTTCAGTGGCCCCCGACTTTCTAGCTCGGCTTAAGACGAGGAGAAAGTCATCTCGTCCTCGGCTTATGGGATACGAACAGGTTTTGACACGTGTCCTCAGCGTCTCTTCGTTATCTGACGGTTAATATTCTCATGATTACTTGGGGGGGCCCCAGTCTTGTCTTGCCTCGAAAAATGTTGATAGCATTTAATTTAGGGGAAGCCATACCCGGAATTTCATTTTACCCATGGGTTTAACCCGATTAAGGGAGTATAAAAACTAAAACCCTTGTTATTTCAATCTTTACAAACCCCCACTGTTTGAGAGCGAAGGCAAGAAAATTCTCCGGCGACACAGCGTTCTTCATTCCCAGTTTCCGGCGAACTCAATCCCTCAGGCGACGTTGCTTTCTGTTGTGATTCAGATCACATTTTCAAATTCAGGTACGAATTTTATTCCCTTCTCACGAATTCTATTCATGCTTTAGCGTCTTCTAGGGTTTTTAAGAGGAACTTGATTGTGCCAAGAAAACGCTCTTCCATTGTTGAAGGTTGAAGCTTTTCTCTACGAATCTTTTGTTTTCAACTCACCAACACTCTGAATCTTTGATTTTCTTTGGATTTTGTTGAACTTCTTTGAATATTTGAATGAACTCCCCCTTTAATTTTTGATTCCCCTTAGAAATGGCTCGTTCTTGGGACCATTCCCCCCGATTCCGTTACGGATATCACACCGGCAACCTGAGGGTTTATCGGAGGGAGAGAGGTCCATGGTTGATGCTCACCCTGGATGACATAGGAAAGATGTTGAGGGGTTATGGCCTGTTGGGTATGCATGTTTTAACCCTCCTATTTTGTATTTGATTTGATTGATACCATAACCTCCTGTCTATTTTAAGGACTTTAGGACCCTATGTAATGAAGCTTAGACTTCAATTTTTTAGCTAAGTCCATTTTATAGAATAGGTTAATCTTAGGCTTGAAGACTGGCACAAGTTTCATTGGAAGCAAGGTTGTAGTTCCTGAAGTATTCAAAACCGCACCATGAACCGCACATGCAAACCGCAAGTGCAGTTCAAGTCTTGAACTTGCTTCTTGAACCAACCGCATGCAACCGCCTCAACCGCACTCCGCGCAGCTCATGTGCGACCGCATCCTTGCAACCTCCGGTGTAGCAAAACCGCACATTCCTAACCGCAGCGTCTCACCAACCGCATCCAATGATTGGCTACTTGGAGTGAACAACTTTTTATCCGTTGGAATCCACGTCGCAATATCAAAAGTCAACCACCATATCTTGTCACGTGATTCAATGTCGAAAAGATCTCGCAAGGATCTTGAAAAGGTGACAGTGTCCTAACCTCATTGCTTGCACTGAGCCCGATCGCCTTTACTGCAGCACTGTATCAAAGGACAAAAGTGGTTCGTGGACCAATAGGATTGCATCAAGTACTGTCCTTCAACAGCTGTATCCAACGGCTAGTTTCTTGATGCTTGGGTATAAATACCCCTAATCTTCACCATTTGAAGATTGCTTGAAAAATTGAGAAATTGCTGTGTTCATGTGAAGTTGAAGCTCGCCTTAAAATTCTTAGTCCTTTGAATCTTCATCTTCATACTTCAAGAAATATTCCCGGCCCGTAAATCAAGCCTTAACACTTTCAAGTATCATTGTGCTCTACATCTCACAGCATCTAAAGAGCCTTGATCTTGTTTCTCACACACACACCTCTCTTGTCTAAACACATAGTTTATTCATTTGAGATACACCGGTTATAGTTTTGGATTTGTTCTTCATAGAAAAGATTTTATTGTACTTTGTAATCTCACAATACTTAATATAAAATCTCTCTTAGAAATCCAAGACTAACCATCTTGGTAGTGGACGTAGATCGTTTATCGATTGAACCACTCCAAATAGCGTGTTCTTACTTTCTACGCATTTATATTTCTTGTGCTTGCTAATTATTTATCTTTGTCTCTGTGTGATCTTTATTTAGCTATCCATTATTGTGAAATAGTGTTTGGAGTTAACAAAGTCAAAACCACACGTGTTTGTAAAACTGCTCTTCCCAAAACCGCACCATCAAAACCGCATTTTACAAACCGCCTCTCAAAACCGCTTTACACTCTATTATTCCGTGTGCATTTTACACTATCACTTGCGCCTATTATCAACTCGCAAGAGGATTTTGTAAGCAAGAGGTTCGATCTTTAAAAGAGGGCGAAAAATTTTAAACAGCTATTCACCCCCCTCTAGCCGTATTTTCACCCTTGTTGCCACCTTTGGGACCAACAAGTGGTATCGTAGCTAACACATTTTAAAACCACTGTTTTTCAAGCTTAACGGCTTGTGTGCCGATTCGATATGGCAACCTCAAAGACAATGACTACCGTTAACTATTCACACATTCCAATGTTGACGAAGACCACTTTGACATCTCGGAAGTGCCGAATGCTTATTCATTTGGAAACCATAGATGAGATCCGGTGGAATGCGTGATCAATGGCCCTCTAATTCCAATGAAGGCTAACACCGATGCAACCACCAATGCCGAAACTCCAGAGGTCAAAAAGCCAAAAGATGAGTGGTCGGATGAAGAGAAAAGAATAGTTGCCTTGGACAAAGAAGGCGAGGTTCATCATTTCTGGAACCCTCCCCGTATCAACTCTACAGAAAGTGATGTACCTCAAAACTGCAAAGCGAGATGTGGGATGCCATAGAGAGCTACCTCGAAGGTGATGATGAGTGCAAGGAAAACAAATTATACACTGTTGAAAGATCCTACAACAACTTCAACAGAAAACCCAACGAAACCTTGCGTCAAACCTACGATCGCTATGTTGAGGTAGTTAACGCTTGTAGATCTCTTGGTAAAACTTTAACCGATAAGGAAATCAATATGACTTTCCTATCTGCTTTAGGTTCTAGATGGGTAAATAAGGCTACCTCTCTAGAAGACTCCAAAGTATTGGGTACTTGGTCATTAAGTAACTTGTATGCCAATCTTAGAGTCTATGAACTTAAACTAAATCATATTGAAGAGATAGAAGGAAAACCAAATCGCTTTCTATGTCTGTAGTGGAACATGAAGAGAAACCATCCACATCCAATCAAACCACTGATCCTTCCATATCAACCTCATCACTCATCGAGATGGATGATGATGATTTTGCCATGTTTGTGAAAAGATTTCAAAAATTTAGAAAATCCTCAAAACCTTTCACAAAATCATTTTCAAAAGGCAAACCTCCTGCAACATTTTCTAGGGCTGCAGATACAAAGAAGAAGAGTGACTTGGTATGCTACAACTGTAGGAAACCTGGCCACTTTGCATCTGAGTGTCCACAACCTAAATATGAATATATGAAAAAGAAAACTTTTCCTTCGAAATTTTCTCATCGAAAGGGAATGGTTGCTGAGGAGGAAGAGAATTCCAAGGAATTAGCAACTTGGATTGAAACAGATTCGAGGATGGAAGTGATGGTGAAACCGAAGAGGTTAACCTGCGCTTAGTTGCAGACGCTTCGATGACTCGATTCTGAATCATTTGAGTTGCATGATATGGAGGAAAAGGAGGTTTTTGCAAAACTTCCAAATTATAAATTGGATGATGATATTAAACTTACTTAGCGTTAAGATAGGAAATTGTTCGTATTCACGTCCCATTTTCTCATCTAAAACCGCTCCACCTTCAAAAGCTATTCCAAAGAAAATTTTGAAAAAGGTGGTGGAAGAGGTTTCTCCCATGGAACATGAAAAAGATGTTCAAGGAAGCTGAAATGGTGATCCATCAATTCTCAAATCTTAAGAAAGCCTTAAGCTTAGCTCATGATGAACTTAATCTGTACAAGACGGAGAAAACTGTGATGAGGTCTGAAATTTCTAATCTTAAGGACCAAATCAAACAGATGACTCCTCTTGCTGATCAAAACCGCATCCTTGAGACTAAGGTTGCTGCACTTCAACTCAGGAATGATGACTTGGTAACCCAAATCGACGATCGTCAAAAGATTATTGATTCGTGGCTCAAGTCTCAATCCACCAAGGATAAAATCTTGGACTTCCAAGTTCCTCCTGGAACTAAGGATGGTCTAGGGTTTGGATCTGAGGAAGAGGAGAAGTGTGCATCCTCGAGTGAAAAGGATGAGGAAATTTTGGAACTAACTAAAGAAATTCCCAAGGGGAAGCATGCTAAAGGAAAGGGTAAAGGAAGACAAGTAAATTATGTCTACCCTAAAGGAAAGCAATATGGGAAGAATTCTGTGTTAAAACCTAAGAATTCTGTGGAAGCACCTGAAGAGGAAATGGCTTATGGAATTGGTAAAATCCCTGCTCCAACCGCTTCTGGTGGAAATGGCGGTTCTGCTAACTCCAGGTCTGACCGCGCTTCTTCTTCGACCGCTCCTCCTGCCTTCAAAAGCAGGAATAGCGTTCCCAGGAAATACGTGGTCAAACCAAAGCCTGTTCCCTTTGTATCAGCTGGAATGTTAGCTGGAACCGCTCCTCCCAAACCGCTTCCTTGTCCCAAACCGCATGCAACTCCTAAGAAAAGTAAGGAGTTAGTAAAACCTCATGAAGCTTGTAGCTATTATAAATGTTCTGTGTGTGATGGTTTAGGTCACAAGGCTGCAGAATGCCTTTTGCGGTTCACATCCAATGCCAGGAAGAGTAAACCTCCTTCTGTCAAGCAGGTGTGGGTCGTAAAGGGTTGCTAACTTCAGGACCCAAGGAATAAAGGGGGACCTCGTTCTTAATGTTTACATTTCAGGTCCTCTGCTTCATGGCTGGTCACTCCAAGGATAATGAATGGTATCTTGACAAAGGGTCGCTCAAGACATATGACTGGAGATAGATCATTACTTGAAGATGTCGTTGAAGCAAGTGGTCCATCTGTAACCTTTGGTGATAACAACAAAGGCAAGACCATTGGATATGGTGTGATAAGGAGAGGAAACCTAACTATTGAGAAGGTTTCTCTTGTCGATGGACTCAAGCACAACCTCCTTTCAATTTCTCAATTTTGCGACAAAGGAATGCTTTGCAACTTCACGTCATCAAATTGCTTTATCAAAGATAGCATTTCCGGCGTCACCCTACTCACAGGGATTCGTAAGAGTAATATTTACATTATTGATCTAAATTCTGCATGTAGTATTACTAATCTCTGTTTTGTAGCTAAGAATGTGAGCGAAAATAGTTGGCTATGGCACAAGAGGTTGAGCCACTTGAACTTCAAGTATCTTGCAAAGATTGGTAGGGAAAACCTCGTTCGTGGTTTACCCAAAGTGGCTGACCACCATCCAGAGAAATGCAGTGCATGCCAACTTGGTAAGCAGTCCGCGTCGTCTTTCACCAGCAAGACCGCTCCATCAACTTCAAGATGCTTACAACTGCTTCACATAGATTTGTTTGGACCCGTAACCACCGCCAAAGCATTGGAGGAAATAGATATACTTTAGTGGTGGTGGATGATTACTCAAGATATACGTGGGTTGAGATGATGATTTCCAAAGATGATTGTTATGAAATTCTCACCGCACTTTTTAGACGGCTCCAAACTCAAAAAGAAGATGACATCGTTAGTGTTCGATCAGATAATGGAACAGAATTCAAGAACAACGGTGTTGCTCGGTATTGTGATGACCATGGGATTGATCACAATTTTTCCACACTGGTGTTCCACAACAAAATGGGGTTGTGGAAAGGAAGAATAGGACGTTGATTGAGGCCGGAAAGACAATGATATCGAAGCGAAGCTACCTCGCATTTTTGGGTCAAGCAATCAATACCGCATGCTTCACTCGTAACCGCTCCCTCATCAACAAAACCTATAATAAGACTCCCTATGAGCTTTGGCGAGGAAGAACCCCCAACATTGCATTCTTCAAGATCTTTGGCTGCAAATGCTTTGTCCTCTACAACGGAAGAGAAAATAGAGGTAAATTCGGAGCCAAGGCCGACGAAGGTATTTTTGTTGGGTATGCTAAACATTCTAAAGCTTTTCGTGTTTTCAATAAAACTAGTTTAAAAATAGTAGAGTCTGTCCATGTTACTTTTGATGAGCATTCTCTCCTTGAGCCACATTTGGCTCCAAATGTTGCTGATGATTTTGTTGAGCATAATGAACCAGGTGAACCATCTCAAACCGCACCTGAACCTCAACCGCAAAATCCAGCACCCTCAACTGACATTCCCTCAAACCACACCTTTCAAACCGCACCTGAAGAACCCTCTCCAGATGCAACTGCAAGGGAAGATGAAGTTGAGAATTCCCCTATCCAGCTTATAGAACCTCTTCGTCAACTTACCTTTCATGACTTCGCTGAAGGATCTAACGATGTTCCAATTGAAGATCTTCAAAGAAACCTCACCCAACCAGACTTACCCCTGAGGTTCGTGAAGTCGCTAGCCACCCTCACAAATGTGATTGGTGATCTGTTTTCCGGTGTTCAAACAAGGAGATCAAATTATGATGAGCATACTTCTCTTTTATCTCAAGTTGAACCCAAGAAGATTGATGAAGCACTCCAAGATTCCAGTTGGGTTGTTGCTATGCAAGAAGAACTCAACCAGTTTGAAAGATGCAAGGTCTGGACTTTGGTGCCTAGACCTCAGGATCAAGGAGTGATAGGAACTAAGTGGGTATTTAGGAATAAGATGGACGAGAATGGAAGCATCACTAGGAATAAAGCAAGGTTGGTTGCACAAGGATATAGGCAAGAAGAAGGAATTGATTATGATGAAACCTTTGCTCCAGTTGCAAGATTGGAAGCTATCAGAATCTTCTTAGCCTACGCCTCTTTCAAGCGTTTCAAGTTATATCAAATGGACGTTAAGAGTGCATTCCTCAACGGCGAACTGCAAGAGACCGTGTATGTTGCCCAACCTCCTGGATTTGAAGACTCCAAATTTCCCAATCATGTCTACAAACTCCAAAAGGCTTTGTATGGACTTAAGCAAGCTCCAAGGGCATGGTATGAGACTCTTTCTAAATTTTTACTAGAAAAGGGATTTAAACGTGGTAAAATTGATACAACTCTTTTTATTGCCAAATATAATGAGCATACTTTACTTGTTCAAATTTATGTCGATGATATTATTTTTGGTTCTACTAATGAGTTACTTTGTAAGCGTTTCGAAAAGCTAATGAAAAGCAAGTTTGAGATGAGCATGATGGGAGAATTAACTTTCTTCCTCGGGCTTCAAATCAAGCAATGCGAAGAAGGTATTTTCCTCAGCCAAGCCAAGTACACCAAGGAGTTGATAAAGAAGTTTGGATTAGAAAATGCTAAAGCATATGATACTCCTATGGCCACCGGCAATAAGCTAGATAAGGATCTCAAAGGTAAGAAAGTTGATCAAACTTTATATCGAGGTATGATCGGCTCATTACTTTACTTAACCGCTAGTAGGCCAGATATCATGTTTAGTGTCTGTGTATGTGCTCGCTATCAAGCAGATCCTAGAGAAGCACATCTTATTGCAGTCAAGCGTATAATTCGTTATTTATCTGGAACCACTAACCTTGGACTTTGGTATTCCAAAGATTCGAACTTCGATCTTGTAGGTTATTCAGATGCAGATTATGCAGCTTGTACTATTGACAGGAAAAGCACTAGTGGTACTTGTCACTTCCTCGGAAACAGACTAGTTGCTTGGGCCAGCAAGAAGCAAGCATCAGTTTCAGTGTCAACCACAGAGGCTGAGTATATTGCTGCTGGTAGTTGTTGCTGTCAAATCCTTTGGATGAAGCAGCAGTTGGTAGACTATGGAATCCATGAAGGGAATTGCCCCATCATGTGTGACAACACTTCAACAATTTCAGTCTCCAACAACCCTGTCATGCATTCCAAGACCAAGCATATTGATATCAAGTATCATTTCCTCAAAGATCATGTGGAGAAGAGGAATATCCATTTAGAGTATGTGGGGACAGACAACCAGATTGCTGATATCCTCACAAAGGCTCTTGACTCCAAGAGGTTTTCATTCCTTAGAGGAGAAATGGGTATGCTTGAACTTAAATAAATTCCATTCTTTTTATTAACTAACTTGGGTGTTGAGTATAGTTTCCAGGCCATGTTGAAACCGCGTGCATCAAACCGCAAGGATGTCCAACCGCACTGCAGCCAACCGCTTCACTCAAACCGCATGCTGCAGCTCAACCGCTTGGACCTCAACCGCGTTTCAACTTGGAGTATTTTCTAACTTTTACTTATGTTAAAAAAAAAAAAAAAAAAAAAAAAAAAAAAAACTGTTCAACTTCTTTTTATTTATTTTTCAGTCCTTCTTTTTTCTTTTTAAGGGTTTATTTGCAAATGTTTTCCCACGAAAATTTAAATTTTGAGAGCATTCAATGCAAAGGGAACATTAGCATTAAATGGCCTTCATGTCAGCCGTCATTGGTTGATGGGATGAAGCTGAAAGGGTGCTATTTTGCAATGATTCACTGAGTTGGTGAAGCTAATGTGTCCTTTCAACTGCCAAACCCTACTCCTTTCCTATAAATAGAAGACATACCTTACCTTTTCAAACTTTTCAACCGTCTTCTCTCGTGTATCCGTACTATCCGTCGAAATTTTCCAAAAACATTCTTCATAACTCTCAAGCGCTCTTAAAGATTCTAAGTCTTTCTTCATCAATGGCACCCAAACCCATTGAAGATATGGTATGGTTTCTGAACTTTAAACTCTTTTATCTTCTGCAAATCATACATGCTATAGAACTGTTTCTGCCATTGATGAACTTGAAAAGCTTCGAACAACCATAACTGATTTTTCTTCATATATGCTTCATTTGTTGATTATTTTTGATGAAATTTGTTAGGCTTTGTTCGGAATCTTGCCTAGATTAAGAATATATGCTTTATTTCATGATCTACACATGTTTTGGGTACTGATTTTGAATTTTAAACTTCTTTAGTTTCGAAACCCACTTTATGATTTCTTCATTTTCTGGGTGATTCTGAGTAAAGTAGATGTTTTTATTGTTATATTATGAATCTACTGCTCAATGTGATCATTTTGACATGTTATTTGATCATTTTGGTTAACATTTTTCAAAATCTTGTTCTTGGTGTTCTTCGTGTTCTTCATGCACTCAAGTAACTGTTCATCGTGCTTTTTCAGAAAAATTCTTATGTTTTGGCTTGACCTAATTTTTAAACCTGTTTTTCCATACTTAGAAAATTTCTGAAAATTTTACTTTGTTACATGTTTAAACCGCATGCCTTTGAACCGCTTTATTCAAAACCGCATGCTATGTTTTGAAACCGCACTTATAATTGCTTAATTCTTGTTTCAAAACCGCATCCCTGAACCGCATATCTTTTCACTTCTAAACCGCATGCTGAAAACCGCATATACATTTTTAAACCGCATGCTAGAAAATTACATAAGTTTTACTAAGTATATAGGCTGGACACCATAACCTTCCTCTCTAAGCACCGCTTGCAGTGTGGGATAACCTTGGATTACAATGCCACGTACTAAGTATATACTTTTGTGTTTTTCTCATTTGATTCCTACCTGTGTTCACAGTTTCCTTGTGGTTGGAAATTCTCATTTCCAAAACCGCACTATTGCCAACCGCATGTGTGCCCCAACCGCTTGTGAACTGTGATTTTCCTAAAGTATTCTAACTTGTGTGTTTTCTTTGTAGAATACCAAGTACTTTCTACCAGGTTGGGAAATCAATGAACCTGAGTTGCGGTCCGATGCTCTTGGAAGGGAGATGATTAGGAAGATGCAAGCTTCTGGAATCCTTCCCCTCTTCAACAAACAACAAACCTTTACCATCCCTCTATTCATTGATCAATTCTATCAGACCGCAGTCAAGGGAGTGACTGAGCTTTCAGATGGAACCAAGATACCCAGCTTAGTGGGAATTGTTGAAGGGTTTAAGGTCTCAATTGACTACTTGGACATCAGAAGCACCTTCGATTTCCATGTGTCTGGTGCTCCAGTTGAAGTGTCCCAAGAGGTTCAGGATGCTACCTGCTCAACTCTTACTGGAACCCTGGCTTCTTTAACTGGCAACTACAAGAAGATAGCTAGGAAAGAGTTTGGAGAGATGATGAGTCATTTGTGTTACTTAGTAGGGAAGTCTGTGTGTGGGAAGACAGGAAACCACAACAACTTCACCTCTTCTCAGTGGCAGTATTGCTGTGCCATATACAACGGAATGAAGCTCCATTGGCCCAAAATCTTGATGAAAGAGCTGGCCAGCAGTATTGATGCCTACCAATTGAAGACCAAGGATGTGCATACCAGGTGGAGACCGTTTGGTAGACTGCTAACCGCCATCTTTGGCAACTATCAGCACTTGGAAGATATGAAGACAACCACTCCTGACATCTGCTATCATTGGGGAGTTGAAGAATCTTTTGGGCTCAAGGCTTGCCACTCCTTCAGATTCTCTTTTGGAAATGAAGACTACAAGGCTCTGTATGATGCTGATACCTTTCAACCCAAGGAACATTATGTGGAAATGACTCCAGCGACCGCATCAAAAGCCATTGGCAAAGCTATCAAAAAGGTCTCAAGGAAAAGAAAAGCACCTGCAGAACCCCTTCTTAAGCCAACTTCAACCGCGCCAACCCAACCGCGTGGTTCAGCTGCTGCAGGCCCAAGCCAGAAGAAGCCAAGGAAAGGGAAAGAGAAGATGACCCTTCTGGATGAAGTGGTTGAAGAAGAAGAAGAAGAGGAGGATGCTACAATTCCTCCATTGATTGCAAGGGCCAAGAAGGCAAAAGAAACTCAGGCTGAGCTAGCCAAAATGACTGATGAGGAGTTAGCTGCTTACTATGAAGCTGAAATTGAGAGGATAAAGAAGAAGCAAGCTGAGAAGGGTGCTGCCTCAGGAAAAACCAAGGATCCTATTCCCCAACCGCCACCTTCTCAACCGCCCCAAACCAAACCGCTTGCCCAAACCCCACCTCAATCTCCTATCCTTTCACATCATTCCTCACCAGCCAAAACTCTATCACCAAAACAGCCTTCTCCTCCACAACCACATAGAGCTGCAACCGCTCAGGGGGAGAAACCAAAGAGGGTCAAACACTTAGCCCAAAAGAAGACCCCAACCAAAGGCCCCAAGCGGTTTCTTCAAAGAGTCAGAAATTAACCTTCCCCTTCTCCATCCCCTTCTAAATCCTCTTCCTACTCCACTTCCCATACACCGTCCCAATCCCCTTCTAAATCTCATTCTTCCTCCTATCAATCCAAATCACCAACTCCCTCACCTCAGAAAACAAACCGCTCCCCATCTATCCAAAATTCAAACCGCGCCCAATCACCACCTTACTCACATCACACCCCATCCATCTCCATCTCCAACCTTAACCGCGACAGAACTCCTTCCCCAAACCGCAACAATACTCCTCCTCCTGCAAATTCACCACCTCAAAAATCCCCTACTCCCCGACCGCCTTCCTACTCCGCCTCATCAAACCTCACACATTCCTGAAACCGCACCCCTCGCCCGCAAAGAACCCCTCCGGTTTACGTCCATACCTCTCATACCAGTTCTTCATCAAATTCCAACCCCATAACTTCAAATTCCAACCACCAACATTCCACCCTCAACCGCTCCACAACCGCTCCTATCTCAACCGCACCAATCCCCTCTTTACCTATCCCAACCGCTTCTATCCCTTTACCCCAAACACAACAAATTCCTCCCTCAACAATTTCACCTTATACAGTCCCTGCCAGCCGCCTTTTTCAAACACTCCTTCAACCCATTTCCCAAACCGCACCTCCAACACAATCTCAACCGCCTCCCTCAATTACCCAAATTCCTTCAACTCCAACCGCACCCTCAGATTACTCCCAAATTCTTTCAACCCTTAATCTTATCCAAGGCCAACTTCTCTTAAACCAAGGCCACATGATCAAGCTAACCGCTTCAAATGCCGCTCTTGAGGCCTCCAATAATTCCCTAACCGCTTCCAACCAAACCCTTCTAGCCAAGGTGGATGCTCAAGCCCTAGAATTGGCAAATCTTAAAGCCTTTTTGATTGATACCATTAAGGGGGAGAGAAGTTCCTCTATCCAAACCGCTGAAGCTGTTAAAACCGCAGCTACAGAGTGTTTTCAGGGCTTTAAAGAAGATCTTGCCCGAGGAGTGCTTAGTGCCATGGGTGATGCTGTTTCAAAAACCCAACTTCATGAAATGCTCACAAATCTTTCCAGTGAGTTTGTCACCTCCACCAACTCTGCACTGATAGCTTTCATGAAGACCCTCCAAAGAAACCCAACCGCAGCAAGCTTCAACCTCAGCCGCTCCTTCCCAAACCGCTCTAGATGACCTGCAGCTGAAAATTCTTACTGAACTGGACTCCCTTAAAGATAGAATAAATGTTGATCTCAACATAATGGGAGACAAGATCAAAGAGCAAGTAAGGAATTTTGATAATGACATTTCCTTCGATTTGAGAACCTCAAAGCAGGCTTCAACCTCAAGCTAGACAACTCCATCAAGGAATTGAAGTCCAACCCGAATGTGACCGTTGATTCGGGAACCGCTTAGAGATGCTCTCTCTACTCAAACAGTGAGCCATTCAGGGATGAGATCTTCACATTCTACAATTCCTTGAAGGCCCGCATTGAAGGATTCACTACTCGATCAAGGAAAGTGTTGATGGAAACACTAGATCTGTTGATGCTGCTGGAACCGCTGTTGCCGATTCTCAGAACCGCACTACGGACCGTTGAGACTACTCCTTGCTAGACAGCCGAAGACCTCGTAGCCCTCGGAAGAAATATCAGAGGTGAAAGCTCACCTTCGGACCTTCGAACCACAATGCCCCAAAGAAGAAGTCAATCAACCAAGAGAGCAAGCACGCCATCAACATCAACCGCGCCATCATCAACCGCATCATCAATCGCGTCAGCATTAGGATTTCTCATTTTGTAATTCCTTTATCCTTTTTGCTGAACTTCTTTTTTTTGTTTTGTTGGACCACACTCCATGTAATTTTTGTCCAACTTTCTTTTGTTTTTGAAACCTTTGTATTTTGCTTCTCTACCATTGTAAGTGTAACCGCATTGGTAGTAATGAAAAATGCATCATTGGTTCCAAAACCTTGTTCATATCAAACTGCTTGTTTGTAGAACAATGAAACCTCTTATGGTTTATAAACTCATTCAAATATTTTCTAACTTAAAATCACTATTTTGAATTGATGTTTAAACTTTCAGTTTGAACCGCACTTTGAACTTAAACTCACAATTTCTTAAAGTGCACTGAATACATTTCTATACTTTCCACATTGTAAGTTTTCATCTTTTAGAAAGTATAGAAATCTATAGCTTAAGCTAAGTGTGTGCATTGACTTGGGACATGACTTACCATGTTAATTCTTATGGACATGTTTTTACCAAGTACAATGTTTGCTTTCGTTATAGTAGGTAATGGCATCAATCAAATAGGGGGAGATTGTTGGGTATGCATGTTTTAACCCTCCTATTTTTTATTAGATTTGATCGATACCATAACCTCCTGTCTATTTTAAGGACTTTAGGACCCTATGTAATGAAGCTTAGACTTCAATTTTTTAGCTAAGTCCATTTTATAGAATAGGTTAATCTTAGGCTCAAGACCGGCTCAAGACTCATTGAAGCAAGGTTGCGATCCAGCAGCATTCAAAACCGCCCTATGAACCGCACTTGTAAAATCGCAAGTGTAGTTCTACCTTGAATCTCGCCATTGAACCAACCGCATGCAACCGCCCTTGAACCGCACTCCGTGCAGCTCATGTGCAACCGCATCCATGCAACTCCCGGTGTAGCAAAACCGCTCATTCCTAACCGCTGTCTCACCAACCGCATCCAATGATTGGCTACTTGAAGTGAACAACTTTTTATCCGTTGGAATCCACGTCGCAATATCAAAAGTCAACCACCATATCTTGTCACGTGATTAAATGTCGAAAAGATCCGCAAGGATCTTGAAAAGGTGACAGTGTCCTAACCTCATTGCTTGCACTGAGCCCGATCGCCTTTATCTCGCAAAGCACTGTATTCAAAGGACAAAAGTGGTTTCTGTGGACCAATAGGATTGCATCAAGTACTGTCCTTCAACAGCTGTATCCAACGGCTAGTTTCTTGATGCTTGGGTATAAATACCCCCAATCTTCACCATTTGAAGATTGCTTGAAAAATTGAGAAGTACTGTGTTCATAGAAGCTGAAGCTCGCAGTAAATTATTCAACCCTTTGAATCTTCATCTTCATACTTCAAGAAATATTCCTAGCCCAGAAATCAAGCCTTAACACAATCAAGAATCATTGTGCTCTACATCTCACAGATCTAAAGAGCCTTGATCTTGTTCTCACACACTCACCTCACTTGTTCTAATCACATAGATTAAACACTTGAGATACACTGGTTATAGTTTTGGATTTGTTCTTCATAGAAAAGATTTTATTGTACTTTGTAATCTCACAATACTTAATATAAAATCTCTCTTAGAAATCCAAGACTAACCATCTTGGTAGTGGACGTAGATCGTTTATCGATTGAACCACTCCAAATAGCTTGTTCTTACTTTCTGCATTTATATTTCTTGTGCTTGCTAATTATTTATCTTTGTCTCTGTTTGATCTTTATTTAGCTATCCATTATTGTGAAATAGTGTTTGGAGTTAACAAAGTCAAAACCACATGTATTTGTAAAACTGCACCTCCCAAAACCGCACCACCAAAACCGCATTTTACAAACCGCCTCTCAAAACCGCTTTACACTCTATTATTCCGTCGTGCATTTTATACTATCACTTGCGCCTATTATCAACTGCAAGAGGATTTTGTAAGCAAGAGGTTCAGTCTTTAAAAGAGGGCGAAAAATTTTAAACAGCTATTCACCCCCCCCTCTAGCTGTATTTTCACCCTTGTTGTCACCTTTGGGACCAACACCTAGCAAATCCATCATTTTGGCAGGAAGGACGTTCATGGATGATCCCCCATCTACCAACACCCGTGGGAGACGAC
This sequence comes from Adenophora triphylla var. japonica, assembly GCA_022495995.1. Taxonomy (NCBI): domain Eukaryota; kingdom Viridiplantae; phylum Streptophyta; class Magnoliopsida; order Asterales; family Campanulaceae; genus Adenophora; species Adenophora triphylla. The sequence continues at coordinate 593,851 of JAFEMH010000620.1, read as the reverse complement.
GCTCGTCCAATTGAACTGTTATGTAGAGAGGCTCGTTGTGGTCAGCCCCAAATTTTGGAAGGTCGAGCTCTGTGAAAGTGATGATATTGCTGTAATTGACGTTGCCAATCATCTGAACTGCTTCATCAGGTGTCACTGTGATGGGAACCATGGTCTGGGCCAGGCTTTCTTCCAACTTGAGCTTGTGCGGGTAAGATAAAGTGAGTAAGGACCAGAGTGAGATGTTAGCCTGAGTGCGCTTGAGCTGTGTCAAGACAGGATCTTCAACCTTTGGGTCCAAGATTTCACTTCTTTGGCGTAGGGCCCTTTTCAATTCGTGGCTCAGGTATGGCCGGCCTTTTGTCCGTCCGCGGAGGATTCACTGGGATTTGACCGAACGTGTCATAACATTCACCTCTGGACTTATGGTTTTGCTCGTCTCTCCCGTTTCGTAGTGGGAGGAGCCTCGATTGGCATAAGGCCGATCGCGCATTTCAATTCGTTCACTGTCATAGCCTTTACTGAAGCATCAATAGTGGCTTTGAGATCTTCCCAAGACAGGGGTTGGATTATCTAGACCTTCGGGCCTTCGGTGGCGGTGCGAAGCTCGTCCCCACTCGATCATGGAGCAGACATTGCCATGGCCTTGTGTAGAGCTAGGCTTGCTGGAGTAGATGACATAGTAGTCAAACTTTCCCGAGGGTTCTCCAAGGGTTCCGACTGTGGGATCACCGGATTCGTACCTCTTTTTCAGTTTTTGTTGAGAAGATAGCTTCTTCTTTCGTCGCGGACGGCCCTCGTTCATTGCATCCTCGGAATTCCATTTCCTGCACAAGCACCGCAATCGCAGACGTCCCACCAGTATGTGTTCGTTGTTCGGTGGTGGTACCGGGACCTCGGGAGGCTGGATGGGCGAGCTTTCCTCTGGAAGGTCTTGTGGTCTTACGTCATAACCGCATGGCTCGTACGAGGGTAACGGGTTGACTTCCGGGAGACAATGAGAGATGTTAGAGGTCAGAGGAGCCATGACTGGGAAGCCCTGGTAATTGGGTGGCTAATGTTCCGAAGTGGTGCATGGCACCTTCGATCCAGGCTTGTTGCTCACCTTGACGTTTCTCAATAGCCATGAGGACCTGCCAAACTTCTTCCAATGTTGGGAAATTTCTTGGGGGTAAGGTCCCGTTTTCATCGTTGTTATCCACTGATTTGGCCACGGGAATTGACTGACCGCCCCGGTGACAGAGCCGGGAAGGAGGTAGGACCTTGCTGTTTTGACACCGGGAGACGGGTTCCTGGTACTCTCGACCACTCTCTGTTAGCTGGAGGGGGTGACGGGCAAGGTTTAGACACAGGAATGGCCTAACGGGATAAAAGGGGGAAAGCTCACGTGGCATGCGGTTTCCGTTTCTTTTATTTTTGATTTTTTTTTGTTGTTTTAATTTACTTAAAACATGTTTTCTCAGAATCCTAGGTAGGTTGGAAAAGATTGCTCTTGTTTTTCGCAACTATGCTAGATCCTGGGTCAGTGGAGACCATCTGTGCGTCTATAAGCCCCTCGTTTTGCACCTGTATTTCGACATCCCAGGGTGGACAGCCCTGGGCGAGGGTCCTATAGTGCAAGCGGTTTCCACCGGCCTAAAAGAAAAATCGAACCTAAGGACTGAGCCTGTCATGTTCGTTTTGATGCGTCAGCCATGTGAATTGTGAACCGAGCCGGCCACTGAGTCAAGATCAAGTCAAGAGTTCGGCATGACCTCTCTTTACCTTGCTTGCGCAAGGGATCTGTGACGTTAGGCATTGGCTGGGTCATATTGTCATGGCTGACATATCAAAGGCGTGATGACATGGTGTCATGTGAGCATGGATGTATATCCGGGACGGAACATCGCTTGGGTGTAGCTTCGGAAATCAAGATTAGGTCAAGATTTTAGCATGACCTTTCATCGCTTTGCTTGAGAAAGGGATCTTTAGTTCCGAGCCTTGACTCAGAAAAATGGCCGGCATGGTATATGTATCCAGGCTGTATGACACGGACTGGGTAAAATCTAACCGAGTCTGGACAGAGTGTGACTCAAGACTTAAATGTGCAGGGTTGACGCTTGGCTAGGATGGGATGTTTGGAATGATCCCGTGCGCGTCCAAGAGGCCTAGGAAGACCAAACGGACCGCAACCGAGACCACTCCGGCCGAGGGTTGTAGTGTGCGGTGTATCCGAGGCATGCGCGTAGCGTGCGGTGTAACCGAGGCAAAGAGTATGGAGTAGAGTGCGGTGTAACCGAGGCAAGAAGTGCGCGTAGTGTGCGGTCTCTAAAATTCTTTTTCCGAGTAAAACAGAAGCTTTTGAAGAATTTTAAATGTATGCACGTATGTATATTGATGCATTTTTTTTTTTTGTATTTTTATTTTTTTGTAAAAATAAAAACGAAGCACGTGCACACACACACAACAGCTTAAAGAAAGGGGTAAAATGAAAGTTTGACCCTCATCATCGTTTTTAAAATCTTTTGTTTTGTTTAAAAAGATTATAAAACAAAAATTCCCAATGGAGTCGCCAACTGAAATTACCCGGATCCGAGAGGCAGCGCGTTCGCGCCCCGGCATCTGGCATTTCCCGCTTTGCAGCGTTTTTCAGGTTGGAGGTGTCTCGCCGTTTGTTTTCGCATTTGTAGAGTCGCCACGCCGTTTTTATTAAGCCCAAAACATTGAAAAGGGCATCGCTTAAAGATAATTTTAAACTGTTTTTGTGTGATGAGATTTTGAGTTCGGAGGTCAGATGACTCCTCAGGAAGAGAATATTAGAATATTAGAGCTCACCCGAGTCGCCTCGTAAAACGAGTCTTTCGGATACCCCTAATATCCTTTAAATGTTGTGTGTGTGTGTGTGTGTGCTTTTAAAAATGCATGCTGTATCGGATGTCTACATTGTATGCTATGTATGGAAATGTATTGAAATAGTAATGGAAGGAAGCCTTACCAATGTTGGTTTGTGTCTGTCTTCCGCTGGGGAATAGTGTTTGAGGTCGGAGTAGCGTTCCGGTACGGATCGGGATTGCTTCGGGAAGGGCCGGTTGTCTGCGGACAGAGTTTCGGCGTGAATTGAGGTTGCAGGCTGCGTTCGGGCAGAGGTTCGACGTGCGTGGGGATCGTCGGGATCACTCGGGCAGAGGTTCGGCGTGCGTTGAGGTGGCAGGAGTCACTCGGGCAGAGTTTCGGCGTGGTTTGGGATCGCCGGTTTGACTCGGAAAGAGCCGGGACACCGTGGAAAGACCAGGCAAGGCCTCGGAGTACCACGAGGGGCCTCAGAGTACCTCGAGAGTGCCTCGGGGCAGCATGAGCGTCGCGGAGCGCTGGGAGGCTTCTGAGCACCACGAGGGGCTCGGAAGGCCTCGGAAGGATCCGAAAGGGGCCGGGAATGCCTCGGAAGGACTTAGAGGGGAATCCAGAAGGCCTAGGGAGGAAGAGAGAAGTGGGAGGTGTGTGAAAATGAGGAGGGGGAGCCCTCTATTTATAGTGCCAGATTAGGTGCAAAGAGGTCCGTACGGACCTCCCTGGTAATCCAGTATTTTGGTTTTCCTCGATTTGAGGGAATCTGTGATGATGAAGGAATATTTGCAATTATGGTGTCCCCTGAGCAATAAGGTCCGTACGGACCATCTTGCATGCAAAGAGGTCCGTACGGACCAACTAAGCATGTGGGTAATCATTTCTTCCGGGATTTGAGGGAATATTGTGGACTTTAAGGAGATTCAGTAATTATGACAACAAAGAGGTCCGTACGGACCAATATTGCTTTCCCAATTTCCTGAAAATTCCCGAAAGGTCCTTTTGTCCCTTTTTATCCCAGGAAGGCTCCTCCCTTGGTTTGGTTGGGGGTTTAGAGAGGGTTTTGAGAGAGAGGGATCGTCGAGACTGTGTTGATGAGTCTGCGGTGTTTCCCGTGTGTTTGAAAGGGGGTGATCCAGATTGGGGTACTTACACCCAGCAACAAGGAGATGGGGAGGGTCGAGCTGCTACTGACGACCAAACTGATGTCGGCCAGGACTCCTAAATTGTTTAGTTGAATTTGTAATGAACAAGCCCCAAACAACATTTTTTGTTTTTTGCTCTAACATTATCCGAATGCCTTGGCCCAGTTTTTTGGGAGGCAAAATATTTTTGTAAGTTAATTTTGTCCAAGTCTTAGCCCGTTTTGGGAGACTTATCTCTATCATAGCTGACTTTATTTATTGCATGTTGTATGCTTTTTAAAGTAAACGTCGAGCTAGATACAGATAGGATGAATGAGTGAACTTGAGCCTAGAGGTGACTTGATCTTTATTTATTTAGTCGACCTCAGACTTGCTTAACTTTTTTGTGAATGAGATTGACTATGAGTCGAACCTGCTCACACTACTGAAGCTGACCTAGGGTCTAGCTAATTAGAATAAACTGACTAAGAGTCGAGTTAGTTAGAACGAAGTCGACTAAGAGTCGGACCTGTCAAATGGATAAAGCTGATTAAGAATCGAGCTAATTAGAACAAACTGACTAAGAGTCGAGTTTGTTAGAACGAAGTCGACTAAGAGTCGGACTTGTTAATTGAACAAAGCTGATTAAGAATCGAGCTAATTAGAACAAACTGACTAAGAGTCGAGTTTGTTAGAACGAAGTCGACTAAGAGTCGGACTTGTTAATTGAACAAAGCTGATTAAGAATCGAGCTTGTTAAAACGAAGCTGACTAAGAGTCGAGCTTGTTGGGGTTATTGTAACACTATGCTTGATGGAATGAACTGCGCTTTTCATTGAAGTATAGAACATGCTTACATCAATTTGACACTAGAACTACCACAAACTTGAACTTGGAAACTGAAAACTAAAAGTAGTATTTGATGAGGTGAGTAGCATGCCAAGGATGTTTCAACTCGTCACCTCCAGGATGAGCTATCATGTAGGTGCCTTCCTTGACGACTCGAGTGACTACATATGGACCTTCCCAGTTAGGAGATAGCTTGTTCTGCTGGGTCCTTCTACCCGTTGCCTCAATCTTTCCAAATACATAATCTCCAACTTGGAAAGACCTTGCCTTGACCTTCTTGTCGTGATAACTTTTAGTTCGCTGCTTGTAGTTGACCATTCGGAGGTAGGCTGTTTCTCGCTTCTCGTCGATCAGGTCCAAGTCGATCAACCTCGTTGGTATCATTCTCGCTCTTGATCAAAGAAGGTCACTCTAGCAAGAGGGAATCTCGAGCTCGCAGGTGCCATGGCCTCTGATCCGTAAGTGAGAGCGAAAGGGGTTTCCCCCGTAGGCCCCCGAGTGGGTGTACGAACTGCCCAAAGAGCAAGGGGAAGTTCGTCCAACCAATTATTTCGTCGACCTACGAGCCCTGTCTTGAGTGAAGATAGAACAAGTTTATTTGCTGCTTCAGCTTGTCCATTTCCTTGAGGATAGGCGACAGATGATTTCCAATGTTTGATCCCTACTCGATTCATTTCTGCTTCGAAGGTTTGGGAGAACTGTAAACCATTGTCGGACACTATAGCACGAGGAAAACCAAATCGACACCAAATGAAGTCGTGGATGAAGTTGATAGCATTCTCCTCTGTGATGTGAGCTAGTGGTTTGGCCTCAACCCATTTGGTGAAGTAGTCTATGGCAACTATCACATACTTGCAGCTTCCTGGCGGGGAGGGAAGGGTCCAATCGTGTCGACGCCCCACATATCGAATGGCCAAGCCGCAATTACCGGAGTCCGCTCGGTTGTTGGCACATGAGGTAAGTTGGCAAATCTTTGACATTGATCACATTGCCGAACAAAGTTGTGAGTGTCGGCCTCTCATGTGTGGCCGTAGTACCCCAAAGTGATTAACTTGTCGCCAAGAGTCCCGCCCCGGTGTCCACCACAAATTCCACTATGCACTTCGTGTATCAATAGTGGCGACCTCTTGAGGATGGATGCACTTTAGCAATGGTCGAGTATAAGATCTTTCGAACAGTCGCTCCTTGAATGACATACCCTGAGCCTTCTTTCGTCATCCGGCAGCTCACCACTTTCTAAGTATGCCTTCATTTCCTCGATCCAACACTTCTCCCGAGTCCAATTTCTTGAGGGATCATCTATGCATTGAATTTTTACTCTTTCATAGGCCGGACTTTCGAGGAAGGAGATAGGTTCATCATGTGGTTCATTCGAAGTGGCTAACTTCGAGAGGAGGTCGCCTAGCTCATTGTCTTCTCGTCCAATTCTTTGAATCTCCTGCAATTCCAAATCTTTTATCAGCTTCCTTCACCAGGTCGCAAGATTTGATCAACGTGGCACTAAGCACCTCGTACTCGCCTCGGACCGGTTAACTATCAATTGTGAATCACAAGTAAGCCATGATCTTAGTTGCTCCAAAACACTTGGCGTACTCTATGGCCGCTATCAAGGCTTCGTATTCGGCCCGGTTATTGGAAGCATCGAACTTGAACCTTAATGACTCTCGTATACCGTCCCCGCATTCTCGGTTCAATTAGCACTATCCCCGCTCCATCGCTATTCTTAGTCGCCGATCCGTCCGAATAGACCTTCCAACAATCGTCAGTAGACTGATGGCGACCGGGGACTCGACTCCTTCCCTTTAGCCTTTTCTTTTGGAGCTCGCTGCTCGTCGTCTTCCTCGCGAACGTAAGCTCGACCAAGAAGTCGCCTAGAGCTTGAGCCTTCAACGCCTTTCGAGGTCGATACTCAATGTCAAATTCAAGAAGGGCAATTGACCAATTGAGAAGTCGACCGAACTCTCCTGGGCTTGTGAAGAATTTTTCTTAGGGGAGCATTTGTAAGAACCACAATTGGATGAGCCGTAAAATAAGCTCGCAGCCTTCCTTGAAGCCACGACTAGGGCATATGCGATCTTCTCAAAGCATTGTAGTATCTCGCTCTCCACATCCGATAGGGCCTTGGCCGATGTAGTATACCGGCTTGATAAGCCCCTCATCTTCTCTAACCAAAACCGCCGCCGATTTATCTCCCACGGATAAATACACAAACAAAAGTTTCACCGGTGGTCGGGCTACTCAGAGAGGTGGAGTAGCGAGGTAATCCTTCAGTTGTTGGAAAGACGAATGACATTCGGTCGTCCATTCAAAACTTTTCGTCCCCTCAATGCTTTGAAGAAGGGGAGAGACCTTTCTGCCGACTTTGATATGAAAACGACCAAGAGCTGCTACCCTTCCGTTAAGTCGTTGCATCTCTTTGACACTGGTGGGAGCCTTCATGTCGACTAAAGCCTTGATTTTTTCTGGATTAGCTTCTATACCCCAGTGAGATACCATGAACCCAAGGAACTTTCCAAAGCCTACACCAAATACACACTTGCTAGGGTTGAGCTTCATGTCGTTTGCTCTTAAATTGGCGAACGTTTCCCTTAGGTCGACCACGTGACGTCCGCCTTTATTTTGATGACCATATCGTCGACGTAGGCCTCCATGTTTCGGCCAATTTGAGAAGCAAAGACTTTGTTCACCATCCTTTGATAAGTTGCCCTCGCATTCTTCAATCCAAATGGCATCATGTTGTAGAAAGTAGATGCCTCCACTGCTTGAAATGCCGTCTTGATTATGTCGTCCTCATGCATCTTAATCGGTGGTAACCTCGAGTAAGCGTCGAGGAAGCCGAGGGTTGAGTGACTGAAGAATGGAATCGACTAGCTTGTCGATTCGAGGAAGGGGATAGCTGTCCTTGGGGCAGGCAAGATTGAGAGTGGTGAAGTCGACACACATCCGCCATTTGCCATTTGATTTCTTCACCATGACCACGTTGGCCAACCACGTCGTATGAGTGTCCTCTTTGATTATCCCCGCATTCAAAAGTTTTTGTACCTCGCCTTTTATGGCTTCCTCCTTGTCGCGAGCAAAGCTTCTCAATTTTTGGGGTCTAGGCTTTATGGTCGGGTTGACTTCCGCCCGTGAACAGCGACCTCCTCCTTGATTCCCCTCATGTCTTCTACCTTCCATGCGAAGACATCATTACTTTCCTTGAGTAGCTCGATGATTTCGCTCGCTCCTCAACCGATAGCCGCTTCCCAATCTGAATTTTTGGCCTGGGGTAGGAAAGGTTGGTGACATCGACTCTAGCTCATCCACGCCTTCTAGCTCGGGTCCATCCCTGAATTGTAGAGTCTCAATGATTATCTCCTTGACCCTTTGTCTCTCCTCGGCCCTCAGTGTGGAGCTTCTTGCTATCATATCATCTAACTTGTCTCGCAACCTCGCCGCGGTGGTGCGGCCCCCGAGTTATTGTCGAGCCGGGAGGCATAGGTTGCCTATGATGACTTGGTCGACCATAACTACATCTGAATCGACCTCAGTGGTGTTAGAGTGACGTGTCGACTCAAGCATGACCTCGTCATTTGAGTGATAGGTCGACTCTTCCACGTCGGTGATTGTTGACAGCCTGGTAGTTTTGGTGACTGATTGAGACAACTTTAAATAACCGTCTGCAGTCTCGATTTCCAACTCCCTTTTCTTTCTTTCTCTGAGAACATGATCAAGGTAGGCTCGAGCTGTGCCTTGTACACACCCTACTCCAGCGGGTGTAGGGAACTTGACTCGCTGATGAGGGATCGATGCCACCATTCCAAGAGCGACCTGACCTGGGATACCAAGTATAGCGGCATAGTCACTATTTACATCGATTACTATAAATTGTACCTTTGTTGGCCTAGGTCGACGTCGAGCTCTATCTTGCCTTTTGCATCAACTCGATGATTGGTGAAGCCCTCCAACCTACCATCATATCTCTCCAACTGCTCATCATTAAGACCCATTTCTTTAAAAGTTTTGTAGAACAAAATATCCTTGCAGGCCCCCGTGTCGACCAAGAGTCTGCTCGTCGTACATCCGTCTATGAGACCTGGGATGATGAGAACTTGCTCCCTAGCCGCCATATTAGTTGACAATTCATGGGGGTAGAAGCTGATCGCTTCATCTCTGACTTCTCTTCGGGAGGTACATGTGGGGCCTTGTTGAGTTGGAAGATCTTGTGCTTGATGGCCGTGTTGCTTGCTTGCTCGTAATGACCCCTGTGTTCAATCTAGGTTGCCTAGGTCCCCGCCGTCCGCCCGCTCGTCGCCGCTCCGCCGTTTGAGGCCTTTTCACGTAAGCTTCGAGTCTCCCTTGGTCGACCATTCTCTGGATGATACGCTTCAATCCCAAGCAATCCTCTGTGAGATGACCAGTGTCCTTATGGTAGTCACAATATTTGCTATTGTCCCTTCTAAATTTGTTGCCTGGGTTCATTGGGACAGGAGGAGCCAGCTCGACAAATGCTCATAATCTCTGTTCGACTCACCGTAAGGGGAGTGAAAGCCTCGGGCACTTTCTCCGTTGCCCTAGTCCTGTTCTTTCCATTTTTATTGTTTCCTCCATTCTTGTTGGAGTCCTTTTTATCATCAGCGACCTCCGTCTTGGGGCTTTTACCATTCTTTTTCTCTTTCCTTTCCTCAGCAAGAGCGACATTATACACCTTCTCAAACAACTCTTGTCGAGTAGTTACTGTACGAACTATGAGTTCATAATCCATGTCTGCCGAGGAAATACCGTTTCGGAAGCAATTAATGACTTCCCTATCAGTAAGGTCTTCCTCTATCTTATCAACCATTTCCTTAAACTTGGTGAAGTAGCTCATCGAGCTTTCATTCTTCGCCTGTACTAAGTTATTCAGATCGGTGACAGTTATCTTTCGAGCTCCTGCAGTCGAGAAGCGATCCAAGAACTTTGTCATGAAGCATGTCCAAGTAGTGATGCTACTCGCGGCCAGACCGTTGAACCAAGTTAAGGCCGCCCAGGTGAGTGTGCTTAGGAGGGCTTTGCACATATTGTCGTCCTCATTGGCGACAAAACACATGGTGGCCTCCAGATGTGCTATATGACTCCTTGCATTGGTCGACCCCGAATACTTCTCCGTAAGAGGCAACCCGAAAGTAGGAGGAGGCCTGCTATCTCTCGATTTCTTTGGATAAAGGTCGAAGAGCAAAATCAATTCGTTCGACCTTTCCAAAGATCCTTTTTCTTCTCCTCTTCCCATTGCTCAAACTTCTTTTTCATCAACACCATTCCCTAGCATCGGGTCTTTCATCTCTTGGAGGGGGCGCAAAGCATTTGACTTCGGCCTTCACTTCTGGGGGAGTCACCTCGCCTACTCCTTCGTCCCCTGTGAGAATGAGCCCTCTCTCGATCGCACCGGAGATCTCGTGCTGTCACTTCCTTGTGGCGACCTGCGCCTATAATCTCTAAATGGCGACCTGCACCTCTCCTCTCTTACGGGCGACCTGCGCCCATTCCTGTCTCTATGAGACCCTGACCTCTGCGTCCTGGCTGGCGAAACCTGTCTATTTCTATTGGCTGTTAAACGCGTCCTTAAGTCAGACTGAGCCTCTTGCTCCCTGTTTCGCTGAGGCCGGCCCTTAGGTCGTTATCGGGCACACGAACGACCGTGGGAGCTCGCCGAACTATCCCGTTTTCACCATTCCGCCCCCACACCTTCATTTGGCCTCAAACTCCCGGCCCGTCGCCCATTAGAAACCCGAGTAGGGGCCATTCTCTCAGAGCGTATGTCAGCCTGTTCTGCCTCCTCCATGGCTATCAAGTCGGCCAGAATCTGGGCTCGCTCCAACATCATCTCCTTCTTGCTCATGGGGTTGGTGGAGGGACCTGCCCTGCTTCCAACATTAACCTGAGCAGTGGGACGTTTTGGAGGAGGTGGAACTCCTTGCCCATCCATATGCCTTTTCCCTCTCCTTGTGTCAGGCAATCCTCGGCCATCAACAACACTGGTAGAGCGGGTGGCTCTACCATGAGGACGATTCGGTGGGGGAGGAGGCAAGTTCAAGTTTTCAGCATTTGCGTTTGTATTCGTGTTGTTGTTGTTCGCTTCTTCATGCCCAAGTGAAGCCTCAGATACGTGTCTCTCTGAAGTCACCATTGTTGCAGGTTGATAGAGTTTTCGAGGTCAAGTTTAAAGCACGATTCCCGGCAATGGAACCAAACTGATGCTGCAGGAATTGTGCTTATCAATAATCCTCCACGTGGCAAGATTAATCACCTGGCTCCTTGACCTGAAATCAGAACCCACGACTAGCCGGATGTATCTCCGGCAAAGACGCTCGGGCGTGAGAGTAAGATAACGGTATATTATAGCTCAAAATGTATTGAATAATGAATTCAGAATACAAAATGGCAGTTACCTTTCACCGTTTGGTAGTGATGAAGTATTTATAGACAAGAGTGATGTATTTTTGGGGAGGCGACATGTGCTCCGTGATTGTAGCGGCGGTTATTGGTAATGGGAACGTGTCTATAACGGTCCCCTGATTTGTAGGGATGTGGTTATGAGAATAGTTCAACCGAATACGCCTGCAAGTATCAAGTCATCACTTGTTAATTTAGGTCGAGGTCGCCATTTGTGGAATGGTCGACCTGACTGTCGGGTAGAGCATGATTCGTACCCGAATTGTAGTATGGATCACGAGGTCGGACTAAGTTAGGTCGGGGCCTGGTAGGTCGAACCATAGGCTTAGTCGACTGATGTACGAGATGGGCCTTGGGCCTTGTTCTGATTGGATCGGTCTCATTTGAGAATGTGGGTGCCCATGCTATCTGTGATTGGGCTTTACTTGCTTAGCCCATCTTGACACTTTTGGTATGTTCACTGCCAATTTGGTATAACGGGACGAGATGGGCCTATGAAATCCCGCAACTTTGCGGGACAGGACGAGACGTCCCGAATTTGTCACGGGCCTAAAATTCTTTATTCCGTCCCATCGTACCTCGGGACGCGGGCCAATACGGGCTATTGCGAGAAGAGAATACGATAATATTATAAAACTAAATCCAACTGAATTAAATTGTCGTGTTAGCAAAATAAATGTTCATTTGAAATTAAAAATCATTTTGAAAAGATTGATTTTCAATATAAAAAATCATAACCATTTTTACTATTTATTTTCAAAAATTTAGTTTTGCAAAAATATAATAAACTAAGAAAAAAAATAAAAATAAAAATTTAGGAACAGTTATTTGAATGTAAAATTTTAAATGTTCATTCATTTTGTGAAAAATAAATAAAGGACATTTAAAAATAACTAAATAGAAAAATCAATGTATATAATATGTAAATTTGAGGATTTTGGTTGTTTTAATAATTATAATATATATATATATATATATATATATATATATATATATATATATATATATATATATATATATATAATCCGAACAAACTAACTCTTTCAATTCATAGGCTTCATGGTTATTTTTATCAAGTCAATTATTACAATGTGATCAACTTTTATAAGGTTATACTTTAAATTTATACAATTTTTATATATGTATCATTAAATGTAATTATGACGTGAAATTGCTCGCGAAATAAGCTTGATGAGTTAAAATGGTTACACTAAATAAAATTTTCGTGTTTTAAATCATGTATAGGGATATGATATAAAATTTTCAGATTCAATCAAATTAAAAACAATAATTTCACTATATTTTTTAAAAAAAATTGGATGGATGCATATACCCTGTACATAAGCTAAAAAATAGTCCAACTTTAAATTTAGTGATCAACTTAATTAATATCGACTAAAAATTTCCTCACGAAATTTTAAAAAATTGCTAATGATAGTATTTTTCATGATGCATCAAAATATTATTTTAAAAATTTAATAAATATAATTAAGATTTTAAAAGTATTGGTGAAAGTTTAGTTGAGTTGATCATAAATAACACTTTGACTATTGTAGCAATGCGATTTTTAATGAACACAGAGTCGCCACTTATTATTTAATTATGAAAACAATAAGAATTTTTTTTTGATAATTTAAAGAGATTCGAAGATTCGGGGGTTAATTTATGGGATGGGAAGGTCGTGGAGCACCCATTCCACCCAATCCGGAGATTGGTCTTTTCAATTGAGTATTATCAATCAAAGCAATTAATAATTAAAGAAGAACAAGAAAATCTTAATTAATTTCTTAATTAGGAATGTCGGGTTGTATTCTTCGATATCACCTCCATGGATTGAAGGGACTCTAGGCTAACCCTTTTGATATGATTACACTACTCTAAAAGCAATTAGAGTGATTGAGAAGAAGAATATGAAAGTATAGGAGTTTACCTTGTGTTTAGGGAGTATTTGGTTTAGAACGTGTTTCTAAGTGTTTTCCTCCTCCTTCCTCGATCAAGAAATGATTTGGACAGAGTTCTGCCTTTGTTCTAGGTTTGAATCTTGGTATTCGTCGATCAACAAGGTTGATGGACGAATTTGGGTGTTGTTTTAAAGTGATTTGCAGTAATCTTTCAAGGAGAGAAATCAACAAATTGTCTGGGGCCTTGTTATCAATTTAGGACCTTTGAAATACTGAAAGTCATCAAGTATTTATAGGGATTGATTTACTTGGTCACCAAGATTTGGAGACTCAAGTGGATTAGGATATCTCCCAATGAAGGTTCCAAAACTCTAAGATTAGTAGAGACCCGAATTGGATAAGAGTTATCAAGAAAAGGAATCTGCACATTCTGCAGATGGGATGTCTCGCGCGAGACACGTATGTCCCGCGCGGGACAACTAGTCAATTGACTATTCTGTCCTTTTCAGTTATTTCGTTAGTCAGTTAGGTCCAAAACTAACAAGGTTAGTTAGAAACATAACGAAACATGACGAAATTAATATGCTTTTATCAAAACACAAAAGAGAGACGAAGAGTAGTGTAATCATGAATTATTGGTTCAGAATGGGGTGTCTACAACTATATTTTATTAGAACAATGAGAACAACTTTTTTTCGATATTCAACAGGGGCCTATGTAAAAATCAGTAGATTTGCTAAATTAATAAGATAATAATATTATAAAAAAAACAATTGTTTAAATTAGATAAGAAAATTCAAATGAATTCAAATATTAATTATATTTCCCTCCATCCCACTTTATTTAATATATAATTTTGGGCACAAGATTTAAGGAAAAGTAAGAGAGAGAACTACTGAAAGAATATGTTGGGACGTTTCGACGCGACGGTCCCAAATTGATGGCTATAAGAATTAGCGGAAGAAGATGTTGCGAGTATTTAAAGTAAAGTAGAAAAGAAAATGAGTGAAAGGAATAGTAAAACTTTGTTATTTTGGACTTACTCAAGTGAAGTGGGACGGACCAAAAAGAAAATTAGTCGGCGGGACATTAAAATAACAATTTATAACAAACTAATTTGTCCTTTACGTGCAAATCACTAAGACTTAACAGAGGATTTAACGAATTATGTACAAAAAATGATTTGACAAAATATTGACATTACAGACCCTATATTAACAAAATTTCCTACAGAAGCAGTTACTCTTTCTTATCTGATATGGTATGTGATAATCTTTAAATTCATCGATAATAAAGGATTTAAACTTCTTATATATGAAAATGATTATCACGCACATCATACAATGACCATTATAATGTACAACATATTTTTCACAGTTTTTGATGTAATCATGAATCGATTGTTTTATTACATGATCAAAATTGATCTTTAGCATGCGCGCCTACATAATATGTTTATTATATTTTGGTTAGTTTGTATAATTTATTTTTAGATAGAATATTACTTTCATTGTTAATTATTAGTAATATTATATTGAATATTTTTGGGTTGAAATGTAAGGATATATTTTGAACAAACAAATTAATTCATATATATATATATATGAAGGATATAAAAAATTAAAAGAGACTTATTATAGCAATTATAAAATAATTGACAGCCATATATATAGGTATATGAAATGCTAAAAATAGTTGTTGATGTTTGTCCCTCCAATTTTCCTACATCCAATTTCAAGCACAATCAACCAACACTATATCTTCATCCATTAATTTTATTTTGCAGACAAATATATCATAAATAAAAGTGAAAAACAATGTTACTCGAAATTTCAGTTCAATTAAACACACATTAACTAAATTTCAAACTTACAAATTACATATGAAATATGAAAAATAAATTAAGGACAAACTTCTAACTAATGAGAAAAGATTCATTGCATTCACATTTTCATAGAATATTTTTTATTTGTTTCCCTTTAATTTAACCCAGTGTTGTTTAGAATCTGCATATATATATATATATATATATATATATATATATATATATATATATATATATATATATACTCCCTCCGTCCCGGCCGACTTAGGATTTTTTGAAATGGCACGGGGATTAAGGAAAAGGTAAATGTTGTGAGTGTAATTTAAAAATAGGAGAGAGAATGAGTGGAGAGAATAGTAAATTATAATGATGTTGTGAGTATTAAAATAATGTAGGAGAGAGAATGAGTGGAGAGAATAGTGATTTAAGGTTTCCATTTTGGGCTGTCCTAAGTCGGGTGGGATGCCCAAAATGGCAAAAAGTCCTAAGTCGGCCGGGACGGAGGGAGTATATATATATATATATATATATATATATATATATATATATATATAATAAACAAATAAAATCAATATATAAGTAAATAAATAAATAAATAATGAATATATTTTATTGACAAATATATCAAAAATAAAAGTATACTCCAATGCTACTCGAAATTTGAGTTTACTTAAGATACTTTAACTAAATTTTGAAATTACGATTCAAAAACATTTCTTATATTCACGTTTTTATAATTAAGTATAGTATTATTCTTTGGTTTAAAAAATAGTTAAAGAGAGAAATGGGTAGAATAGATCATTTGGTTAAGAGTTGGATAGTGTGTTAATGATGGATTTTTGAGTTGGTGTAATTGTGAGAGATATATGTAGATATGTCATTTGACTTTATAGTTATGAGGTAGTTGTGGTGTCATAATCTCTGCATTTATTACATTTATATAAAGAAAGCTTGAAAGAAATATATTATGTCACTATTTTGGCGTGAGGAAAATTTGGGCGAATTTTTTTTAGTAAGTGCTTATATACTTCAACTTTTGATTTTAAATTTTGATAGGTCAAATCAATTTTGCAAAAATCCAAGGGAGGTGGAAATTCAGTTTATTAGAATCAAGCCCCTATTTAATATAAATAACCTATGCATATATTGGAATATTGTCTCACAATTTCATAAAAAATAACAGTGGTGTCTCGCTTGACACGTATTTTACAAATTAGGTAAACAATTTATGTGGATGTCATTTTTTTTTTAGTTATCAAAAACTATCTCAAAAATACGTTATTTACAAAACAAAAAAAAAACCATGTAAGTTGTGATGTACAAAAAACTACTTTTCTTTTATTTTTTATTTTTTTTATATGTTTTTTTAGTTTTCAGTTAAAATAACTAACAAATGCAATTATCAGTTGTTTATAACTGATAAATGATCAAACAACTGATAAATTCATTTTTCTGTTTTATAAAAAGTATTTTGTGCTTGATTTTTTTTATATTAATATCAGTTGTTTATAACTGATAAATGCATTTATCAATTATTTGACAGATAAATATATATAAAAAGATAGATTTTTGTAATATTCAAGATGTTTTATGTAATATCCAACTTGTTTTAATATCCATATTTAAAAAGTAGTTTTTGATGAATTCTCTTTTTTGGAGTTTTTACCTTCAACTATGTTATAGTTATATTGATAACAATTTATGACAAGTTTCGTAATTTAAAAATGTGATCATAGATCAAATTCAATTATTTTCTCGCAACAATGATATAGTTTTCTTCTGTTTTTTATTTTAATTAATTAACTTTGTGATGCCCCGTCGAGTATCGACGGGCTACTCACTAGTTTAGAGGAAATCGGATGGGAACAAATTGTACTACAAGAAACAAACTAGGAGATCTATGGAACTAAAAAAATCATTAGTTTGGATCATAGAATTATTGATAACCTATCACAATGGAATAATTCACGCTATGGGAGAAGACAAGTATTTATACTTCCAAGTTCCCTAGTTCAAAAGGATTCCGAAACCCCAAGGAAAAATTCAAATTCATTTAATAAAACAATTAAATCATAATCCAACATAATTTCTTAACCCTAAAGAACTTTAATATAGAATAAAATAGATTCAATTCTTCTCATTTTCCGTCTTATACTCACACGTTCTTGGATTTATTCTTTAATCAAACTTGTATAATTCAAAGACACCAAAATCTTAATACACAATATAAATATAACTTAATTTATTAACAATAGTTAATGAGTGTTACGAAATATTAAACTTAAAGAATTATTTTTTACAGTTAGAAATGTAACTTAAAGTGTATTGGAATATGTGTTGTGAGTATGAAAAGTAATATATGAAAGAGAAAGTGGGGTATGAAATAATAATTGAATTGTAGTTATAAGTATAACATGTGAGTCTCATTAATATAAAAAGTAGGGTAAATTGCATTTTAGTTACCTGAGTTTGTCTAGATATTTCAATTGGTTATCGAATTTATATTTGTTATAAGTTGGTTATTGAGTTTGTCTTTTTGTTTCAATCAGGTGTAATTTTGGATGAACCGTAAAAATCTAACGAACAGATTAAAAAACTAAAAGGCCACGTGACAATTAAACGGAATTGTTTGTTTGAAGTTGATTTTTTCTTTTAATGGGTTTATTGAATTTCATAAGTAAAAGGAGTATATTAAAACGTAAAATAAATGTTTCATTTTTTATGAGCAAAAAAATTTCTTTTTTAATAATATGAAAGAATCATAATAAATTAAGTTTTTTTTTGGAAGGATAATAAATTAAGCTATTAATTAGTACCTTATTATATTTCACTAAAAACTATTATCTAAGTATATAATTTTTTTAATATATATTTTTATAATATTAATTATTTAAATTGAATCTTTCAAAAAAAAAACAAATAACTGGGTGCAAAATATTTTTACTAAAATACACTTATTACATTATAAATTAAAAATCACATAAATATTTTTTACCCAAGAAAAATCCCAACGCACCTTCATATTCATGTATACATTCATCCCCAACTCAAACACATTTCCTACCTCTATTTATCTTCCATAACCACCCCCTTTCCACCCTTCAATCACCACCACCGTGCAACAACCATAATTACTATCATACGACCACCGTCGCCGAGAGAAAAATCATCACCAACAATAAAAAAACCATGTCCAATCTCTATCCCATTTTCTCTCTCCTCACACTCCTCTCCACTTTCTCTCTCTAAAAATCTCACTCTATTCGTTACTACTCACTATCGAACTCGTTTTCTCATCTAGAAAGAACAAATTTCAGATAAATTTCTTCATTTTCATTACTGAAATAGTTGATTAAAGATCTATCCATGTATCCATTGCGCCCTAATTTCTTCATCTTGTGAACTTATTAAAGAATTTCAATTGATTTGGGGTTTAGATAGATTTTTTGATAATGAAAAGAAAGCAAGGATGTTTTCCGGCATTGAAGGACGAAGGAGTCAGTGGATTATCATCGACAAGATCACGTTCCAAGAGTCCAGTGAGTTGCGGCTCTCCGATGTAGTGATTACTTCGCCGGAAGAAGAATGGGTGAATCAAGATAGTTGAAATATTATTGGGGGAGATGAAGAAAGGGATATAGTTTAATATATTCCTTTTACTTATGAAATTTTCAATAAACCCATTAAAAGAAAAAATCAACTTCAAACAAACAATTCCATTTAATTGTCCGTGGTATGTTAGTTTTTTAATCTGTTCGTTAGATTTTTAACGGTTCATCCAAAATTACATCTGATTGAAACAAAAAGACAAACTCAATAACCAAATAAATGCAAATTCGATAATCAATTGAAACATCTAGACAAACTCAGATAACTAAAATGCAATTTGCCCTAAAAAGTGATAAAACATTCCATTTTAGGAAATGTGTAATTTGTAAGAGGCCACACAATGAATAAAATGTGTAATTTGTAGTAGAATGCAGTGAGTATATTTACTTCACCACATCTCAAATAGTACTAGGTTTTGATTTTTTAGTACAACTAGATTGACTCCCGTTCGATGCACGGGACGTTACTATATATTCAAAAAATAAAAAATTTAACTAAAATAAACCAAAAACTCAATTTGTATACATTATAAAATACTTTCTTAAAAGCTACATTGTCAGTACATAAAAATTAGAAATCAAAAAAATAGAAATAAAACATAAATCATAAGGATTATGCATTTCTCTATATACAATTCTGTAGTTTTTATCATTTAAAAAAATTAAATGAAACAGACGAACATGTTTATCATATACGAAATAAGTTATTGAAATCAGTTAAAGAAAGTGAAGATTAGAAATCTAATAAAAAAAAGGTGATATTTTATTTCGTTTTGATAAAGAGAATTTTTGAAATAAAAACAAAAGATTTAGTCATACCAACAGGATAGTACAGTTATCTAATAAGAACTAATATCATTATTTTTCAAATGAAAAATTTCCATTAACTCATGCTCGTACATCTAAAAAATCATGTCATATTGATTTACATTAACTCATTATGAACATAATTATGATATTTATTTTCAATTTAACTTATTTAATTGTTAGAAGAAAAAAATTACTAACAATTTCGTTAAATGAAAAAAAATTTGGCCAAACCCCCCACTTCCTCATAAAACTCAACCCACTTCTTACTCTCCCTCTATTAAAATACCAATTTATACTATCTTTATTTCTTCTAATATTGACATAAAATTAAATCAAAATTTTATAAATGATGGGCATCTTCCCTGATATTCGTCTTTATAAATACACAATTATTTGAGACGAATACAAAAATCGACAAATTTATTAATACTTTATTTACAATGCTTCAAATAATTTTTTTAAAAAAAATTAAATAAATTGTTTGGTATATCGAACTTAAATAAGCACAAGAACCATATTACACCATCTAACTTATTAAATAGATATATATTATTATTATATAAAATAACCATATACTCCCTCCGTCCCATAAAACCTTCCCCATTTTGAATAGTGCCAAGTCAATCGAGTACAACTTTGACTAAACTTTAATATTAATCTATTCATTCTAATGAAATTTTAATAATTGCTATTGATAAATCATTTGGTTATTTTATGAATAACAATTTTTAGATTTTTATTATGATAAGTAAATTGATATTAAAGTTTTGTCAAAATTGAACTTGGTTGAACTGAGTTCGTAATAACCGGGTAAGGTTTTATGGGATGGAGTATACTTTATAAATACACAATCGTTTTGTTTATAAAATTCAACACCATTCAAACTCATCATCCTATACCAAACCACTTTTATTTTATTTTATATTCTTTATTTTTATTATTAGTAAAATTATTATTATTATTATTATTATTATTATTATTATTGTTATTATTATTATTATTATTATTATTATTATTATTATTATTATTATTATTATTATTATTATTATCATTTATAATTAAAAATAAATACTTTACACTTATTTAATTTTTACAAAAAATATATAGAAAAATAAAAGACGAATTAACAAAGGATAATTAAGAAATTTATATTTAAAAAAGAGGAATTTTTTTTTCTCTATCCAAATCAAATGAAAGAAGTCTCTATTTAAAGAGAAAGAATGTGTGAATTTTGGTGTAAAAAAATTTAAAGAAAAATAATTCATTATAAAATAATTGAGGGTAAAGAAATCGGAAAAAAATTGAAAATTCAACCAGCCAATCAACGGGAGACATGTATCAAAATTCTTTTATAAAAAGGGAAAAAAAACCTACATACACGCACCGTTGTCGGCTCGTGCAGTACACACCCCAGAGAAATGTCGAAATTGCCTTTCCACAAATAGACGATACATATGTCCAATGTTAAAAAAAAAAAAAAAAAAAAAAAAAAAACCCAAATGCTTTCACGCGCCTCTTTAGGCCCGTGTAATTTACGGCTCTCATAATTTAATAAAAAAAAAATAAGAAACAAAATAAATCATTTCCTATCCACTTTATTTGAGTAATTGTTAATAAAAGTAATTTAATTTATTTCATAAAAATTGAGATTATAACTCATTTAGTTACTTGATATTTTGTTCTAATGTATATTCGTGTGTGTGCACATGTGCATGTTTAAAATGATGTACAAAGCTTCTTAAATAAGCTACTCATTTTTAGTAATCTTTTTGCCCTCCATAGATTTTCAATCCTAACCAAGTAACTACAAATGTGCCCTCATTTATTTTAAAACTTATGCAAGACTTTTTATATATAGAGAGAGATAGCGATTAATAACTAATTATTTTATACTTATTTTGAAAAATATATTATATTCAATTCTATTATGAGTTTTAAATTATTGAAAAAATTAAACCAAGAAACTAATCTAATTTTGAACTAAAATATTATAATACTAATTTTCTCATTTAACAAATGTCCAAAAAATAATTCAACAATTGTGTTAAATGAAAAAAAACTCCCCAAATCCTCCATTCCCTCATCAAACCCAATCCAACCCACTTCTTTCTCACCCTCTTTTAAAATACCAATTTATACTATCTATATTTCTTAGAATATTGACATGCACTTCAATCAAAATTTTAAAAATGTTGACGATCTTTCCCGATATTCGCCTTTATTAATAATTTATGAAATAAATCAAATAAATAAATTGCTTGATGCATCGAATTAAAATAAACCCAATAACCATATT
Organism: Adenophora triphylla var. japonica; assembly: GCA_022495995.1. Classification (NCBI taxonomy): domain Eukaryota; kingdom Viridiplantae; phylum Streptophyta; class Magnoliopsida; order Asterales; family Campanulaceae; genus Adenophora; species Adenophora triphylla. The sequence continues at coordinate 572,225 of JAFEMH010000620.1, read as the reverse complement.
ACCCCTTCCAACTCATTATCATATACCCCATCACTTTTATTTTATTTTATATTCTTTATTTTTATAATTAGTAAAATTAATATTATTATCATTATCATTTATAATTAAAAAAATACTTCACACTTCAATAATTTTGACTCAAAACATATTGAAAAATAAAAAAGGATAATTAAGAAATTTATATTTAAAAAAATGGTTTTTTTTCTGAGTCCAAATCAAATGAAAATAGTCTCCAAAGAGAAAAAAAATTATGAATTTTGGTGTAAAAAAAAATAAAAATTTAATTTATTATAAAATAATTTAGGTAAAAGAAATGGGTAAAAAAAATTTATGAATTTATGTGTAAAAAAATACTTCACACTTAAATAATTTTGGTCATTTCACCGGCGTGTGAAGTAAACTTGCCGGTGAAATGACCAAAACGCCCTTCACCACACGGATGACACATGTCCAAATTTACCAAAAAAAATTAAAAAAAATAAACAACCCAATCACAGCTTGCCACGGGTCATTTAAGTCGTTTTTTTTTTTTGCAAGTTTGCCAAGGCGTGAAAAGACCAAAATGCCCCTCAAACCACCTTTAATTACTACAATCTTCCTTTTATATATAGAGAGATATACATATAGATATAGATATACATATAGATTTCCCAAACCTTCCACTCCCTCATCAAACCCAATCCACTTCTTCATATCCCTCTTTTAAAATATCAATTTATATTATCTTTATTTCTTATAATATTGACATACACTTCAATCAAAATTTTAAAAATGATGGTCATCTTGCCCGATAATCGTTTTTATTAATACACAAATTTTTGAGACGGATAGAAAATTCGACAAATTTATTAATGCTTTATTTACTATGATTCAAAGTTTAAAAAAAAAATTAATAAATTGTTTGATGTATCGAACTAAAATAAACCCAATAACCATATTATCCCATCCAATTAATCATCCCATACCCCACCACTTTTATTTAATTTTATATTTTTATTTTTATGATTAGTAAAATTATTAATATTATTATCATTTATAATTAAAAAAATATACTTCACACGTAATTACTTTTCACAAAAAGATATTGAAAAATTAGAAAGGAAAATTAAGAAATTTATATTTTAAAAAAAGATTTTTTTTTTCTTTGTCCAAATCAAATGAAAATAGTCTCTATTTATAGGGAATTTTTTTAAATGAATTTTGGTGTAAAAAAATTAATTTATTATAAAACAATTGATTACAAAGAAATGGAAAAATAAAAAAAAAATCGAAATTCAAGAAGCCAATGAAACGCCACCAAGTGTCCCAAAAAAAAAAGGGAAAATATCTCTGCGTAAATGTGCCTCGGTCGACGCTAATACGACACGCACCAAATTTTCACCCTATCACGGCATGCCACGACAAATTTGCTTCAACTATTTTTAGTTATGCCACAATATGAAATGACTTACACTTTAATCAAAATTTTAAAAATGATGGCCATCTTTCCCGATATTCGGTTTTATAAATACACAAATTTTTTGACGGATAGATATTCAACAAATTTATAAATAGTTTATTTAGTATGCTTCAAAGTTTTTTTTTTAAAAAAATTAAATAAATTGTTTGATCTATCGAAATAAAATAAACCCAATAATCATATTACCCCATCCAACTAATCATCCTATACCTCACCAGTTTTATTTAATTTTATATTTTTTATATTCAAGAATAGTAAAATTATTAATATTATTATCATTTATAATTAAATAAAATATTTCACACTTAATTACTTTTCACTAAAAATATATTAAAAATTTAGAAAGTAAATTAACAAAGGATAATTAAGAAATTTATATTTAAAAAAGAGGATTTTTTTTCTGTGTCCAAATCAAATGAAAGAAATCTCTATTTGGAGAGAAAAAAAATTATGAATTTTGGTGTAATTTTTTTTTTTAAAAAAAAAAAATTTATTATAAAATAATTGAGGTCAAAGAAATAGGATTTTTTTTTTAATTTGAAATCCATCCATACAATCAAAGGGCGCCACGTGGCAAAATTCAAAAAATAAAAAAAAAGAAACAAACTGCCTTAATGTGCCTTGTCGGTGCGTGTACCACACGCGCCAAGGAAATGTCCAAAATGCCCCTCCCCAACCAACCGACAAGTGTCCAAATAGGTTTAAAAAAAAAAAAAATAATAACAGCCAATAACAGATTGCCATATGGGATTTTGGCCTTGGTAATTGCTATTTTGCCACCGCATGAAATTACAAAAATACCCCTCAATGGTAAAAAAATTACCACAACCTTATTATTATATACTCCCTCCGTCCCACGTTAGTTGAGACTTCTTTCCCTTTTGGGCCGTCCCACATTAGTTGAGACTGTCCAAAATGGCAAAAATTTTAATATTTTATATTCACCCTACCCCACCCACTCATTCTCTCTCTTCATTTTCCACCATACAATTTATTTAACCAACCTACTATTAACTCCACTCATTCTCTCTCTTCATTTTCTACCACACATTTTCATTATCTTATTCATTTTCCTTAATTGGTGTGCCCAAAAAGTTAGTCTCAATTAACGTGGGAGGGAGGGAGTATAGATAGATTATTTAAGGAAAAGTCTGAAAAGATTAGCTTTTTGTGCAAGATTATTAAGAAAAAAGTGAGATATAGAGAGATATTATGAATATAAAAATTAAAGTAAGATAAAGAATGGGTATAAAAGTAAGACACTAAATAAGTGGGTTTATCATTTTGAATAGTCTCGAAATGAATCGAAAAAGAAATAAGGATACAATATTGTTAAAATGCCCACACAATGTTCCTTAATGTCAACATTAAAAATATACGAAATTCAGAAAGCATTTACCATTGATTCACATTGTTACCAACAAAATATTTCATAATCATCGAGCAAAGATGATTTTTTACAACTACAGTAGAAAAACCCCTAATTTCATAATCCCAATCACCAACATCAACAAACCCTAACACTGACCCTAAGAGCTAGTAAATTTGGTGACTGCCTTCGTCCCCTCAGAAACAGCATGCTTAGCCAACTCTCCGGGCAACACCAACCTCACCGCCGTCTGAATTTCCCGAGACGTAATCGTCGGCTTCTTGTTGTACCGGGCCAATCGAGACGACTCCTGAGCCAATTTCTCGAAAATATCATTGATGAAACTGTTCATAATCCCCATCGCCTTGCTCGAGATTCCGATGTCGGGATGAACCTGCTTCAACACCTTGAAGATGTAGATCTTGTATGTCTCCACATTCTTCTTGTTTCTCTTCTTCTTCTTGTCACCGGCTGCTGCGCCGGCCTCCTTTGGCAACTTCTTCCCGGCCTTGGGCTTCTTCTCTGCCGGAGCTTTCTCGGCGACTGGGGTCTTCTTCTCCTCAGCCGGCTTCTTCTCAGCAGCGGGTTTCTTATCTGCCTTTGGCGCCATTGCAGAAATTAGAAAGAGAGAAACTTGAAAATTTGATTCTAGAGAGAGAAAGTAAGGCAGAACTTTAGATTGCAGTTGTAAAGGTTCCTATGCTGCTGATGGATATATATGGAGACATGGAATAAAGCGGTGTATTGGGAGTTGACGCGGATTGTCAATATGGTCAGTTGATTTAGGATACAGGTTAACGGACAGGATTTTGGGGCGGGACTTCTTGACAAAGAAAAAGGGGATCTTTGGATTGGATTAAAAAGAGTGACGAGGATTGCAATTGTATAACGTTGATGAAACATGGAACGAGCGGGTGAGATCATTTGTGAGTGTTGCTTGGCCAAACAGCATCCAAAATTTTGAAATTTGTTTAGAGCATTTACAATGGAAGATTTTTTGAAGCTTTTTGTTTTTATGAAAAAGCTCTCTAAAGCTTTTTGTTATTGTGGAGCAAGTTGAAAAGCTCCTTATTATGGAGCAACTCCTTCTACAAAGAGTTCTCTCAAGGAGCACTTTTCATTAATTTTGACCACTTTCCCGTATCGATCATTAAATATTATAGAAAAATGCTAGAAAAAAGTTTAATATTGTTGAATTTGGGGGAACAAAAAAGTTGATAAAAAAGTTCTATCATTGTGAAAAAAGCATGGAGGTTTTTATTATTGAGTTATAAATGATGTGGCATATTGAAATTACAAAAAAAAAAACAATGGAAAAAGCTCTTGCCATTGTGGAAGCTCTTAGGGCTACTCCAATTTGAGGTATCAAAATTAAATTTTGGTACATTTCAAGGGAGTTAGCAACTCCAATAAGTAATATTTGAGATACCAAAATTAGATAAGAAGTTAACCAAGGTACCAAATTTGATACTTTGGTTAACTCTTTTCAAAATTAATTTTTTTCATATTTTAAAATTGATTTCATATTTAAAATATTTTAAAATTTGATACTAGCTATGTCGGACATAGATAGGTCGGGACCTTGTAGGTCGGACAATGAGCTAGGTCGACTGATCCTTGGCTGATGGGCCTTTGGGCCTTATAACAATTGGGTCGACCCACTAAGGATGTGATGGCAATAGTACACGAATAGTTGGGGTTCACTCGTTGGGCCTAGCCCGTCACCTTTATTCCGTTCAATACTGATGAGCAAATGTTTATATGTGTGCATAGAACCTGAAAGTTCCAATGGTAGTAAATGTGATCGAAGATATATAAATCGAGAGCGTGAAGCTGGACATGCCCGCCTTTTCAATGACTATTTCTCGAGTGAACCAACTTACACGTCAGAGATGTTCAAACGAAGGTACCAAATGAGTATGGGGTAATTTCTTCGCATTGTAGAAGCTTTATCAAATCATTCAGAATTTTTTCAAATGAAGGTTAATGCAACAGGTAGAAATGGACTTTCACCACTGCAAAAATGTTGCGTTGATATCCATCAATTGGCATACGTGTAAGTACTCCAATCTGGATCGCTCTTCATCCAAGCATACGAAAAAAACCAAGGGCGAACTTCCGGAGGTCATAAATCCTTCATACGAACTCCGATTGAGACGTGTCATATATAGTTAGAAATCTCTCGACGAGAACTAGCTTGCCATTACAAAAATAATAAAATATTGAGCCTGTAGACTGGTCCGTACATACAATTTTGCACCCAGGGGCCTTTATGGGATTAAAAAGTACAAAAGGACCTTTTAGGAATTTTGAAAAATATGGAAAAGCAAGACAAGTCCGTGCGGACCACTTTGCATCCGACGTCATAATTACAAAATCCTCTTAAAGTCCACAATATTTCCTTAAATTCAAAAAAACCAAAAAACTGGTAATGGCTGCCCATATCGTGCAACACAACTAGCCAGAATCTGGACCCTATAAATAGAGGGCTCCCCCCTCATAATTTTCACACCTCCCTCTTCTCTCCTCTCTCCCAGCCTTTAGGCATCCCCTCTAAGACCCTTCGGGACAATTTCGGTCCCCTTCGGTTCCCTCCGAAGCATTCCGAGGCCCCTCGTGGTACTCCGAAGCTTTGTCAAGACTGCCGAGCGCTCCCGAGACGCTCCCAAGCTGCCCCGAGGCACTCTCGAGGCATTCCAAAGCCTCGTCGATCCATCCCGAAGCCCTGCCAAGCCATCCCGAGGCATTCCGGCCTCCCGAGGCATCCCGGCCCTTTCCGAGCACAACCGACTATCCTGACGCACGCCGGAACTCTGCCCGAGCACAACTGACGATTCCAACGCACGACGAAGCTCTGCCCGAGTGCAGTCAACGATCCCTGCGATCCCAACGCACGACAAAACTCTGGCCGAGTACACATCTGACAATCCCGAGGCACGCCGAAGCTCTGTCCGCAGACAACCGACAAACCCCGAAGCAATCCCGATCCGTCCCGAAACACTATTCAACACTCAAACACTATTCCCCAGTGGAAGACAGACACGAACCAACATTGTTAAGGCTTTCTTCCTACACTATTTCAATACATTTCAATACGTAGTGTACAATGTAGACATCTGATACAACATGCATTTTTAAAAGCACATACACACACACACAACATTTAAAGAAAGAAGGGGCAGCGAAAGACTCGTCTTTACGAGGCAACTCGGGTGAGCTCTGCTATTCTCTTCCCGAGGCGTAACCTGACCTTCGAACTAAAAAATCTCATCACACAACAACAGTTTTTAAACTGATGCCTTTTATCAATGTTTTGGGATAAATCAAAACGGCGTGGCGACTCTACAAGCAAAAAACGCAGCGAGACACCTCCTCGACCAACGCAAAGCGAGATGCTGGGGCCCGCGCGCGAGCCGGATTCGGGTAATTTCAATACGGTACATGCGGTGACAAAGTGGATGAGTATGTACGACTAGATGAGACTGCTTCAATTAGTTGTCTTATGAAATTCTGTCAATGTATAATTGAGGTGTTTGGATAAGTATGCTTAAGAAAGCCTAATTCTCATGACATCCAATGTTTTCTTCAACTATATCTAGAAAAGCGTGACTTTCCCTGTATTCTAGGAAGTATTGACTGCATGAACTGGCAATAGAAAAATTGCCCTATTACATGGAAAGGTCAATTTACTTAAGGTGATCAGAGACTTCTAACTATTATGTTAGAAGTTGTGGCTTCACAAGATCTCTGGTTATGGTATGCATTTTTTAGTGTTGCCCGTTCAAACAATGATATTAATAAGCTCAACCAATCAACATCATTCAATGATGTATTGGAAGGATACTCTCCAGAAGTTCAATTCATAGTAAATGACACACAATATACAAAGGGATATTATCTGTCCAACTCCAGTTTTTGACTGTAGCGTTGTAACGCGCAGGACCTGTCTCGCGCGGGACAAGTCTCCTGTTGGGCTCCGGTTTTGGTTAGGAAAAATGGATTTTTTCCCTAAGGGTTAGGGATATTTATAATGTATAAATAGAACTCTTTTGCCTCAGCCAACACATATAATTTTTGAGTTTTAGAAACAAAAAAACATTGATTTTGATTGAGAATCAAAGATCAAAACACCCAAATCAATTCCATAATTCAGCCATTGATTGTTGAATATCGATTCAACAATCGGAGAATCATCTAGCAAGTCTACAAGATTAGATCTTGGTTCCTTCGCGTGTGGATTACCGATAGAGGGTGATTCCTTTATCACCTAAAGCTTTGATCAATTCATCACAAGGAAGATCAAGGAGAAGATAGAAGATTCGACATCAATTCAAAGGTTGAATTTCAGTTTCGATTTGAGATTCGTTTTAAGCAAACATAATCGCTAGCAAGGTATGTAAATCTATTTCATGATTTTTCAATCTCTTCATGTTAGACGAATTCAAGGCTTAGGGGTGTAAATGGTTCGGTTTAGCTCGGTTTGGACAAATTTAGGAGCCAAACCGCTAGTATCGGTTTGGAAAAATTCCAAACCGAGCTGAGCTAAAAAAAAAATCGAACCGAGCTGAGCTAAATCGGTTTAGCTCGGTTTAGCTCGGTTTGAACCGCGGTTTGAATCAACCAAACAAATTTACAATTACATTTTGTCATAAGCATAGATCCCAAAACAAATGCTAAAACATGCACTTTAGAGAGAGAAGGGGAAGAGAGAGAAGGCGACGGTGAGCGGCGGCGACGGTGAGAGGCGACGACGGTGAGTGAGGCGGCGATGGTGAGATCAACTTTAGAGAGAGAAGGGGAAGAGAGAGAAGGAAAAGAGATACTCCCTCCGTCCCAGCCTAAAAGGCACAAAATGGAGAGGGCACGCAAAATAAGAAATGTGATGTAGGAAAGAGAAAAAGTTTAAATGTTGTGAGTATGAAAAATTAAATATGAGAGAGAATGAGTGGGAGGTGATGTAAGAAAGAGAATGTTGTGTGAGTGTAAAAGTAAAGTAGGAGAGAGAATGAGTGGAGAGAATAGTGATTTAAGGTTTCCTTTTTGGGAAAGTGCCATTTTAAATGGGACGCCCAAAAAGGAAATTTATGGCTTTTAGGCTGGGACGGAGGGAGTATAATGAAAGTTCTCCAAGAGGCAGAGGTAATGTATTAAAGATTTTAGGGTTTTGAAATAAATTAAAGGTAGGGATTAATTTGATTTGGAATGAATGGTTAGGATTATGGTTTATGGTGGTTTGGTTTGACTTCATAGCTCGATCGTGAGGGTCGGTCTCGAAGCTCGGTCTCGTAGCTCGATTTCGTAGCTCGGTTTCGTAGCTCGGTCTCGTAGCTCGGTTTGAAAGCTAAGCGGTTTAGCTCGGCTCGGTTCGGCCACTGGCACCCTCAAACCGCAAGCTAAACCGAACCTCTCGGTTTGACATTTTTTCAAACCGAGCTAAACCACTCAAATAAAAAAACCGAGCTAAACCCCACGGTTTAGCTCGGCTCGGTCTCAAACCGCGGTTTGAGCTAAACCGCTTACACCCCTATCAAGGCTAGGGTTTTGTTGTTTTATAAAATTCTTCCGCTGCGTTTTTAACTCCAAAACCCAACAATAAGGGGGCGTTTGGTTCGGTGGAAAAAAGTGAAGGAATGGAATTGTCAATGGAATTGAATTCCTTAAGGAATTGGAATGGAAAAAAACTGGTTAACCCCCTCCGTTTGGTTGGCACGGAATGGAATGGAATTGTCATTCAATTCCTTGGCAAATCATGTTTGGTTTGAAAATACAAATTATAGGAATGGAATGAAAGCATATAAAATGACCAATTTACCCTTTTTAAAAAAAAAAAATTGGGGGGTGGGGGGTGGGGTGGGGGGTGGGGTAGGCAGAAAAAATAAAAATTTCGTGAGGGTGGGGGGTAGGGTGGGGTAGGGTGGGGGCAGGTGGGGGAAGTGGGGTAGTAAAAATAAAAATTTCGTGGGGGGGGGTGGGAGGGGGTAGCGGTGGGGGTGGGGGTGGGGGGTTGGGGGGTGGGGGGTGGGGTGGGGGTAGGTGGGGGGTGGGGGTGGGGTAGGCGTAAAAAAAAATTAAAAAAATTTGTGAAAGGTGGGGGGTAGGGTGGGGGAGGGTAGGCGAAAAAAGAAATAAAAAAAATTTTTTCGTGGGGGTGGGGGGGATGGGGGTAGGGTGGGGGGGAGGGTAGGCAGAAAAAAAAAATTAAAAAAATTTTTTTTGTGGGGGTGGGGGGGAGGGTAGGGTGGGGGGGGGAGGGTAGGCGGAAAAAAGAAATAAAAAAGAATTTGTGGGGGTCGGGGGGGGGGTAGGGTGGGGGGAGGGTAGGCAGAAAAAAAAATGAAAAAAAAAAATTTTGTGGGGGGGGGGGGGGTGGGGGGGGGTGGGGGTAGGGTGGGGGGGAGGGTAGGCAGAAAAAAAAATTAAAAAAAAAAATTCGTGGGGGTGGGGGGTGGGGGGGTGGGGGGTAGGGTGGGGGTGGGGGGTGGTACGTAGGGGCTGGGTAGGGGCTGGGTAGGGGGTAGGGGTGGGTAGGGTTTGGGGGTATTTTGGTCAAAAAAAAATTTTTTTTTCCATTGCCCCAAGGAATTGGACTTTCCATCACTTTTGTGAAGGAAAGTTGAATTCCTTCATTTGAAGGAATTCAACTTTCCTTCGGAATTTTTTTTTTAAATTCTATGAACCAAACAGGGGAAAGGAATGGAAAAGAGGGAGTTTTCCATTCCTTTCCCCCACTTTCCTTCCAACCAAACGCCACCTAAGAGGCTGTTTCTGTTTGCAGCGATTGTATTGCCCTGAAAAACCCCAAGTCTAGTACATTAAGGTTTGGAGAGTTAGGTGGTTGGCAAAGGATAATGTTAAACCCATCAGAGGAAGCTGCTGCCCTAAAATTTTGATCATCATCGCTAATATGTGGTCTTGCATTATCTTGTTGTATTATGATATTCTTACTTGCAAAAGGTGGCCAAAGTTGTTTGATTGATGGTATGATTTTATTGAGTAGGGTATCTTTGATCACTTCTTTGATAATTGACTCAATAGATTTGGTCACTAGGGTTCCTCTTGCTATTCCTTTTTGTGGGCTCTTTGAAGGTAAAAGGGAAAATTTCAATCTTTTCATCAAATATAACCTCCCCATTACTTGCAAATAATGGCCAAGCCACTGCACACATACACATTATTTTTGGAATGAACTTTTTTGACTTGCATGTTCTATATGTATCTCTTTCATTTGGTAGCATGTAATATCTCTCACTAACTTGTAACAGATTAAACCATTTTTCGTCTATGTGCACATCGCAATGCATGTCCTTAAATGTAGTTGAATTGAGCAAGTTGTCATGCATTAACTTCGAAACTGAGAATCGTAACCTGTGAATTTTGTTTGCTTCACTGAGTTTCGGACGGATTGCATTTGTGTGACTTCTTATAACTTCTTTAGATACCCATCTTCCAACTGTAGTTTTGCTCGCACCAAGCTTTTGAGCTAGTCTCCTTATTGTGCACCGTGATTTGAGTGGTATTGCCATTGCTTTTGCCTCGTCGATTTTCATTTGCTTAGGCCCTTGTCTTCCAAACTTTTTTGACTTTAAATTGATTGGTAATCTATCTGCCTTTTGCTGTTTTGCAGTAGTCTAGATTCGTTTAACTGCGGTTCTGCCAACTCCCCATTTTTTTGAAGCTTCAGCTAGTTCGCTCTTGATAATTCGCCCATTTTTGTGATTTTGAAGCAAGAACTCAGCTATGCACTGCTTTTCTTGAGTGAATAATTTTTTGTTACTCATTCGAAATTCTGTAATAAACTTGCTGTAAATAGTTGTTGTAATGAACTTGCTGAAGTTGTTGTAAATACTTGCTGAACTTGCGGAACATTGTAGTCCCGTTATGTATATATAGTCCGGTAGATGGTGTTTTTTAAAAAGAGAGGTAAATTGAAATCTTCATTTTTCCCTCCTAATGATGCACAACTGTTTGTACTTTTAATTACTTGGGTTAGTGGAATCAAAAAGAGGGGAAAAGATTAAATTTTTAACTTTTACATTCTCTCTCCTCTAATCTTCTACCCACTTTCAATTTTTTTTATTCATTTTTTAAAGGTTTTCTTAAGAACCGTGAAATTATACCATGAGCTCTTTGAAGTGGGACGGAGGGAGTATAATATAATTTGTTACAATTTGATTTTTGTTGGGCCCTACATTTTTCAGTCAACATGTTTTACAACTTACACTTAACAACTTGGTACTAACAACTTGAGTTGTTCCATTTACAACTTGGTTTTCTGCAGGTTGGGACCAGTAACGTTATTCCTATTTTATAGGGCACGTGTCAAAGGAAGCAATGACTAAGTCAAAAACGTTTCCTCAGCAATGGATCTTATCTTCTCCCTCAAACAACAAATGGCGGATATATATCTCTTTGATCAACCTCTTCCCCGAGTTTATAGGCGCATAATCTTCTTTGTTAATTAGTTTTCTTTGAGGTATAAAAGGGGAACACACACTGTATTTTCACACACGTTCTTCACTAGCTTAAGCTCCCTTTTTCATACGCTCTTAGCATTGTAATCTCAAGAAAATTCTTAGTAAACTTTCGGTCAAGGCAGGAGCCAAATCCTCCCGGGGTTTTATGCCGGCGAACAAGTTGTTCAAGGGCTTTCCCTAGTCAACAAACATCTTGTGTCCATTTCTATTCAACTTGATAATCATTGTACCTAGATTCATATCACTTTAGTCACTTTTCTTCTCATCGAAATACACTTGTTGAAATTTGACCAAAACAATTTGGCGCCGTCCGTGGGAAACTTTGATTATTCAAGTAGAAATGGCTAATCCGTCGTCCGGCAGTCAAGCTGGGAGTCGTCCACCTCCTGTTTCCAATGCCCAAGGCAACCCTCCTCCAAGTGCAGAAGCTGTCAATTTGGAGATAATGTCCAACATGGCGGACATGTTGAAGAAAATAGGCGATCGGTTGGATGCTCAGGAGCATACGAATACCATGATATTCAATGCCATTGATAGTCTGCGTAAAGGGAAGCAAGCTGAGACTCAAGTATCCACTCCGTTTTCACCTTTACTTCCTAGATCTTTGTTTGGTGCAGGTACAGACCGAGCCATGCCTGAGATATCCCTATGTCCAACACCTTGCCACGGAGAGCACAATTGTGACATCCATTCCAATCGAGCAACCAAGATTCGGCCTACCAGCCTAGCCAACCCGCGCTATCATCTTGCTACACTTATGCTACACCCTCAATGGGGCAAACGGGAAGTTTCTTTAATGCTTTCGATACTTTCGCACCTCAGTTAATAATGCTCCTCTTTTCGCAGAGGACCAACTTGTTAAGGAAATGCAAACCATTAAGGAGTTGCTTCGAAGCGTGCCTCGGAGTCAACTTGCCGTATCATCAAGTCTCTCCAACTTGCTACAATGAGTCTCATTTTGTGCCAAAGAATAGCCAAAGGTGTGGAGATCCCGAAGAAATTCTCGGTCCCTCATATGAAGAAGTATGATGGGAGTACCGATCCACAGAGAGTACGTGTTGTCGTATCAGAATCAATGGATATCATAAGTATCCCTCCTATGTTTAAAGAAGCGTGTTTTTGCAGGGGCTTTGGCTCTACTTTGTCGTGACCAGCCTTAAAATGGCTAATGTGGCTCCCTCTAAACTCTATTTCATCTTATGCTCAACTTGTTAATATGTTCATTAACCATTTTTCGTGTAACAGGGCATTTGACAAGTTGACTAGTGATCTCTATAGAATTGTGCAAATGTACTCAACGAAAATCTTAAAGAGTATTTGCACAGTTCAACAAGGAGGCAGTGACTATACCCAACTTGGACGTGTCCACCGCTACTAAGCATTCCGTATAGGCTTGAAGAAGAAGAGCTCATTGTTCTACAACGAGTTGGTGATGACCCCGCGAAACAACTTGAAGAAATCGTAACTGTGGCTTTGCCTTACATCGATTGGAGGAAGATAGCTTGGTGATGGGGAAGTCAACTCGGGAGGACTCCTACTCCTCTATTTGAGCCTTCGACGTACGACCGGATTCCCATCACTATAAGTCCAACAGGCAAACCCCGTTAAAACCGAACCTTCTAGAATTCATGTTGTAGATGATGATCATGAAGGTGATGATAATGATTATCCACAAATTTCTGAATATTGCTTTTCTGTGGACATTGCAGGAATCTTGTGCGCCATGGGAAATCTTGGAGATAAAGCAAGATGGCCCAAGAAGAATGACCAGTCAACAACTTGGAAGGACAAGTCCAAGTGGTGCGCATTTCATGAAGATTTTGGGCACACCACCGAGAACTGTTTCGCCTTGAGGAAGGAGATTGCTCATTTATTGTCCAAGGGTCTTCTCAAGGATTTGTTGGGCAAGAAGAGGGTCAGGAGTGAATCCAAAGAACCTGATTCAGGAGAACATTCTAGACCCGAGAAAGTTGCACCCCTCCACCACCAAGGTAGTAAATGTTATTTCAGTGGGTCTCATATTTGCGGCACAACTTACTCACGCCAAGCGTCATGCCAAAAGCTCTAAGGAAGATCAATCGTAATTGCCTTCAAGGCGTCGTGACTTCACGTATGGTCATATCATTTCTTTTAAGATGAAGATAAGGACAACACGTTGGACCCTCATCATGATGGTCTAGTTGTTCAAAGTGCAGATTGCTAATTGTGTGGTCAAGCGGATTCTCGATCGATGGTGGCGGCTTCGGCCAACATCATCTTTACTCATGCTCTTGAAGATATGGGCATCCCTCTCGTCCGAAGTGGTGAAGAATTCATCCGTACCGGTAGGGTTCGGTGGTGAGGTGAAGCAAACAATCGGAGAGATTAAGTTGCCCATCTACCTAGAGGGTATGAATTCCATGGAGAGGTTTTGTGTGATTGAGTGCTCTTCCTCGTACAATGTTATATTGGGAAGACCTTGGATCCACAACATGAAGGCCGTGCCATCAACTTACCATCAATGCGTCAAGTTTCCAACACCTCGGGAGTTGCCAAGTTGAAGGGAAACCAAAGAAGTCTCTAAAGAATGCTACAAGGTCAACATGAAAGCAAGCTCGACCCCTCGGCAAGCATAGCAATTAAAGAAAAAGGCCCAGACATTCTTGAAGCAGTGGAGCACGATACAAAAAGCGTTCCCGTTGATGCATCAAATCCCGAGGCCCAAGTGCAAGTTGGGATAGACCTACCGTCCGAAATCGAAGAGGAGCCGATCGAGTTCCCGAAAAGTCGAAATGTTGTTTTGCTTGGAAGCATGAAGACATGACAGGGATAAGCAAGGACATCATCACTCACAAGTTGAACATCGATCCGACCATCCGTCCCGTCCGTCAAAAGAAGGAAGTTCGCCCAGTGAGCGGAACCGATCATAAAGGATGAAGTTGAGAGGCTTCAAGTCCAAGATGATCGAGAAGTTCAAGCACCAAGGTGGTTGGCTAACGTTGTAATGGTGGAGAAGAAGAATGGCAAGTGGCGAGTATGCGTGGACTTCACCGACTTGAACAAGGCCCGTCCGAAGGATCCATTCCCTCTCCCTCATATTGATTCTCTAGTTGATGAGACTTGGCCACGACATCTTGACATTCATGGATGCATCTTCCGGTATCAACAAATTCAAATGGAGCCTTCTGCACCAAGAAGATACAACATTCATGACTCCAGAAGGTATATATTGTTATATTTCTATGCCCTTTGGTCTTAAAAATGCAGGGGCAACCTATCAAAGGTTAGTGAACAAAATGTTCAAAGACCAACTTGGCAAGACGATGGAGGTCTACATAGACGATATGGTGGTCAAATCCAAGCACATTGAGGATCATGTGGAGCACCTTGACGAGGCATTCAACATCTTGAAAGCCTTCAACATGAAGCTCAATCCGGCGAAGTGCAACTTCGGTGTTAGAGCAGGTAAATTCTTGGGATATATGGTGACCAAGAGGGGAATCGAAGCAAGTCCCGAACAAATCAAAGCCATTCTCAACTTGGAATCCCCTAAGAACATCAAGGACGTACAAAGGTTAACAGGTAGAGTAGCTGCTTTGAATAGATTTATATCCAAATCATCTGATAAGTGCAGGTTATTCTACGAAGTATTAAGAAAAAACAAACTCTTTCAATGGACTGACCAACATGAGGCAGCCTTCAAACAACTTAAAGAATACTTGATGACGTCACCCCTGCTTGCTAAACCCGAACATGGTGAGCATCTTTATTTATACTTAGCCGTATCTCGAAAATGCCGTTAGTGCAAGTATTGGTGAAGGAAATCCAAGGTGAACAAAGCATCCCGTTTACTATGTAAGTAAGTCTTTATTGATGCTGAAACAAGGTACTCTCATCTTGAAAAATTGATATTAGCCTTAACTATCGTCGCTACCAAACTACGTCATTATTTTGAAACACATTCCATAACCTGTTAGAACTAATTATCCTATGAGAAATGTGTTGAGAACGCCAGAGATGTCGGGCAAAGTCCGCCAAGTGGTCACCAAGTTGAGCACGTATGACATTTCGTACGAGCCAAGAACAGCCATCAAATCGCAGCCCTAGCCGATTTCGTAGCCGACTTCACCCAAGTTTGCACTGAGGTAGAACCGGAAGTGCAACAACTTGAAGGTAAAACTGTTCCTAGATTTTGGACATTGTATACCGATGGAGCTTCAAATTCTAAAGGGATTGGTTTGGGAATAATCTTGAAGTCCCCTCAAGGTGATATCATACCTCAAGCCGTATCTTATGAATTCAAGGCAACAAATAACGAAGCCGAGTATGAAGCCCTAATCATGGGTTTAACTACAACTTTAAGTTTGAATATTACACATGTAAATGTATTTGTTGACTCTCAACTACTAGCTAACCATTTTAATGGCGCTTATATGGCGAAGCATTCCAAGATGACTCGTACCTCCAACAGTTAAGGCCTTAGCTTCAAAATTTCTATCATTCTCTTTGGAACAGTCCCTAGAGAAGAGAACGCAAGCGGACGCCTTGGCCAACTTGGGTTCAACTTGCAAATCAATGTTGCATACTAATATCCCCATCATTTATGTTAAGTACCCGCAATAGACCAAGTTGAGGAAACTCAAGTGGTTACTCCACCTACCGGGGCACAAGATGCTAAACCTTCTTGGACCCAACCTCGTAATTGAGTTCCTTCAACTTGGAACTATTCCACCCGATGTTAAGAATGTTAGATCCTTTAAGATTCGTACTTCTACTTTTGTTTTGATAGATAATGTGCTATTCAAGAGGCCTTTTGCAGGACATTATTTGAGATGTGTCGATAATGAGCAAGTAGAACTAGTACTCAAAGAAATCCACGAAGGAATTTGTGGGAACCATTCTCGTGGGAAAGCACCGCGTCGAAGGCCCTCAAGACAGATACTATTGGCCAACCATGCGTCAAGATGCTATGAGCTATGTACAAAAGTGTGATGCTCGCTAAAGACACAAGAACATCTTGCATCAACCTCGCCGAGCCTTTACATTCTATAGTCCCATCTTGGCCTTTCATGCAAGTGGGCATGGACATTGTAGGCAAGTTGCCTAAGGCTCCCTGAGGCAAGGTGTTCATGTTGGCATTAACCGATTATTTCTCAAAGTGGATCGAAGCGTAAGCTTATGTACAGTGAGAGATAAGGAGGTAATCTCATTTCTAAAGAAAAATATAATTAGCAGGTTTGGTGTGCCATCGAGATTATATGTGACAACGGGTCACAATTTATAAGTAAGAAGACCAGGGATTTTTGTACTCGTGGGCATCAAGTTGATCATGTCTACACTGTCCACCCTCAAGCCAATGGCCAAGCCGAATCAAGCAACAAGTTGATCATCAACAACTTGAAGAAGCGTCTAGACCAAAAGAAGGGAAAATGGGTTGAAGAGTTACCACTTGTACTTTGGGCGTATAGGACTACCACAAAAGGAGCCACAGGTAGAACTCCATATTCATTGGTATACGGGGCGGAAGCCGTAATTCCGCTTGAAGTAACGATCCCAACAAAGAAGGTATGGCTTATTAACTCAAGATGAAAACAATCTTTTCCTAACTCAAGATTTAGATACAATTGATGAGATCGTGGATTTAGCCAAGATAAGGATGGCGGCTTATCAACAACGAATTGCAAGATCCTACAACAAAAATATCGTAGTCGAAGGTTCCGTTGGTGATTTAGTTTTAAGAAAAGTATTTCAAAATACAAGAGAATTGAATGCAGGTAAGTTAGCCCCCAAGTGGGAAGGACCATATCTCATCGACGCTGAAGCTGGCAAAGGTGCGTACTGGTTGTCAACCCCAAGTGGAGATAGGATTCCAAGAAGTTGGAACGCCATCCACTTGAAACTTTATTTCATGCAAGTCCAGTTATTTGCAACTAGACTTCTCAGGTACGATTTATTTTTAATTGTCAAATTCATTCGTATATTTCAAGTTGTTAATTTTTGTGGAGAATCCTTACTAACTTAAGCATCGGAGGGGCGTTAGCTACGCTAACGCCCAACCCTAACATAACTGTTTTGCGAGGTGCAACTTGAGCAAATGGAGTAGGCTCAACATGTTGACACGCCGCACGGCCGATACTTGTTGAGACCTAAGCTGGAACAGACAAACATGTTGACACGCCGCACGGGCCGATACATGTTTGAGCCTCGAGGAAGACAAAGTTCAACATGTTGACACGCCGCACGGCCGATACATGTGTTTGAACCTCGAGGAAGAAAATTTCAACATGTTGACACGCCGCACGGCCGATACATGTTGAAACTTTAGCTGGAGAGGGATGGAACTTGTTGACACGCCAGGACGGCTGATACTTGTTCTATCTCTTCAAACGATTTACCTCTGATCAAAGGTACTTATGGTTAAAAGATATTCATCTTTTCTTACGAATTAAGGTTTCGACACCTTCGCCTGGGCGCACGTTTTCACACTTACTTAAGTTGTGAACTATTGGTTGTAACATTTTCATGTTACCTTCGGTTTATAACATTTACATGTTATCTAAAGAACAAACAAACGTCTCCCAAAGACATAAAATACTTTGCTAAAAAACCATTAAGTGTTTTTCAAAAGATTTTTCGCAACTCAAGGACAAGTTGGGTAAGCCAACAAGTCCCTAAAATCCTAAAAAAGCTTGGAGTACTAGACCAACCTAGTACCCCCAAATAAATTGTCTCGGCTCTTATGAGCCATTACAAACTAAATACCTTGTTTTTGGGGACACTCCCCCCATTTGTTGTACCAACATAGGTACATAAATAAAGCAAAAATTGTTTTTGTTCATCCAAAATACCCAAAGTTTTAAAATGTTTTTCAAACTTCCTGGCCTGCTGTCGCCGGTGTTGTATTCTCCCCTTGACCATTCTGAGCCACCACTAGGGTACTCAAGGTCCTATCAGTATCCTCAACTAAAGCTTCCAGAGCCGCAGAATTCACTTCCTCTGCGTCTACCGGCTCACCAATGAAATCTTCCAAAGCCCTTTTCTCAGCTTCCACATCCCAATCCGGAGCCAGCCCATTCTTGTACTCTTCCATAAGTTCAATCCTGGCTTCAAACACCACTTTGGTGGCATTAAACGTGAAATCTTTCTTCGCGGCATCAAATTCCTTCTCATGGGCTTCATGTTCCTTCACTTTCTCGGCCTTAACAACTTCCAACTCCTTCTTTTCAGCTTCAAGATTTTCCTTCAACTTCTCAATCTCCTCAGCATTCTTGGTGGCTTGCTTCTTGTATTCCTCAGCTTCGTAATTATGCCTGGCTGCCTTGATTTTCACAAAGATCAAGCTGGTCCATGATAGGGCACATGATATCCGCAACCTAAGTAAAAAGAAATGTTAGCATTTCATCAAAAATCATGGGCAAGGTTCAGGTTTTCTCATTTTACCTTGTCAACAAAGCAGGCTATAACATCCTTTAACTTTTTTCTTGCTGTCCCCATGTCACAAGTCTCATTCCCATCCGTAGCCTCGGTTTCGGATAGCTTCCTTTTCTTCACTTCCTCCTTTTTCTTGGAAGCATTCAAATCTGAGCTAGAGGCCATGGACATTGGAGTTGGAGGTTTACTTTCCTTCTTGGCAACTTTCTTTGCCTTAGCAGCGGCCATCAAGTCAGCGGCACTCACGTTAGATTTGGATCGTGTAGCTACAACAAGGAAATAAGGAATTGAGATAATCGAAATACTCGCGAAAAAGTACAAAGATTTTTGAGGATTTAAACCTGTAGACATCTCAGGTAGAGTTGGGGGTAGATTTTCTTCGGCTTCAACCTCTGCTTCAACCTCTGCTTCACCTCCAACCTCCTCAACAAAAAACTCAACAGGGAATGCCTTGAAGGACCTATCAGATACACCCAACTGGAGAAGCTGGTTTACGTTAGCTTGTGTCCCTTCTTGCTCCGGAAACAAGTCTAAAAGCTTAGAAACTTCTACAAAGGAAATTTTAAGAGTTAGCTATCATAGTATTGAGAAGCATTTCGTAAAATAGAGAAACTATTTTCACTACCTTGAAACCTCCATTTGGAAAAAACACCTTCCTCTTGACCCAAGGTGTCCCTCCTTGCAAAGAAAAACTTATTTTTCCACCCTCTATCAGCAATGTCATGATTGGAGATCAGAATAGGCTCACCATTTTTGACCCTAAAACCAAACCTTCCTGGACCAAAACTCCTTAAATCCACAGTATATGCCAACTCTTCTAAACCAGCAACCAAATCAGCCCTCTCTCCTAATCTAACTAGGGTTTGCAAATATCTCCACCCTCGAGGCATCAGTTGGGCATAGTTGAGTTTGGTAGAGGAAAAGAACTTCGTAATCAAGTCGGGGAAAGGGAATCGTAAACCTATAACGAAGGGGTACTCCGGGAAACATACCCAAGTGGGAGAATAACATTCGAAGGTCAAATCAGGGTGGGTGAAGTAGACCGTTTCGTAGGGCATGGCGTGATTCTTCTTAATAACCTCTAGGTTAGCCTTAGGCATCAGACATTTCTCATTATCGGGTTCCTTCAACAAGTTTTGGGTTATGAAACCCTTGGGCAAACCCTCGTCACTCTCAATCACGACTAACTTCTTTCGACCCATTTTTTCAACTTAAAACAAGAAATCAGAGATGAAATTGAAGAGAAGACAAGAAACTCACCGTAAATCTCTACTTGATTTTTCGCCCCAACCGTCTTCCTTGGTTCTTCTTCTAGAAACCTCTGTGAAAGTAACGTTTTTGATTTGGTGAAAGGGAGAGTTGGAGCAAGAGACTATTTATTTATGGAGGTTGAAGGTGGTTGGAACTCTAAAAGCGATCATGTCTTTTTGCCTCGGGAAACTACTTAAAAACCGTCGTTCTTTTCTTTCTTATTTTGGCAAACTTTTTGAATTCTTTTGTCTCTTTCTATTCCTCATTTTAAAATTCAAAAAGTTTGGGAGCAATTGTTGGGCCCTACATTTTTCAGTCAACATGTTTTACAACTTACACTTAACAACTTGGTACTAACAACTTGAGTTGTTCCATTTACAACTTGGTTTTCTGCAGGTTGGGACCAGTAACGCTATTCCTATTTTATAGGGCACGTGTCAAAGGAAGCAATGACTAAGTCAAAAACGTTTCCTCAGCAATGGATCTTATCTTCTCCCTCAAACAACAAATGGCGGATATATCTCTCTTTGATCAACCTCTTCCCCGAGTTTATAGGCGCATAATCTTCTTTGTTAATTAGTTTTCTTTGAGGTATAAAAGGGGAACACACACTGTATTTTCACACACGTTCTTCACTAGCTTAAGCTCCCTTTTTCATACGCTCTTAGCATTGTAATCTCAAGAAAATTCTTAGTAAACTTTCGGTCAAGGCAGGAGCCAAATCCTCCCGGGGTTTTATGCCAGCGAACAAGTTGTTCAAGGGCTTTCCCTAGTCAACAAACATCTTGTATCCATTTCTATTCAACTTGATAATCATTGTACCTAGATTCATATCACTTTAGTCACTTTTCTTCTCATCGAAATACACTTGTTGAAATTTGACCAAAACAATTTTACTCGTAATTTATATCGTCAATTGATTAAATATTAGATTTTTTCATGCTATAAAGCTTTTAAGAGGTTTATTGTTGTGGGGAAGAAACTATTAAAGATTTATAAAAATAGAATACTGATGTGGCATATTGTGACAGTGTGAATAAATCTTTTAAGAGGTTTACGAGTAAATGCCTATGTTGTGAGACTAACTTTTTTTTTATGGGTCATACTGCAAATTAATTTTGATCCACCCACTAATGGTGGATGTGAGCATGCAGGAGCATAGGTAACCTTGGAGAGGATGTAATTAAAGGGAATTTCATGAATGAACCATGAACAATTTCTTGCGAAACTGGTTAGTGCAATTCAGTATAGTAAAGATGGAAAAAAAGAAAAAGAAATACAGATTCAACCTGAAAGTAGCATTAATTATTAATTACATGCTTTATTATTTCTCATAATTTTCCTAGGAAAGTAAAAGATTCATGTGTCTATCAAACCCGATCTAAAACTAATTAAGACGGAGATACATTATATATTGATATCTACATCAAACTAAAAAGGGAAAAGAAAACTTCAATTAATTTGTTCATCACAGCATCATCCAATCTTTATGTTTCTTGACCTAGCAATTCCCGAACCAACCTCAACCGGAACATGGCCAACGAACAAACCAACATGACCCATAAGCTTATCCTTCCTAGAAAACGTCGTCCCACACGAACATTGCCACTTAAGATCCCCACAATGCTTCTCATGAGTCCTCAAATCAGACAACACCGAAAACTGCTTCCTATTGCATCTCTTGCACACATACATCTTTGGACAATGGCTCCTTTTGTAGTGATTCTTCACACATATCATAGATTTCAACGGCTGAAATTTCACGTGTTTCTTGTTCCATCTACACCCTTCTTGAGGACACGAGTATTTCCTAGGCATGTCCGTTGACAATTCCTCCCCACCGCCATTCCCATTAGTACTATTCTTCTTCATGGGATTAGTCAAAGCAGCATTTGACTTGTACTCATCCCCATGAGCCCTCATGTGCATTCTCAAATTCGCGTCGCGCTTGAACCCTTTTCCGCAAATTTGACAATAGTGTGTGTATTTCGCCAATAAATCGGCTGCATCCATTTCTACTATGTCATAACCCTTGGAGGATAGCCTTTCATGACTATTCTCAACCATTATAGATTCTCCTTCACAATTACGCTTGCTTGTATTACAAGTAGCAGGAATGTTATTACCATAACCTTGGTCAAACCAATCTAGGGTTTCAATGTAATTTGCTTGAGTTGGAGATAATAAACCTTCATTATTAGGAAGTCTATCAAGGAGCGATTCGTGGGTAGTGTTAGTAATTTTACCTGATGACGTTTGACCTAGAGATACCTGCTGGCAAGTGAACATCATAGAAGATGCAGCTATGATGATTTCTTGAAGTAGGGTTCCAATATTAGCCATGGCTATGACCGTTGACTGAGGCGTTGTTTGACTATGATGATTTGGGGAGATGCACATAACAACTAGAGATTGGATTTGGTTGAGTTTTTCTTTGAGAAGTGAGAGATTGTAGAGGAGGGATGTTGATAGAGTATCCAATCCAGAGCTCGAATCGAATGTCGTCGTTGATAAAACATATTGATGAGGATCATCACGACCACCATACATATGTGAAGGTTGACCAGGTTGAGGATCATTTGGTAAACATGAAGTTGACGATGTAGCCATAGCTCTTCCAAGAAGCTTGTTTTGCTTCTCCAAACTTCTCTCTAGATCTCTCTCTCTCTCTTTGTTGGGTGTCAACTTAAAAGGGTTAAATAGGAAGGGAGAAGTTCATTATTCTGATGCCATTATTATCCATTTGTGTGTGTGTGTGTGTGTGTGAGAGAGAGAGAGAGAGAGAGAGAGAGAGAGAGAGGGGATTTTGGGCCGATTCAATTTTATTGCATAGAAGTAGGGTGACGTGGACAACAAAATATGGAGCGACTAAAATAACGGATGAGATACACAAAGTCGAGCAAAATGTCTAGAATATCTTTAATGAACTCATAAATGTGAATTGTCGAGATCAAAATAAGTAGAAGTAAGATGGAGTAAGAGTATGGCAGTGTGACTACACCGGCCTCAAATCTAGGGAGAGGAAGTCAACCTTGAGATTGAATGCATCCATCACCATATAAGACCTGCCTCTGATGTTACCAGCATTACATAGATACAAAGGCAATGTTAAAAGAAGATATCTAAGACCTTGAAAGTAATACTAAAACAATAATAATGTACCCATTTACCAACTCCTTTTTAATGTGACGTCAATATTCACGCACACAAGTGATAGCTAGGGTTGAAAATTAAACTTATGGGGGCATGGCATCCAAGTCAAACATATAACGTAGTTTTCTATTGGCCAAATTGCTAATTTGCTTAACTAAGTTTTTACCTTTTTTCAATGTCTTCACTTGTATAATTTTTGTTCAATATTCTCACCCAAATACGTATTTTTTTCAATGCTATTACTATTAGGAATATAATATATTCCTAATATTGAATATATTATATTCCTAATAATTACTCCCTTGACGAAGTCGTTAGTTTTTTAACTAAGGTAGGTCACGTGCAGTCACGTGACTAACCCCAGTTAAAAACTTAACGAACCAAATCTAAAAATTAATATGATCCTAACTTCGTTAGTTTTTTAACTGAGTTAGGTCACGTGCAGTCACGTGACTAACCCTAGTTAAAATGCTTTCTTCAATTTCCTTTGCGCTACACTCCTTTATTCCTCTCCTCCACTACTAGAAACTTTGGCTTTACCGACGGACGCGTTCTGTCGGTAATACCGACAGACAATAAACAATTATCGACAAAATTTTAAAGTAGAGAGAGAAAGTAGGAGCTCTTACTTTCTCTCTCTTGTTCCTCTGTTCTCGCAATTTTTCTTGGCTTCAGCAATCTATACAAGACAAATTTTCTCGCTCCAAACCAATATTTTTCGTCGTTTTCCGTGAAAATCTTTCTATTTTGGACTCCTATTAGAATGTTCTAACCCTGTCTCTCAACTTTCTCGCTTGAATCTCCCATTTCTCTGGCCAAGTCTTCCCACCTCGATAGATATAAATTGGTCCAGTGTACGATTTGAAAAATACGCACTAAATGTGTTTTTTGTCAATGGCGAAAATTGGAGCGAAATGGAGTATTGTTAGGTACAATCGATGATGCTATGGAGCGTTTTGTTAACTTCAATGTTTGCTATGGCGGAAAGGAAAACCATGACCGGAGAATCCTCTTCTACTAATTCCGACCAACCAGAATCAAATTATCTATTGAAAGTTGCTAATTTCTTACGACAATAAGATGGATCCGATTACAACCATATATGGCCAGTACGTATTTTTTACTTTTTTTTTCAAACTCTAAAATATTGAATTCTACGTGCTTGATTTTGAATTTTTGTCAATTCATGTTAATTTTTAGGGTTGGTTCGTTAAGTTTTTAACTGGGGTTAGTCACGTGACTGCGCTTGACCTAACTCAGTGATGCAGCACGGAAGCACGATAGATTCGTGTTTAGCGCACTAAACACAAGAATTCTTCAAGCGAAGAACCCTCAAACACAATAACTGGAATCCACCAGAAATTTAACTGGAATCCACCAGAAATAAAGAGAAAACTCTTCAAAATTTATTCTAAAATCATCTCTAATCAACCTATTAAAATTAATGACGAAAATAAGAAATAAAATATAAACTAAAACAAATTAAGTCCTAAGATAGTAATTAAAATACAAAATTAATTGATATATTTGACTTCGTCAAATATCCTTTCTTGGTGCAGATTCCTTCCTCGGTTCCTCCTACATCAGTCACCCATTCTTCAAAAGAACTCGACCCCGAGTTCACATCCGATGTTTGAAAAGAGCCATTCCATCGAAATAAATACTTGGAATAAATTCGCCCCTTTTGCAAGATTTGATGTAAACCAATTTTGTCCGGATAAAAATTAAAACTATCAATCCCATCCATCCGTTGATTGTCCGTCCCATCTTCCTCAGAGTCAACAATGAATGAAAAATTAGCGTCCTCCATGGACTCTCCCACAATCTCCCCATGATCAATAATAAAATTATCATCGTATTTAAATTCTTCTGTCCGATCAATAACACCCACAACAATATCAAAAATTGATGGTGCAGACCAAGTAATACCACCCGCATCTTCATTCATGGGCTCACCTAGGGCATGATCATGAACCATAATACTTGAAGTAGTAATTTCACCACATACCTGTAGAATTTCGTATTTTGCACATACATCTTCCCCTTCCTTAACCTCCTTCGATTCGGACAAGGAACTGGCTGGAAGAATGGATTTGTCAACTCCCGAAACCTCTTGCACATCGGGCCCCTTCGTCTCTTCAATTGTAGGCGCTTCACTTTCGTCCCCGCAACAAGACCTCGAACCGGCCCCGACGTTCTTCTTCAAAGACGTTCATGGATCTGCATCTACGCGCTTTCGGTTTCGAATCTTGGCAGTGTAGTGATCGGCTTTGTCGGCATAAAATTTGGCTTCCATCCTATGTCGCCGCCTAAGCACTCGCTCCCCGATGCCCGATTCGCATCTCGATTGCTTTATATTTACGTACACGTCGATCATGCTTGTCCGCTTCGTTCAGTTCTTCGTCCTCTAACGCTAGAAAATATTGTTCCTGTTGTCGAGCACGATCCAATCGAAGATCTATTCCGTGAATAACCTCGTCATCAGATCTGGAACTGGACTCCCCATTATTCCGATTTTCTGTCCCTTGAGGACGTCGTCTTGGATTAACCCTGTCTCTCTCACCATGACAGTTTTGATTGGTGTTTTGATCTTGTTGAGCGGCAACCAACGCTGCAATCTGCGTTGCCAAGGAAGTGATAGCGGTAGTTACACCACCGATATCAACCTTTGTTGCCTGATCTCCCATAATACTTCAGTATGATGTAAAAGACAGGATATGGCTCGCTTCCGATACCAACCGACGCAAAGACGGAAGCACGATAGATTCGTGTTTAGCGCACTAAACACAAGAATTCTTCAAGCGAAGAACCCTCAAACACAAAAACTGGAATCCACCAGAAATTTAACTGGAATCCACCAGAAATAAAGAGAAAACTCTTCAAAATTTATTCTAAAATCACTCAGTTAAAAAATTAACGATTTCGTCAAGGGAGTGAGAGCATTGGAAAAATTACGTATTTGAGTGAGAACATTGGATAAAAAATTATATAAGTAAGCACACTGAAAAAAGGTGAAAACTTAGGCGAGCAAACGAGTAGTTTGGCCTTTTCTTTTTTATGCTTTGTTTTTCCTGTGGCACTTTTCTGAGACTTTTTCAGTCCCGAGGACCGGAATGAAGTAAAGAAAAAGACGGTGCTCCAATATACAATTATGGGAACATCTACATATGTTTCATGTTTACCATAACTATTTATGTTTTGAAATTGGACATTCATTTTCGTTTATAGACAAGCAAAAATGGAATCTTGAAAGACGAAGGGAGTTTTTTTTTTTTTTTTTTTTTTGAGTTGAAGTAAATTAATTTTCAATAATTATAAAAGTCATAATGACTTGTAAATTTTTTGTTCAATTCAAAATTTAACTATTTGTCGATTTTCACACCAAACAATTGTTAAGGATGAAGCTCCTCCCATTGTCCCAAGAAGCAATCACATAAAGGAATCTACAGAGGATGAGGCGCCCCCCCTAGTTCCATCCATGCGCCCGCCTCAAATGGAGGAAACAAAAGACGTAGCCACTGTGATTGAGGCGCACGCCTCACGAGCTCCCAGGCGGCCGCCTCATGTGTCACCAACCTCGGCTGTTCCTACGGCTTGCCAGGCGCTCGCCTTGTCATGGCCCAGGCGCCCGCCTGGTCGTGGGATTCTTCCTGTGCAGACATGGATTCCTGTTTCCAAAAGATGATGTTTCCTAATTGACATTAGTTTCCTAATCTCTCTTTTCCTATTGTATTTGGTAAATATCTTTTCATAAATAGATTAGGCAAATATATCTTCCATGTATAGAAAGGATCTCACAATCCTTGTATAATTAGAACTCTTCAATTGTAACTATATATATTGATCAATTGTGAATAAACAAGCTAAGGCTTCAAATTCTTTACAACTATAACATATTGTAAGTTTACAATTTTAGAAATCATCAAATTATAATAAAACAAACATAAAAATATTGATGTTCCCTTTCACTCTTGTTGAACAACTTGAATCCGCAGAAGAATATTCAGCTCAGCAGGAGCAGGGGCGACGGTGACTATGGGACCGTTTCTGGTCAAAACCTCACGGTGGCCTGAGGCGTTCACATGTTGCCGCTGTTTCATGGCAGCATTGACGACGGCGTTCGCGATAGGTGTTGGGAGGACGACGACATTCCCGTTCTAACTCAGAGCAGAGACTTGGGCCCTTGTTAGTACACCAGTAGCGGCGAGGGGCAAGTGGAGGTATGTTTTGATATTGGGGTGGCCTGGTGGCAGGATAAAAGGCTGGTTACCAAGGCGTTAAAGGAGTAATCTGCTTTTTCGACCCGCGTACTATTGCATAATATCAACTTAGCACCCGTACCGCGGAAACAACAAATATTTCATGCGTACTATTGATTTAATTGCAAAATCAACCAATATACTGTTAACTAGTTAATTTTTCTAACGAGCGTCAATAACTTAACATAAAGTTAGATTGAAATTTTCAAATTTAACCCTAATATTTTAAAAAATCAACCTCGTCAAATATTTAATGTGTAAATGTTACATATAGTAACCTTTTTTCTTTCATAAACAAGAAGGGTTGAATTGAAATGTTTAAACAATTTCATAAAATCCCTAATTAGATTGAAATGTTTAAACAATTTAAAAAACAATTAGTTTTCACAAAAAATAAAATAAAATGTTGCCGCCCCCACCCAACTTCCTCCCTAGCCGCACCCTTCCACTTTCCTTGCTCACCTTCTTCTCTGGCCACGATTTTCTCACGCCTCCACCTTCGTATTGCTGGAGCAACTTCAACCTCACCCGTCCATCACACGCCGCCACCAATTCGACCACTCCCATTGCCCTAAATCGTCTCCTCCACATCGTTCAACGGTCAACAACCTTCATCCCCCACCGCTCCTCAAACACATCTATCACTCCTAATCTATGGCGTCTTCCTCCATCTTTGAAGTCGTCTCTATCCCCTTATTCTCTCATATTGTTCGTCTTCCCTTTCCCCACCACTGCAACTTCCACGCTTCCCCAACTTTCATGGCGTCCTCCAAAACCTAGATTTGCAGAGGGTTTTTTTTTTTTTTCTTTTTTCGATTTTGATTGCATTTATTGGAATGAATATGAGATATTGGAATCCATTTGGGTATGATGGGATTTATATATATATTTTTGAATTGGGATATAACTAGGTGATTTCAAAATTTCAATTTTTTTCTTACATTTATCTTATCTGTGTTGCAACTGTAGTGGTGGAATTGTGGCGGTGATGAGGCAGTAGTTGATGATGGTGGGTTGATGGTCAGATGGTGGTAGGACAATTTGTCGTGATTAATGGCTATTTTTGATGTTTTGATGAAGTGTAGAGGAGAATAAAAGTTTACTTCTTCCATCCCAAGTAATTGAATCAAAAAAAAATTTACAATTTTTTTTTATCAAAGATCAAATTTTAAAATTAACTATTCATTTTGAGACGGAGGTGATGGTATTTTTTTAGCTCTCCTTTTCTTTGATTTAAGAAAAAACAAATTATTTGAAAAATATCACGACACCTATATTAGTATAATTACTAGAAAAATAAATAATAAATGAACTCAATATTCCTTAGTAAATTTAATTATTAAGAATATAAATATTAAATTATTTTTACTTTATAGATTGTTATGATGGGAGCATTTACACGTTAATTATTTATATATTAGGGTTAAACTTGAAAATTTCAATCTAACTTTATGTTAAGTTATTGACATTCGTTAAAAAAAATTAATGAGTGAAGAATATATTGGTTGATTTTGCAATTAAATTAATAGTACGCATGACACATTTGTTGTTTCCCCGGTACAGGTGTTAAATTAATATTCTGCAATAGTACGCGGGTCAAAAAAGTAGTTTACTCGGCGTTAAAGACACCTGGGATGATTGCATTTGGTTGGTTGTGATTTATGGAATTCGTCTAGAAAACTGTTGGTTCGTCGAAATCTTGAGAATTTCAGATGAAAAAAGAAAAAAGGAAAGATTTTAGGGCTTTATGCGGGCAAAAATAGCATCAATTTCCGACGATGAAACCAAACAGATTGAGCCAAAATTGTCTTTGGGTCAATCTAGACTAAATCAACCGATCGGATCTTGGATTTTGCCTTGCACCAAGCCTGAAAAGAAGAACAAACAAGTAAACTATGACGGGATTTCAAAGGCAAATGCCCTACGACATGAGAGTAAGTAATTTTATAGAGAAGGTAATAATCAAACTAAAGGACCAGGGATCAGAGAATAATAGATTAGACATTATTTTGGTGTTGAGACCTTTTATTTATAGGTAGGTGATGGAGTAATTCTCAATAATAGAACTTTCGTAGTTAAGTTGTATTAAGAAAGTAGATCTCATCTAGATTTGGATCATTGAAAGAACTAGAATACTTATTGAAATAGAACTGTCCAAGTAGAATCCAACTCGGATAAAGAGGCACTTGCTTGAGCTTGTCGAGTAGCTGAGCTCACTCGGCCTCTTAGGATCTCAAGTCTAGACAAACCGAATATAAGAGTCCCGTACAAGGGCATTGACGAGCTGAATATAAGGGTCCCATGTACAAGAGTATGTTCGTGCCTGCTAATATTAACAAACTCATGCTCGTCAATGATGATGTCCAAGTTCATGCTTGTATTGGTGAGACAAGGAGGATTGGGTTAGACTCATAATAACCGTGTGTAAGCACTTTTGTTGGCAAGTGCAGCCATGGCATGAGCGGGGCATGTCATGGTCTTTTCTTGGGCAGCAACGTTGAAAGAAACGGATGCGCACGTGGGCTATGGCGTTGGGACATAGGCGTGGGCAATGGCTGCGAGGAAAATGGGAACACACGGGCTATGGCGTTCGGACATAGGCGTGGGCAGTGAGCTGCGAGGAATTTGGGCGGTGGCTGCGAGGAATTTAGGCAGTGGGCTGCGAGGGAAATTGGGCAGCGGGCTGCGAGGAAATTCGGCAGTGGGCTGCGAGGAAATTCGGCACACGCATGCTATGGCGTTTGGACATAGGCGTGGGCAGCAAGCTGCAAGAAAAGTGGGCACACGTGGGCTATGACATTGGACATAGGCGTGGGCAAATGGCTGCGATAGACTTGGGCAAAGACATGGGCTGCGCGGGATGAATGCTAACAGGCCAACGGCTGTCCTAGGCGATGTTGCTGAACTAACAAGCTGTGGGCTGGAGCGTTTGGGGCCAAAACAGGTTGGACAAGTGGCGACATATGGTGCAGCAAATGGGTGGTTGAAGCAGGGCTGTTAGGGGCAGTTTTAGGCAGTTTTAGGACATGAAACTGCCACCCTACCTAGCAGCCATGTGTCCCGGCAGTTGCAGCAGTTTTGCATGTCTTTTGCAGTCATTTAAAGGACTGTTCTAAGGGGTTTTAGATCAGATCCGAGTTGGGCAACTTAGAAGGGAAAGAAAGGCATTGTTTGGCCTTATTCTCTCATGTCACGGGCTGTTCTAAAGGGGGTTTAGAGCAGTCCCGAATGGCAGCAGTTTGGGAGGGAAAGAAAGGCATACTTTGGTCTTATTCTCTTGGGTTGGATGGCTGTTCTAATGGGGGTTAGAACAGGTCCGAATTACAGCAATTGATAGGGAAAGAAAGACATAGGTGTTGGTCTTATTCTCTTGTATATACATTGTTGTATTCCTTGTTATTATTTAGTAATAAAAGGTTGGGCGTTTGACCCGTAATTCTCGTGTGCATTGCTGATTCGTATGTGTGTGCCTCATTGATAATCATTGCTGCATTAGCAATGGACGAAGGGCTGCTGTTCTTGGGGGCAAGGGCAGGCCGCATAGGTGTTGTCTTGGGAAAAAAAAGATAACCCTGTGACAATTGGTATCAGAGCTCCGGTTTTGGTATTGATCTTCCGCTGCGACGTTGAAAATGGAGGGCACAACATCGAAATGGATGGCACGGATGGGAGGATTTCGTGGGAGTTGCCTTGTCGGATGAGGATGTGGCCTTGGCAAATCGGGTTCGGGACTAGGGACTGATTTGGCTAATGTGAGGGCTGCAAAGGATCCTTATGTGGCGCTGAAAATCTGCGGTGATTTTCGGGCGCGTGTTAAGGAATTGATGATGCTTTGGAGATGCGGGTCTAAGGGAATAGCATGGCTTATGAATGCATGAAGAGCATGGCTTAAGTGGCTGATTCTAAGAGACTACATCGACTTCAAGTTACATTCGAGGGATGAATGTTCAGATTGAAGGCCGCGGGAATTCTGCAATGAGGGAAGCAAGGATAGACCGGGCCATTGTAAAATCTGCTCCAACAAAAAGGTGAAGCTGCGATCATTCTTGGGCTTGACAAACTGTTTTGGAAGGTTCGTGCAAGGGGGAACTCAAGAATGAATTGTGGGATGGCTGGATTACTTACTTCAGAATGGGCAAAGAATGGTGGGGCCGATGCTTGATGCTTTGGGCAAGGAAGGCGGTCGGGGAAACTAATTTGCTGCATTGAAGTTGGTAGTGCTAGATTTTGATGGAGGAATTCAGATTGTGTTGCGTGGGGCAACGGTTCGATGAGGACATCGAACTCTCCTAGTGGGGGAGAGTTTGTAAGCACTTTTGTTGGCAAGTGCAGCCATGGCATGAGCCGGGCATGTCATGGTCTTTTCTTGGGCAGCAACGTTGAAAGAAACGGATGCGCACGTGGGCTATGGCGTTGGGACATAGGCGTGGGCAATGGCTGCGAGGAAAATGGGAACACACGGGCTATGGCGTTCGGACATAGGCGTGGGCAGTGAGCTGCGAGGAATTTGGGCGGTGGCTGCGAGGAATTTAGGCAGTGGGCTGCGAGGGAAATTGGGCAGCGGGCTGCGAGGAAATTCGGCAGTGGGCTGCGAGGAAATTCGGCACACGCATGCTATGGCGTTTGGACATAGGCGTGGGCAGCAAGCTGCAAGAAAAGTGGGCACACGTGGGCTATGACATTGGACATAGGCGTGGGCAAATGGCTGCGATAGACTTGGGCAAAGACATGGGCTGCGCGGGATGAATGCTAACAGCCAACGGCTGTCCTAGGCGATGTTGCCTGAACTAACAAGCTGTGGCCGGAGCGTTTGGGGGCCAAAACAGTTGGACAAGTGGCGACATATGGTGCGCAAATGGGTGGTTGAAGCAGTGGTCAGTTAGGGGCGGTTTTAGGCGGTTTTAGGACATGAACCGCCACCCTACCTAAGCGGCCATGTGTCCCTGCTGGCGCAGTTTGCATGTCTTTGCAGTCATTTAAAGGATCTGTTCTAAGGGGTTTTAGATCAGATCCGAGTTGGGCAACTTAGAAGGGAAAGAAAGGCATTGTTTGGCCTTATTCTCTCATGTCACGGGCTGTTCTAAAGGAGGTTTAGAGCAGTCCCGAATGGCAGCAGTTTGGGAGGGAAAGAAAGGCATACTTTGGTCTTATTCTCTTGGGTTGGATGGCTGTTCTAATGGGGGTTAGAACAGGTCCGAATTACAGCAATTGATAGGGAAAGAAAGACATAGGTGTTGGTCTTATTCTCTTGTATATACATTGTTGTATTCCTTGTTATTATTTAGTAATAAAAGGTCAGGCCAATGACCGTAATTCTCGTGTGCATTGCTGATTCGTATGTGTGTGCCTCATTGATAATCATTGCTGCATTAGCAATGGATGAAGGGCTGCTGTTCTTGGGGGCAAGGGCAGGCCGCATAGGTGTTGTCTTGGGAAAAAAAAGATAACCCTGTGACACCGTGGATGATGGGCCCGTATGGACTGATTCGAATAAGGACTTAGACCGGTCCTTTCGGTCAAAATGACTAATAATTTTTTGTTCCGTTAAAACTTTAACTATTTGTCGATTTTCACACAATATAAAAGATTGTAAGCTTACATTTTTGGAAATCAAACTATAATAAAAACAAACTTAAAAATTACACTACATTGTGACAGAGGGAAAAACTCGGTTTAACCTAATAAATTACACTACATTGCGACCGAGGGAAAAACTCGGTTTAACCTAATGGGCCTTGGCCTAGTGGTATCATGGTGGCTTTCCGAAGGGGAGGTCACCGGTTTGAGTCCCCCCAAGGGGATTCTTTGGGCTTTAATTCCTACCTTGGTTTCAGGCTCCTTAGGAGTCCCCGGTGCACATCCGTGCAGTTAAGGAAACAGCATTGTTGGGCTTGTATCCTCAGTGTGGGGAATTTGAATCTTGGCAGGAGCAGCTGGAGCAGCCAATTGGTGTTGTAAGAGTGATGCAAATGCCTCTTTGACAGGAGCAGCTGGAGCAGCCAATTGGTGATGTAAGAGTGATGTAAATGCCTTGTAGGAGAGCTCCCTTGGGGCTCTGGAGTATAAGGGGTGCTGCCACCCTGGCTGCATAGGGCACATCCCGCGATTTACCTCCGTCAATATACTAAGGGGCCGATACCTGGTGGTTCAGGATTAGTCCGGCGAAGCTGGGAACCTAGTAAAATAAAAAAAAAAACTCGGTTTAACAGAGTTGTTTCATTTTCACTCTTGCTCTGTCCATCACTTTTGATTGGGGTCACGTGTAGAGCAGGTGACAGTACTATACTAAATTCAATCGAGATAAGATTACAACGGAGGCATTTCCCCAATTTCACAGCTACACAAAACTGAAATAAATCAGTTGATAATGGCGACTTTATCATCTTCCTTTCTTCCCAACAGTATCCTTAGTTTAACTACCAATGTCAACAAAACCACTAATTTCTATTCCTTCACCATTGTCGCTCAAAAGAAGGTTAATAAGATCCGCAAGGTAAGCCTCCGCCTCCGCATTTGCAGAACTCGAACTGGGGTTCATTTCGTTCCTATTTCCATTTTTTTTTTTGTAATTCGTCAATTACAGGACTTTAAGTCAAAATTGGGCTTCTTTGTTATTAGATTATGTTGAAGGAGGATATAGAGCATGTGGGTAAGAAAGGCGAGCTGAAAGATGTCAGAGCTGGTTATTTCAGGAATTATCTGCTTCCCTTGGGCAAGGCTCAGTTGATTACCCCTGCTATTATCAAGTATTTTTTTTTTTTTTCTGTTTATACCTCTTTTTTTTGTATTTATTGTTCGCTAATATCTGAAATTTATGGCTATTCTTTTTTTTTTTTTTGATTAATTGAAGTTGGTGTTAGTGACCGGTAAGTGTTTGTTGAATTGACTTGTGAGGTTGTCTTCTGTTTTTTAATTTTCATTTTATCTCTCTGAGACAATGCAAATGTGAATTGGGTTTTGTGATCAGGGTTAAGTTATAGTGTTAAACATGTACCTACGGCTATAGCTATTGCTCCATCTTTTTAGCTCAGGCTCGGAGCTGTCGATTCCTGGACTACTGAGATGTAATTCTGGGTTTCATACAAGTCCAAATATATGATTCTAGTTAAGCTGTACCCTTTTTAATCACTAAAAACCAAACCTATTCTATTCTCACATTCTGTTTAGGGTTGTAAGAACTAAGAAGGCTAAATGTCGATTCCTAGACATAGATTTTATTTTGACTTGAGACTACTTGTTTAGGTAATTCTTCTGGGATATAGGTTGAAAGGAAGTAATGATGTCTTAGCCTGTTCAAACCTGCTGCTTAAGTTTTTAGCTTTCTGATTTTAGATATGTTGAAGCCTAATACTTTTTATTTTTTATTTTTTTTTTTTAAAACAAAGTAAGCTGTTTATATTTGTTCGGAGTAAAATGATATGTTTGAATTGAGCTTAGTTTTGTTTCTGCTGGTGGGCAATCTGAAATTAGACCACTATCTGAAGCAACAATGTTTCCTTTTCTTTGTGCTGTAACTTTGGGCAACCACCAACATTTCTTGGTCCTGGGAAGTCTATTTTTTCATGTTATACCATGCAGTGGATGTTATTGTTGATGGTATCCCTCAAATAGTCCACTTTTTATGCCTGCGTTAGTATATATATTTCCATGGACTGTTTTCTCTCTCTCTCTCTCTCTCTCTCTCTCTCTATATATATATATATATATATATATATATATATATATATATATATATATATATATATATAGGTACACACACACATATATACGCTTCCATGGATTCCTTGCATAGATACTTTTAGGCACAAACTTACTATCATTATGTTTAACTGGAAGTGTATACGGATTCAGTCAGGTTATCGACCGCACCTAAGTGTAGCAGTGGACTATGCTATGTGAATTGTTTCAAGCTGTTTAGATTTTTAGTGCAGTTATAATTTATTAAATATCAGTCATTTTTCTTACGTGTCTCCATTCATATGATTTTGTGTTTTCCAATTCTTCTTGTTTTTCTATTCGTTTTTGTTTTTGGGATGGTTAATGGTCTAATCACTTTCACTATCATCTTTAGAAAGATAGAATAGGTCGACCAATTTGAGAAAGAGAGTTAATTTGAGATAAATAATTTGAGAGAGAAAATAATTTGAGAGAAGTATTAGAATTGGAAGAAGAACAGAGTTAAGAAGAAGAAAGAGAACTACCTTTAGGAACTTAGGATCAAAAAGAAGAAGAAGAATAAAGGCCTAGGGGTTTAGTGGTTCGACCATGGGACGAGAAAGGGTTTAGCGGTTCGGCCATGGGAGAAGAAGTGTCGAAAGTTTAAGAAAGGAAGACGGAGATGGAGGGGGAGAAACGATTGGTAGAGTGGCGGAAGCGAATGGTGGTGGGTTTGGCGAAGAAGTCTCATTATTATGGATCTATACTCTGATACTGTAATAAAATAAAGCATGGTTAGACGAAATCAATTCACACATGGGAAAGAGAAAATTGGTATGAATAACTCAAATTATTAACATTGTATGAATATATATACAACCTAAAAACCACTAATTAAGGAAATATCTATAGTATAAATGGCAACGGTGGGTGAACAGTACTATGATCAATTCCAATTTAATTTTTCCCATTTTGCCCCTCAAATCTATCCAAGGTTCTTTATTTCCAGTTTTACCCTTAATTTTCAAAATAACTTTTCCCTCCTAAAATTTGAATTTTTGTAAAAAGAGATCCACATGAATAGTTGTATGAATAGTGCCAAATTTTTTTTTCCATTTTACCCTCACTAAGTTGTTCCTTTCCCATTTTGCCCTCACTTTTAATTAAAAAAATACCACGTGTCCCCGGACACGTGCTTTTACTAGTATAATTACAAAAGGAGAAGGAATACTATTACAATAAGGAAACTATTACAATAAGTAAACATAATATATGATTGTGATTTGGTATATCTCTATCACTGCTATGTCTTATTCTCTTATAGTCATTGGTGCTTTTAATAATGCCATAATACTTTTTATGAATCACCTGTCATCTCACATACTTTTAGGAAGGGGGTTTAGGGGTTTATGAGATTGTCAAATATGATCTCCAAATACTTATGTTTTTTTTTCTACGACCTATGGTCCTCTTTCAAGCGCTTGTACACATATTATCAACATTAAAATACCATAATCTATCAAGTTTTTGGTATCCCTTGATTTTTTTTTTTTTTTTGTGTTTGCTATTTTCCAGGGAAATGCAGATGGAAGAGGAGAGGATTGAGGCGGAGAAAATAAGGGTAAGTTAAAACTGCACATGAAAATGAAATAATCAAGCCTCCATCCCCTCTTAAGATTTTAAAATCCACAATAACTTGTCAGCTGAGGAGAGTGTTGTATAAGCATTAATACGATTTTGGGTTTTCCTCTAGTTTTGAGCCTTAGTGCTTTATGTGCCTTTGTTGTTTCAATTTTTTCTGAAGTAATAGGTTCCTGCAGTTTAAAATTTCACGTGATAAAATTCTCCAAAACTTGATGTAAATAGAGTTGCAGCGGAATAATAAAACAGATAGGCAAATAATTGAATCAACAACTATTTGACCCAATTCGAATTGACTCAACAATTGAATTAGGGTTTGAAGAGGTAAACACCAAAAGATGAGAACCTTCACAAGGAATTCAAAGAACTCCAACAAACAAGCTAAAAGCTTCAAGGTAAAAACCTTCGATTGCAAAGCAATTCAATTTAATTTAATTATCAAAAACGTATCCTAAAACAAACAATGAAAGAAAGTATTTATACTCTAAACAAAACCCTAAACTACTTGGAAAAGGAAAAGCAAAACAATCCTAATTAAAACACTTCAAAATAGGAAACAAAAACAAAACCCTAAACTACTTGGAAAAGGAAAAGCAAAACAATCCTAATTAAAACACTTCAAAATAGGAAACAAAATCAAATCGGAATTCCAATTCCGTGCAGCTTTCCAGTTTCTTCTTGGCTTGCTTCTTTGAGGGATACATCAGATACATCATACACCCCCACTTCAAAAGAATTCGTCTCCGAATTCTGGCCTTTAGGAAAAGAACATGATCTTGTAGTGTTTGATCCTCCCTTGTTGACCTTCCGCCCCGACCTCCCCTTGATCAACTTCTTAGACTTGAACGCACTTAAATGCCCAACGGGATTGCACTACGTACTGAAAAATAAAGTGTGGAGCACAAAAGGATATGATCCCTCTATCGATGCCATCTCGAGCAAGCTTCTTAGTATCTTTCAAAGGGCGTAGAGTATATCGAGCACCATCCTCGACAAAACTAACCACATTACTTGCCACAATGCATAGAACCCACATCAAAGTGCCAAGGCCTCCCAAGTAATATTTGACAAGCACTCATATCCACAATATCGCAAGTAATAGCATCCTTATAGTTACCAATGGAAATAGGAACGATACATTGTTGTGTTACCTTAAGAGTACCATTTGCATTAATCCACCCAATAACATAAGGAGTCGGATGTTTCTTCACCTCAAGCTTTAGAGTATTAACCAAACCCTTGCCACCAAGTTTTCACTACTTCCGCTATCAATGATAATATTAGCCATCACCCCATTGACGGTCCCCTTGGTACGAAAAATATTGTGCCTCTCAAGAGTAGTAGTGAAAACAAAAGCCGACGAACAGCGAAAGACTCATGAGTGTCATCTTCATCCTCATCCTTATTGGGGTCATGAGTGTACTCCGCGACTACATCATCATCATCATTAGTGACCAAATTAGTCACTTGTTTGTTAGGACATCTAGCTGAGGTATGACCATTTGTAGACACCTAAAGCATTTGTTCCCAAATGACTTAGCATAGGGATTTGCAGGTTTGGCACCTTGAACAACAGGAGCAGGCGTTGTTTCTACCTCAACCGCCTTAGAACCCGAGGCTTGTGTTGTAGGCTGCGCAACTGTGGATGGAGAAACCGTAGAGTGCATAGGGCTACTAGAAAAAGACGAATTACCCACCTTCTTGAATGTAGTGTGAGGAAGAGAAGCCGAAACCAATTGTTTCTCAACCTTTTCCGCCCTTGAAATAGCATCATTCAACGAGAAATTGGTAAATAACTCCACCTTGTTCTTTATATCCACCCGAAGACCATCAACAAACCTAGAGATTTCTTGATACTCAGACTCACTCAAGTCGTTACGAGCCGATTGAGCATAGAAATCATGCACATATTCTTTGACGTTACGATTACCTTGGGTGCAATTCTGAAATTTAGAAAATAAGCTTTGCACATAATCAATAGGTAAAAATCTATCTTTTAATGCCTCTTTCATCTCATCCCAAGTACGAATCTGAGGCAACCTATCACGTAACCTTTTCTTACAAAGTTGATCCCACCAAGCAGCAGCACCACCCCGCAATTTATATGCAACATAAGGAACTTTCCTAACATTCTCAACTTGCATTAAATTGAAAAATTTATCAACTTCATTAATCCAATCTAAAAATTCTTCGATAGACAACTCACCATTAAAAGTAGGAATATCGGCCCTTATCTTTGGTCGTTGTTCTACCGGATTCACACCAATGGCCTCGTCACCACCACCCCGATTGTTGTGGATGAACTCAGCCCGATCACCACCTGGATTGCCACGGTTGCCACCACCACCCATATTCAAACCTCGCAAAGCCCGTAATGCTTACGTATGTCGAGTAGCAGCTTCCGCCTCAGATCTGCGTCTATCTTTTTGCATCTGTGTTTGCATTGCTATCAAGCTGTTGGCTAGTTGTGCTAGGATATCTTGGGTGTTGTGGTTTC
The DNA here is from genome assembly GCA_022495995.1 of Adenophora triphylla var. japonica. Taxonomy (NCBI): domain Eukaryota; kingdom Viridiplantae; phylum Streptophyta; class Magnoliopsida; order Asterales; family Campanulaceae; genus Adenophora; species Adenophora triphylla. The sequence continues at coordinate 533,056 of JAFEMH010000620.1, read as the reverse complement.
CTTCGTTGTTGGCCGTCTTGTTCCTTGGATCGTCCTTCGTCTGATACCAACTGATGTAAATAGGGTTGCAGCGGAATAATAAAACAGATAGGCAAATAATTGAATCAACAACTATTTGACCCAATTCGAATTGACTCAACAATTGAATTAGGGTTTGAAGAGGTAAACACCAAAAGATGAGAACCTTCACAAGGAATTCAAAGAACTCCAACAAACAAGCTAAAAGCTTCAAGGTAAAAACCTTCAATTGCAAAGCAATTCAATTTAATTTAATTATCAAAAACGTATCCTAAAACAAACAATGAAAGAGAGTATTTATACTCTAAACAAAACCCTAAACTACTTGGAAAAGGAAAAGCAAAACAATCCTAATTAAAACACTTCAAAATAGGAAACAAAAACAAAACCCTAAACTACTTGGAAAAGGAAAAGCAAAACAATCCTAATTAAAACACTTCAAATTAGGAAACAAAATCAAATCGGAATTCCAATTCCGTGCAGCTTTCCAGTTTCTTCTTGGCTTGCTTCTTTGAGGGATACATCAGATACATCAAAACCTCAGCACCCTTGCGTCAATTACACAGGCCTAAACGTCAATTTCCTTGGTCCTATCAGTTTTGGCTAAAGGAAAATGAGATACATTAACGGCGTGCCTGGCTGAGGGTAGTATTATTTTTATTTTTATTTCTTACAGGCTATTTATCTGGTGACTAGTGTTTCTATAATAGTACAACATCTTTCCATTAGGTCATCATGCAATGTCTTAATATCCTTCGGGAATCAGTTCTATTCTAAAGAAGCAAAAAGGGTCTATTTCATTGACAAGTCAAAAAGTCTCCTGTAAATTTCTGGAAGTATACTTTATATTAACTGTGACTCTTTGTATAACCTTCTCTAATTGAATATCTAATTGGATGATAATCATTGCTCCTGAGATTTGGTCAAATGTCAGTAAGATGGATCCCTTCTTTTCGAGAAACTCTTACTGGAATGACAATGCTATGCGTAGTTCCTTTGCGAACGTAAAACTATGTAATTCTAACGGTGGTAATTTACTTATATTCCCTTATGTTCTTTATTTTGTTTACTAAAATTAAGTATTAATCCAGTCTGTTGAGTTGAGTAAGAGATGGGTAAGTTTGATGCTCAAATGAAAATATCAAGGATTTGCAGTGATGTCATCAGGCTAAAAGTATTATCTATCATGTTTTATTGAACCTCGAGCATGGTAAATGATGTTTACACTCCTAACTTCTAATTGAGGACATTTCTACTTTGGGTTGATAGCTTTGCGCTGGATATGCTGCTCTTTTTTTTATTCGTTCATTTCCGATGGAGCCAAAGACTCATTACTTTTTGGGAATATGATGGAATAAAGCAATATGGCTCACTAAACTGTTTGCGATTCTTTGTTATGAAACATCAGTCAGTTCATGCAATTTTCGACGCAATTTTCATCATGGGTCATCCGGAAACAACCTCTCTGTTCTTTAACCCAGGGATAAGGTTTCATACATCCGACCCCTCCCCCCTTACCATACCATAGGTGGGAGCCTTTGCGGCATTTGTGTAATGTTGTTTTTTATGCAATCTTTCTGAGAAGGAGACCAACCCGAGCACGTCTGCCTAAGTAACAATCTGAAATGAATTTGTTTCACTTGGATTAAATTACTACTCCCTCCGTCCCGAAATAATCTCCCCACATTAGGATAATTAAATTAACCTAATGTTATTGCTCAAAGTACTTTCGTATTGACAACAAAAAAGTATGAAGACCGTTTCGGGACGGAGGGAGTATGTTGTTTCCTAGTGTTGGGAATGTTCATCACACCTAAGGATATACTAGAGAGTATATTTGATGGCAGTTTCTTTTACGCAGGTAAAAGAAGAGGCCCTTCTACTAGCTCAATTGTTTGAAACCTCTGGATCTTTGAAAGTGAAGCGCAAGGGAGGAAAAGGCAAACAGATATTTGGAACGTGAGTTGACGTAGAACAGCATGTGTCTCTTTTACTCAGTTGACATTTAATCGTTTCTAATACATCTTATTGCTTGTAGTGTTACTGCTCAAGATTTTGTTGACATAGTTAAAGCCCAACTTCAGAGGTACTTTCTTCTCAACTCTTTGAAATATAAATATACATATGATTGTTATAGACCCAACCTAAGAATAAATTTGATTCAGGTCTTTCGTTTGTATAACTACGTTTGGTATGTAGGAGCACAATCAACTTCATGAAATTATCTGCAGAAACGTGAAGTAATAGGTGTCTTTGCACAAATTCATCATTTTGCTTATAACTTGTGATCTTTAAGAAATCCAGAAAGTCCATAGTTAGAGTTGTCAAAATGCTTAATGCAATCTACTTCATAATTTAAAGACATTCCATTTCATTACTGGTCTTATCAAAGGGTTAAGTAATTTATAGGTTTAGTTATCTTTATTGAATTAGAAATATTAAAAACGTGTTTATGTATTACTCTCTCAATCCCTAAATGAATGTCCAAATTCAAGAAATTTTGTCCCAACTTGAATGTCTTTTTTGTTAAAAACTTGTCCAAAAACCTCTTTCACCAATTTTTTTTGCTATTCAGTTTATTATCGTAAACTAAATGTTTAGAAAGTGGATAACAAAATTATGTGTGCATCTTTGTCATTAAAATGTACTATAAAAAACACACATTTTCAGAGTGTCCCTTAATTGAAATTTTGACATTCATTTAGGGACGGAGGGAGTAGTTTAATTGTATACCACTCCATCCCACATGAGCTTGCAAAATTTTGACCAAAGTGGTTAACTTAATTGCGTTTTGACCCAGAATTTATAGAAAATTTGATAATCCGTATAAAAATCTAAAAATTGTTATAGATTCACCAGTATCAATACCAATTTTTAGATTTTTATTAGGATTATTAAATTTACTATAAATTCTTGGTCAAAGTGCAATTAAATTGACCACTTTAGTCAAAATTTTGCAAGCTCATGTGAGACGGAGTGGTAAGATACAATGTCGGCCACGTGTATTAGTAAGATTATTTTCACTATCGTTTTCGGTGCTCATGCTCTCTGTAGGGAGGTGGACAAGAGAATTGTTTTGATGCCGGAGATCCGAGAAGCTGGAGAATACATGGTAGAGTTGAAGCTGCATCCTGAGGTTTCTGCACAAGTAAGATTGAGTGTCTTTGCCAAGTAAGGATTGGAACCTTCTGAAGCAACAATCATCTGATATTCTCTCCATGCGGCTATCTTGTAAAGGTAATTTGTGTTCATTTTAGAGAACAAAAATAAATGTTATTCATATTAAAACCTTTCTGATAAGTCAAACGCTTGACAAATGGCCATTTACTCTTATTAAAACCTTGTAGATAAAACTTTTTTTTTTCTATACGAGGATTACAAATTATATGACCAATCTAACATTAGTAAATTCCCGATGGGCCTGCCAGGATCCCTTTAGATTGGACCGGTCAATCATTTTTGTGATGGTTTTACGAAAGTATTGACCAATTCAAGAAAGTCAAACTATAACATTTTTTTTGGGACGGAGGAGGGAGTAGCTTCCTCCAGAATCATCTTCCACCAAAACTGACTCTAAGCCTCTACATTTCCTTAAAAGAAATGGAAAATTTAAAGTAAAATAATCAGGCTGTTTAACTATGAAATCTGCATAATATTATTTATTTTGTCATTCTTGCAGGAGGAATCTTTCAAAGCAAATGTTAAGATAGCAAACACAGACCAGTTAAAGTTTTGAGAATTTGTAAGTCTTTATTTTCCTTCCTTCCTCCCTCCCTCCTCTGTTTTGTGTAGAGATGTGATTCCGACGTTACGGCATCACGATTCTATGAATATTTTACATGAAGATGATTGTAGTGTACTTACTCTCATGGAATTCTTATTTAAGAAAATTTATTTGGTAGAACGGGTACATTTGATCTAGCAATATTTATGACTGAGCTTAACCATATTAGTGTTCATTATGATCTATCCGCCGAGCCGTTCATAATGTCCATTTTTGTTCTTGATAAAGACCGAAAATGGGCATTCATTTTTTAGGGATTCAGTTGGGTCAGCTAAAAGATACGTAGTTTTGATGGTATTTACCCATGAAACTAGGTAGATGTAAAATGAATGTTTATATATCATTTAAGGGACATTCTAAAAAATTACATTTGAGAAATCTTAGCAGAGAAAATATATATAAATATTTGTGCTAAAAAAATACATTCGAGAAATCTTAGCAGAGAAAATGAATGGCAAATAATCTTCATTATTTCTTCCACTCATTTTCTCTCTTACTTTACTTTTATTCTCACAACACTAATTAACTTACTAGTTATTTTTTGTTTTTACTTATTTTCTCTCTTGTCTTAATTTTTATACTTGCAACACCTCTATTATACCTCACTTTTTCTTAATTATCGTATCCAAAAAGCTAATACGGTTTAAATAAAGTGGGACAGAGGAGGAGGAAGTATTCTCTTTACATTTTCTAATAATTTTATTCAATAATATTCATGAAATTAAAAGAATATTTCAAGTCACTACACACACTAGCAACGTAGTCCTCCACTACATGTGCCAAATGTCAATGCATCCTTCTCTTTTTGTTATTGGTGAAGATAATAATTTTTACCAAAACTAAAAATAAATACTGCATTATAAAGCCAATCATTGAGTTGCATGTTTCTAGTCGGAAAATACTATGTCTACCTAGCAAAGATAAAACATTTAATGTGCATTTAAGTGTGATAATAATTTTTAATTTTTTATTAAAATAAATAAATTAGTATAAGCTATTGGTCAAATTTAACAAAAATCATCTTTAATAAAATAAAGTGAAATTATCTTATAGGATATCTGGAATACTTCTTCCATCCCAAAATGATCTTTTCATTTTTTCTTTCGTTGTTAGTATGAAAATACTTTAAGCAATAAATTTAATTCAATTCAATTATCTTAATAAAATTTAAAAATAGTTATTGATACAACATTATGACTATCAACAATAACAATTTTTAAATATTTATTTAAATAATTAATTTAAATTTAAAATTAATACTGAAAGTAACTTCATCTTAACAAAAAAAAAGTGGAAAAATTATTTCAAGACGGGACAAAAAAAAATGGAAAAATTATTTCGAGATGGGGAGAGAGGGAGTAATAAAAATTAGACAATCCATGAGAAGGTGGTTAATGTTGAGTTAAGACCCTAAATGAGATTCCTGAAATAGTTGTTGAATACAATACACACAACACACTGGATTTGGACATACCTTACGCAATATGGCCACATCACATGCTTTCCCTAATAGATACTCACCAAACCAAAGGCCCACTTCCTCTAGGCCTTCACGTGAGATTTAAATCCATTTTAAAAAATGACATTTTAGTAATTTTTCACACACCTCTCACTATTAAAAGACAAAAATATCCATATTTTAATTTTGTACGCGTCATTCATTTTACGTTCATATTCCTGGGGACTGATTTCAATTCAAAAACAGAAAATTATACTTTAGTCACTGAAACATTGGAAATTAAATATTGGTCACTAGACATTCAAGTATTTTAAATCTGTCATTAGATTCAGAATAGTTTCAGTTTAATTTTTTCAACCAAAAAAATTAAAAAAAATTCAATATTAACGACAAATTAATCTCATAATTTACACATTTACAACACTTATAAGTTTTCTTATAATTGACTTATAAATTAAAATTTTCAACAAAAAAAATCAATAATTTCAATAATAACAACGAATTACTATCATAATTTATACATTTACAACTCTTATAATTATAAGACTACCTTGTCTTTTATAATTGACTTATAAGACAATTTTTTCAACAAAAAAAATTAAAAATTTCAATAATAACAACGAATTACTCTCATAATAACAACGAAATACTCTTATAATTGACTTATAAGACAATTAACTTATAAGACTACTTTAAAAAGTCTTATAAATAACATATAAGACTTTTTAAAAAAGTATTTATATAAGTAACATATAAGACTTTTTAATAAGTCTTATAAGTAACTTATAAGACTTTTTAAAAAGTCTTATAAGTTACTTATAAGACCTATTTGAACATTGAGAACTGTGCTGTAAAAAAGTCTTATAAGTAGTAACTTATAAGACTTTTCTTAATACTTATAAGGCTTATTAAAAAGGTCTTATAAGTTACTTATAATAAGTCTTATAGGTAACATATAAGACTTTTTAAAAAAGACTAAATTTGTAAAAGTTACTTATAAGACTTATTAAAAAAATCTTATAAGTTACATATAAGACTTATTAATAAATCTTATATTTAACATATAAGACTTTTTAAAAAAGTCTTTATGTAAGTTACTTAATAAGTCTTATTAAAAAAAGTCTTATAAGTTACTTATAAGACTTTTTTAAAAAGTAAAAAAATCTTATATACTCCCTCCGTCTCAATATCTAGTTCACCATTTTGGTCTCGGCACGCAAATTAAGGGTGGAGAAAATGTTGTGAGTGTAATAGTAAAATAGGAGAGAGAATAAGTGGAGGAAATAGTAAATTTGAAAAGTGTTGTGAGTGCAATAGTGAAATAGGAGAGAGAATGAGTGGAGAAAATAGTAAAAATTTTTTGCCAAAAAAGAAAGGTGAAGCTTTAAATGGGACACCTAAAATGGCAAAAGGTGAAGTTATTAATGAGACGGAGGGAGTAAGTCTTATTAGTAACTTAATAAGTCTTATAACTAACTTATAAGACTTTTTAATAAGTCTTATAAGTTATTTATAAGATTTTTTTAAAAAGTAAAAAAGTCTTGTAAGTAACTTAATAGAATAGTCTTTTAAGTTACTTATAAGACTTATTAAAAAAGTCTTTTAAGAGCATTCACCTCTTATAACTATGCTATAAGACAATTTTTTCAACAAAAAAATAATCAACCACTTTTGAGTTCAAATTATCCACGCATCTGTAAGTTTTTCATACAAACATTACATAAACATCCAGATTGGTTATGCACATTATTGTAACACATTATTGTTGAGAGACATAGGTTTTGCCATCAAAATGCACATTCATATACCTACCCTCCCATATAATTTTGCCACTTCTCCTAGATACAAACTTCTATATAATCCAGTATGCTCCATTCAACTGTGAAGACACTCTCTGTAAGTCCTTCAAAATTCAAAATAAATGCAAAAAAAAAATGAGATCCCGAACATAGATTTATGAACAATCATCGAAATCAATGAACAACGATATTTTCATACTAATAAATCAGTACGAAATATTCAGAAAACGACCTAAATCGAACAAATTGAGGAACGAAATTCTTCAAAAAAAAAAAAATCAACAATCAACACAGACATGCTTTCCGTAATCAAAATTTTGAAAACAATGTCAAATCAATCAAAATATTCATGAACAAAGGAATTGACCTGGAGCGAAGAATGTGATGAAATTGGATTCAAGGGCGGATGGTGGAGTTGGAGGGAGATCGACTACTTCTGGTACCAGAAGCTTCTGCAAGTCGTCATCATCTTCTGTACCAGCGGAATTGAAATTTTTGACATTTGAAGCTTCCGATGGTTGATTTTCGACGGCGGAATTAGAAACGGAACAATCATCGGCGGTAAGCTCCGGCAACGAATTGAAATTTAACGGCCACCGAGAGGAACAAATTTGATTTAAAGAGAGTGAAGGAAGTGTGGGTGGCTGGATTATGAAGATGGTGGAGGAAGATGGAGGTGAGAAGTGGTGATGGCCGGCGATAAGAGAGAGAGGGGATGAAGCGGATAGAGAGAGATAGAGGGAGAAAATGGGAAGAAGAGAGGAAATGACGTGAGGGGAGGGGGAGCTAGGGGTGTGATGTCAAGTTTTGCAAACTGAAACAGAATAAAATTCTCGGCCATAAAACCCGTCATAAGCGCGGCCGCCCTCCTTACGAGCGCGGTCGCGCAACTACCCCGAAGCTGCAGCCCTAATCCAGCGCGGTCGCCCTTCCATCGTGCGCGGTCGCGCAACTCTGCCGAGACCACGCCTTCTCCAATCCTCCCTCGAGCGCGGTCGCCCTCATCTGCAGCGCGGTCGCGCACAACGCCAGAATCTCGCCTGCTTGATCAGTCGAACCTTGTGCTACATCATTTTCCCCCACTTTAAAAGTATTCGTCCCCGAATCCGCATCGCCATATAAAGGATCATCCGGGTAAAATTCAAACAAGTCCGACACATTGAAAGTAGGCGAAATATTCCAACCAACCGGCAAATCCACCACATACGCATTGTCATTTATCTTCTTCACCACTTTGCACGGACCAATCTTCTTAGGATGGAGCTTGCTATATGTTCCTTGAGGGAAACGTTCCTTTCGTAAATGAACCATAACCATATCCCCCACAGAAAACACCTTTTGACGCCGTTTCCGATCTGCAGCTTCCTTGTACTTTGCGTTGGACTCTTCAATGTTCCTCTTCACCTCCGCTTGCACAGAATCAACCATCTCAGCCAAATTTTTCGCAGCAACACTATACCCCGGTAAGCTAGGCAACGGAACCAAATCCAAAGTATGAGTAGGAGCCCTCTGATAGACTATTTCGAACGGAGACATCTTTGTAGTTCGATTGGTCATGTTGTTGAAGGCAAATTCCGCAGTAGCCAATACCAAATCCCACTTCTTGGGATGATCACTACACAAACAACGGACCATGCTACCCAAAGTTCGATTCACCACCTCTGTTTGGCCATCGATCTGCGGATGAAAAGAGCGCTAAATTGCAAACCTGTACCAAAAATCTTCCAAAGAGTACGCCAAAAGTGACTGAGGAACTTCGTGTCACGATCAGAGGTAATAGTCTTTGGAACCCCATGCAAACGAACAATTTCCTTGAAAAACAACCCCGCAATATGTGCAGCATCAGCAGTCTTCCTACAAGGAATAAAATGAGCCATCTTCGAAAAACGATCAACCACCACAAACACTGAATCATTGGACCTTTGAGTACGAGGTAACCCAAGCACAAAGTCCATAGAAATATCCACCCATGGCTTATCAGGAACTGGCAAAGGAGTATACAACCCCGTATTTTGTGAATGCCCCTTATTCGTCTCGGCACACCATACATTTGCACAATCTTGTAGGTATCCCTCCGGATTTGTGGCCAAAAGTACTTCTTCGTAATTAACTCAACTGTCTTGTCACGCCCATGATGACCATCTCTATGAATCTCATAAATAAGACTCTCACGGACAGAACCCTGCGAAATACATAACTTGTCCATGAAGAACAAAAACCCATCTTGCAGCAAAAATAAGCTAGCTTGAACTCCATCACGACACTTGGCCCAAGCATCTGCAAAATCAACATCAGTCTCATACAAGTCCTTCATACACTCAAACCCGATAACCACATTCTTCATAGTAACTAACAAATGTGCCCGACGACTCAAAGCATCCGCAACCTTATTAGTCTTCCCACTCTTGTGTTTGATAACAAAAGTAAATTTCTGCAAATAAGCTACCCAACGAGCATGCATACGAGAAAGAGATTTCTGACCGTTCATATACTTCAAAGCCTCATGATCAGTATGAAGAACAAATTCGCGATGCAATAAATATTGCTCCCAATGCTTGATAGCACGAACATTTGCATAAAACTCGAAGCTCATAAGGTGTCCACTTTCGTTTAGCCTCCTCCAACTTTTGACTCATGAAGGCAACCGGCCTCTTCTCTTGAATCAAAACAGCCCCTATCCCAATCACAGAAGCATCCGTCTCAAGCTCGAAAGGCTTAGAAAAATCCGGTAAAGCTAGCAAAGGAGCACTAGTCAATTTCTCCTTAATTAGAGCGAAACTAGCATCCGCCTCATCACCCCAATGGAAACCACCTTTCTTCATACATTCAGTAATCGGAGCCACAATGGAACTAAAGTTGCGAATAAAACGACGATAAAAAGTAGCCAAGCCATGAAAGCTACGTACCTCGCTAACAGTAGTAGGAGTAGGCCATTCTCGAATAGCCTTTATCTTGTCCTCATCAACTTGTATACCCTCATGAAACAATGTATCCCAAGAATAATAATTTATCAAGCATAAAACAACACTTCTTGAGATTTATAAACAATTCATTCTCCCTCGATACTGCAACAGCTGACTTTAAATGCTGAACATGTTCCTCCTCCGTCTTGCTAAAAATCAAGATATCATCAAAGTAAACAACCAAAAACTTACCATTGAAGGGCTTGATACTTGATTCATCAAACGCATGAAAGTACTAGGTGCATTTGATAAACCAAACGGCATCACCAACCATTCATACAATCCCTCTTTGGTCTTGAAGGCTGTTTTCCACTCATCACCCGGGCGAACACGTACTTGGTGATATCCACTCCTTAGATCAATTTTAGAAAATACCTTAGCACCACGAAGCATGTCTAGCATATCATCAAGACGAGGAATGGGAAAACGATACTTAACCGTAATTTTATTAATAGCCCGACTGTCTACACACATACGCCAAGTCCCATCTTTCTTAGGAACCAATAGCCGAGTCGCACAAGGGCTCAAGCTCTCTGAATATAACCCTTCTTCGATAAATCCTCCACTGCTCCTTCAAAATCGCATGTTCGTAGGACTCATTCTATAATGAGCTCGATTAGGAAGAGATGCACCCGGAACCAACTCAATGTTATGATGAATATTACGCAAGGGAGGCAACTGCGGGCGGCTCATCGGGCATAACATCACGATACTCATGTAGCAAAGCCTCCAAAGACTTGGGAACCAAACAAGCTGAACCGGACACACCCTTTCGACCACCGCAAAAACACATGTAGCTTCATCAATATCACTCGAAATTCATTAGCGGTCAAAGAGAAACAATAGGCTTCTTCATCTTCTTAACATTAGGATCTCTATCTCGTAAATGACACAAGTTAAAACGTGCACCATCTTTCTTAAATTGAAGAATATTATCTCTCCCCTTATGTACTACATCAAGATCAAATTTCCAAGGTCTCCCAACAATAAATTGCAAGCAGTCATATCAATAATGTCACAGAGAATAGCATCCTTATAACGACCGATAGAGAAAGGAACAAGACATTGTTCGTGTACCTTAATTTTGCCGACGGAGTTGATCCGCTGACGGAATAGGGTGTAGGATGGGGCGGGACTTCCAATTTTAACTTGTCCACCAAATCACGAGCCACCAAATTCTCATGCTCCCAGTCAACAATGATACGAATATCGAAGTCCTTCACCTTCCCTTTGGTGCGAAAAATGCGTACTGTGTGGATCCTCCTCCTCCTTCGGCGTCGTCAACATAAGTCTATTAACTACGAAAGACCCATGATCTTTCACACCCTCATCATCACCATTGGGATCCTCCCAATATTCGGACCATCTTCCTCCTCTCCGCCATCACCGGTATCGTCACGATCCACCATATTAGTACTCTTACGGAGGTGACAACCACTAGAAATATGCCGGTTTGCCCACACTTAAAACACTTATTACCAAAAGTTTTGGCGTAAGGGTTAGTGTTTTGTTGGCGATAGAATTATTGGGCTTTCTAGTTTGTGTCGGGTGACTCGGCTGCAGGAACATCATTCTTCTCCTCAGACGCCTTAGCACCCGATAGTCTGTGTCTTATCTTGAGCCAAACCCTTGCTTAGGCATAAGAAGCTCTAAAGTTCTGACAATAGGGCGAGGTCTAGAAAGTTGCTTCTCCACCGTGGCGGCCACGTCAATCGCGTCCTCCAAAAATTCATGAGCATGCAACTCCACCACATCTACGATGTTGGCACGAAGGCCAGTAACGAATCTCGAAGCTTGGTGAACATCCGACTCTCCCAAATCACAACGAGCTGATAGAGTATGGAATTCATGTGAATATTCCGCCACACTTTTCGCCCCCTGTCTACACTCCAAAAACTTTTGATAGATAACATGACCATAATTCTTGGGTAGAAAACGCTGACGCAAAGCTAGCCTCATCTATGGCCGTATGTGAATTGGCTCCCGAAACTCCCTACGTAATTGATTACTCAGTTGCTTCCACCACGCAGAAGCACCCCCACGCAATTTATAGGCTACATATGATACCTTTCTATCCTCCGGAATACCCATCAACGCGAAAAATTTCTCAACCTCTTCTAACCAATCCGAAAATTCGATCATATTCAAATCACCAGAAAAAGATGGTAAATCGGCCTTGATTTTAGGCAATCGATCATTAAGATTATTACCTTCTCTTCTCCCGTGGTTCCTATCACCACCGGGCGGTTGAGCTCGACGGCGGCCCTCCCCTCGATCTTCCTGGGCTCAAAATCAAGATCATCTCGTGCCCGCGATTGCCTTGACCCTCAAACCGCGTAAAGCCTCCAAAAGTTCGGCATGTTGGCGATCTTGGATTGCTTTGCACGCTCCGTAGCTTGTCGCTCCATACGATCGAGGATCGCTATAACCGCGGCTTGGTTGTACGCGTTGTTGCCACCGTTGTTTCCCGCCATCTCTTCCAAGGGATTGACCTTGCTACGATACCAATTGATGTCAAGTAAACGCGGCGGAACAAAAACGAACAGAAAAGAGTTGAATAATTCCTCGTCAAAGGATCTTAAACAACCAAAATAACGAACAATTCAAAGGGAACGTTCGACCTCTTCGAATCCACGAATAGGGTTTACCAAGCCAATATTGACTTCAAGGAATAATCCTTAATTTGCAAAGCAAAAGTAATTCAATAATAAGAGTTCTACCTCAACCATAATGAAACAAAGTATTTATATGACATAGGAAAGCAGGAAAACCTAATTAAAACGGAATTAAAGAAATACCCAAAATAACCCTACTTAAAGTTTTGCAAACTGAAACAGAATAAAATTCTCGGCCATAAAACCCGTCATAAGCGCGGCCGCCCTCCTTACGAGCGCGGTCGCGCAACTACCCCGAAGCTGCAGCCCTAATCCAGCGCGGTCGCCCTTCCATCGTGCGCGGTCGCGCAACTCTGCCGAGACCACGCCTTCTCCAATCCTCCCTCGAGCGCGGTCGCCCTCATCTGCAGCGTGGTCGCGCACAACGTCAGAATCTCGCCTGCTTGATCAGTCGAACCTTGTGCTACATCAGGGTGTCTGAGGAATTTTTATTTGGGGATAACTCCTTATTTGAGATTTATCAAAAAGTTTTCTTTAAGGAAAAAAAAATCTGGACAGAGGGGCCCCAGGGGAATTTTTCCCTCACCAAAACGTGCACATAACAAACACTTTAAGACTGAGTGTTATCTAAGTGAATTAACTCACCCAACTCTCTCTCTTTCTCTCTCACACACACTTTCTCTCTCTACATATATACACATATATTTTGAGTCTCTGTGTGTATGACACTAGTTATCAAAAGACTCATTATTAATGATAAAATTATAACATCAGTCCTAACATTATGTAAAATCACTTGTAATACATTAAAAATGTGCTAATAAAAAAAAAATAAAATATATATATATATATATATATATATATATATATATATATATATATTTTATTAAGGAAGTGAAGTTGATTAAGGAAGTGAAGTTGGCTAGGCTAACCACCCTAAAAACCCTCCAAACTTTTCGAACACTTGTTTTGCTAAAAGACAATATATATACCCAACTGCAGATAGTGATATGATGGTGGCAGTACCTATTCTTGCTATACTCATTTATCTTGTGGGCGAGAAACAGTTGTTGCAGTCGTAAGTAAGCTTAATTATTGCTTTATTATATTGTAAACGTTTCAGATTTGTCCACATTCTCAAGCCAATGAGATGAATGTTTGAAATAATCAGGATGCTTGGTAGAATTCACAATTGCCCGTTTACTTTTTTATTATAAAGAAACTCATAAAGTTATTAATGCGACGCGATCTCCCACCGCACACTACACTATCTCCCACCGCACACTACACTATCTCCCACCGCACACTACACTGGGGATGCAACGGTTCCTTATCCATTATCTAGTGGACAGTACTCTATCAATTCAGTTTGTTATGATCAACTTGACAATTAGTAATAGCTGATTAATTAGTTAGCTCATTTGATTTTCATTAATTAATTAGGTATAGAAATATGGGTGGCCCATTACATTATATTATATGCAAGGTAAGCCATCTATTATTTAGGAAAATTCAAACTCATTTCTTTTTCATGAAGCATCTTATTAAGAATCATGGTATGATTTTATAATATAGACTCTAATTTTAGCATTCAGAATTTAATGTACATTTGCAATTTTGAATTTAACCAAATTTAATTATTTGGCACAATATATCCTGAATTTTGTGAGGGGGGGGGGGTGGGTAAAATTTTGATTGAAATTTAATTCATTTAAGGGTCCCCACGAGTCGTTTCAAGCTGTTTTTTTTTATTTTTTTTTGGGCAATTATTTAGTTATAAGATTTGAAAGATTAACGAATTTTGGATTGAGTAGAAATTAATTTACTTTACATTGCATGTAAATTAGCTTCATAATTTTTTTTTTAAAATCACCATCTATTTTCCATGTAAAGAAGATGGTGAAAGTTGATATCGATCATTATGAGGTGGCAATGGATTCAACCATATAAAATGGAAAATGATATTACAACTTCTAATTCATACTTAAATTAATAAAGTTTGTTTCATAACTAATGTTGTTAGTACTAAGTATGCTTAATGTTAACCGTCTTCTCGTAAATGTCCCTAAAAGCAAAATTTAAATATTCATTTGAAACGAAGAGAATAGAATCACACCTTTCGTGTTCTAATTAAGGTACAATATTTCTTTAAATTACTCAAAATTATCTCAAATAAAAAATGTTAACCCAACCCAATTATCAATCTTCTCTAGTAAAAAATCTCAATCATTTTATTAACAAAATCTAAAAGCCATGGAATGATGAAAAGAGAGATCTCGAAGAAAAGAATGCTAAAATTTAAGATAAAACTTAAAGAAAGGCTTCGGACAAAAAGAACAACGCGAAAAAAATAAGGGGCAACAATTAGAGATTTTAGAACGCCATCGCCCATCTACCATTGGGAATAAAAAAAATGAGGACTCCAACCGACTACTTAGCCTAGGGCGCCATTTATCACAGTACCGGCCCTGGCGCTTGCTATATGGTAGAATAATATTATGTACAAGCATAACCTATATAGGATGCAGTTTGTGTGTACTAATAAATTCTAACGACATTCATGACCTAAATCACATGAAGGGGATATTCTAATTTAACCAGATATCTCAAGTTCGAATCCTAAAAGTGCAGTAGGCCGATCAATGTTGTAAAAATTTTGTTGAGAGCGTTTAATTTCTAGATTATCCGATCAATGTTAGTTAAACTATTGTACCTGTGGACCAGATCAGATTGATCCATACAAAGCTCATTCTGTTGAATATGTGTAGGCCAGGGTTGTGATGGAAAGGAAAAGAAAAGAAAATAAGGAGAAAATGAAAATACAGGGTGGAATGGATATATAGAGATACAAGAAAAGAAAAGAAAAGGCAGTTAACAACTCATGTATCCTATTCCTATCCATATGGAGACGTTGTCATTTAATGAAACAGACATACAAAGAGTTCAGTGAGCGAGTCTTCTTCCTTTTTAGCCTTATTATCAATGTAAATTATCTCTCCCGTCTGTTTCATAATAAATATTGTATTTGACTTATCAATATTTTCTAAAAATATGTTTTACATATTTATACATTATATTTATAATGATGAAATTATGATAAACTCTTTTCTGAAATAAAATACAACATTATTGTTTTTAAACGAACAAAAATAAAATGTGACATTTATTTTAGTTTTGATATTGGGAAAGGATATATACCCCTACTCACTCGCTCGTCATAAAACAAAACAATGAGGAAATGAAGAGGAACCTAATCCACACTTTTGGTTGTGGTGGCGCAAGTGCCCAACCCTGCCCATCTCTCTCTCTCTCTCTCTCTCTCTCTCTCTCCCTCGTTTAGTTTTACACTTTTACCCATATTTCTTTCCTTTAAGGGCAAATTGCAATTTAGTTACTTAATTTTACACGTTATTTCAATTGGTTATTGATATTTCAATTGGTTATTGAGTTTATCTTTGTTTATGATTTTTGAGTTTGTTAAATTGTTGCATATGGTGTAAAAATTGATGAATTATTAACTTTTTAACGAAAATGAATGAAAAACTAATAGGCTTCTTTCAAAATTGCAATTTTCACCCTCTAACCCTACTAATTTGCCCTAATTTGTTAAAAATTTAACTATTCATCTTAAATAATTATAAAATGACGAAAAAATATTACACGTTACTCCCAAAGTTCACCATCCTCATAGCATCCATCATGTCACCGCCCCCACCTCACCACCACTTTAATTTCAAAATCCAAAATAAACATAATTCTTAATTAGAGTTGTTTAAACACCAAAACCAAACCTAAGATTTGGTTCAATGGAAAATGAGGAGGTTGGAAGGTAAGTGAAGGAGGAGGGAGGTAGGGAAATGGTGGGAGGGGAGGTTGATAAGGAGCAATGTGGAAGATGGTTTTGTTTTCTTTTTGGCCAATTTTTTTTCTTTCTTTCTTTCTCTCTTTTTTTTTGTTTGATATTTTTTGGATTATTTTTACTCTTTATTTCTTTGCATTAATTTTTTGGCGTGTTACTTTATTATTAATTATTTTTATTTTTTTAAACAAATAGTTTTGGGTACATAAGCTTTTTTTTTACTAGTATTTTAAAAAATAAATAATTTTATCATTTATAATAGTAATTAAGGTACTATGTAGAATATTAATGATAAAATAAATAATTTTATCATTTATAACATTAAAAATGAAATAAATATATAATTTTATCATTTGATTTTTTTTTTATAATTTAATTAAGGTACTATATTGGATATTAAGGTAATATGTTACAAGTGTTGATATGTTAAAATTATTGATATTTTTAACATATTCGGGTGAAAATGTGAATTAGTTGTGTTAGAGGGTGAATATTGCACTTTTAAAATAAGCTTGTTAGTTTTTTCATCCATATTCGTTAAAAGTTAGCAATCCGTCCATTTTTACACCACATTGCAACAATTTAACAAACTTAGAAATCGGACTGTAATGAAGATAAACTCAATAACCAATTGAAATAACGTGTAAAACTCAGGTAAAAAAATGCAATTTGCCAACACTCAAAATCGAGAAAAAAATCTCTTAAAAAAGCTTAACTACAAAAATTAACTAAACCAACAAATAATACTCTCTTCATCTCAGAATTATAGTCCTACTTTAACTATCTTAGTCTATTTAAATGATTTTGATTTACAAAATTATAATTTTTTTTATTAATTTCATGATTGTTTCTTTTTTTTTTTTAAATCATTGTATTGATAATTTTCTTAATGGTGCATCAATATTTTTTTAGAATTTCATGAAGAAGATCATCAAAGTGAATTACTTGATAATTCACTTTGTAAGAATTGAATTAAATTGTTCAAAAAATGTCAAAGTGGAATTTCTTTATGGTGCACCAATTTTCTTTTTGACAAGAGTTTACTCATCAAGACACTCTAATTTTATCATCATCTCCTAATTAATAAAAATAGTGTGCTCACTAAAAAGGATATTTATGAACTAAATGGGAATTGAATTTGCTTCTACACCAAGTTTGCTTAATTAATACTCTCTCCGTCCCAGACCATTGTCATATGGGGTAGATTTTACATTTTTTAAGAATTTTTTTTAAAAATAAATAAAAGTTAAATGTGAGATAGAGAATAGTAGTTAAATGTATGGTAGAAAATATAAGAGAGAATGTAAAAGTTAAATATGTGGTAGGAAATAGGAGAGAGAATGTAAAAGTTAAAAATATTTAATAGGAGAGAGAATGAGTAGAAGGAATAGTAGTTAAATGTGTAGTAGGGAATAGGAGAGAGAATGTATAAGAGTATAATGAATGAATTTTTTGTAAATATATGGAGTTGATAAGGGTATAAATATATTCAAAAACTTGCCATTTATAGAAATGAACTTTTAATTTAAGACGGACCAAAAGGGAAAGATGAACCCTTGATCTGGGTCGAAGAGAGTAACAATTATAAATGTGACACAATCTGAACCACAACTGTTTCTGGTTGTCCTAATTAAGTGTTTGCCACTAAAATTAGATAAATTCAACTGTACTAACAACACCGAAAACACTCGTTCAAGAGCCACAAAATAATTTATTTTTGGTAAAATAAACTAGATTGAGATTAAGAAGTGATGCAGCTCGAAAGCACGATAGATTCATGATTAGCGCACTAATCACAAGAATTCTTCAAGCGAAGAATCCTAAAACACAATTACTGAAATTCACCAGCGATAATCTAAAATCCACCAAAAATTAAGAGAAAAACTCTTGAAATTAATAATATCAAAACTGAGTTTAACAATGCCCTAAAGATGTTTAAATACTCTCTCAAAACCCTAAAGCAAACCCTAAAACGAAATAACAAAATAAAAACTAAAATACCCCTAATTAAATAAACCAAAAACAGTAATAATAAAATTAAACAAAACATCAGTATTCCTCCCGTCTGTGAGGCGCCCGCCCCGTATATGGTGAGGCGCCCGCCCCAGTCCCAGAAGGTTGAGTTGTTGGCCTGTTTGCGTTATCTGCTGTGTTGTCTGTTGCGTTGCTTGCAGCTTGTACCATAGCTTCTTGGGTTGTTGGAATTGTTCTCTTGGGCTGTTGGAATTGTTGTTGAACTATATCCTCCTCCCCGTCTTTCCCCATATCACCTCCTACATCAGTCACCCATTCTTCAAAATAACTCGACCCCGAGTTCATATCCGATATTTGAAAAGAGCCATTCCATCGAAATAAATACTTTGAATAAATTCGCCCCTTTTGCAAGATTTGAGGTAAACCAATTTTGTCCGGATAAAAATTAAAGCTATCAATCTCATCCATCTGTTGATCGTCCTTCTCAACCTCCCCATGATCAACAATAAAAATGTCATCGTATTTAAATTCTCCCGTCTCAATAATAACACCCACAACATAATCAAAAATTGATGGTGTATACCAAATAATACCACCGACATCTTCATTCATGGACTAAACATTCTTGTCCTCAGATATCGTCTTTTCTTCCTCGTCAGTGAATTTTGGCTCTTCCATCACAGGAAACTCGACTTTATTGTCTTCAATCTTTTCCTTTGCTTCAGCCAATGGAACGGCTGGACTTGGTATGTCTTCAGCTACCAGATTTTCTTCTTCGAAAGTGCCTTTTGGTTCTTCAATTAGAGACGGTTCAATTTCCTTGTCCGCAGTTTTCTCTTCTGGCTCAGCCAAAGGGGATGCAGAAATCGGCAAATCCTCATCCTTTTCCTTGACTTGTTGAATGACTTTATCTCTCTTGAAATCTTCGTTCAACGTGCTTGGATCTGGAATTGATTTGGCTTCATATATACGCCTAATTGCAACAGATTTTTTTGCCTCCAATCTCGGAATAACTACTTCTATCAAGTAATCAAGTCTGTCTGCGTTAACATCAATCTGCCTCCTATATTCTTGCTTAGTCTTTCGTTCGACCTCTGCGTCTTCCAAATCAAGCAATTGATATGTCCTTTGGAGACGTTGATTTTCCTCTCGTCGAGCCGATCAAGATTATAATTAATTTTAACAAGAAGAACATGGGTGTCAGCAGTGTTACCTCCATTAATGGCCATCTTCTTCGTTAGATCAATCTGCGTAGGACGACGAACCGGTTCAACCTCCCTGTTTTTCTCGCCCCTACGATTTCGTTTAGCACGAGCGTTGTGACCTTGTTGAGCAGCCACCAACGCTGCAATCTGTGTTTCCAACGCGGCAATAGCGGTGGTTAAGCCATCAACATCTGCCTTTGTTGCTTGATCCCCCATAACGAATCATCGATGAAAAGACATGATAAAGCCTGCTCTGATACCAACTGACGCAGCACGGAAGCACGATAGATTCGTGATTAGCGCACTAATCACAAGAATTCTTCAAGCGAAGAATCCTAAAACACAATTACTGAAATCCACCAGCGATAATCTGGAATCCACCAAAAATTAAGAGAAAAACTCTTGAAATTAATAATATCAAAACTGAGTTTAACAATGCCCTAAAGATGTTTAAATACTCTCTCAAAACCCTAAAGCAAACCCTAAAACGAAATAACAAAATAAAGACTAAAATACCCCTAATTAAATAAATAAAAAACAGTAATAAAAAAATTAAACAAAACATCAGTATTCCTCCCGTCTGAGAGGCGCCCGCCCCATATATGGTGAGGCACCCGCCCCAGTCCCAAAAGGTTGAGTTGTTGGCCTATTTGCGTTGTCTGTTGCATTGCTTGCTACTTGTACCATAGCTTCTTGGGTTGTTGAAATTGTTCTCTTGGACTGTTGAAATTGTTGTTGAACTATATCCTCCTCCCCGTCTTGCCCCGTATCATCTCCTACATCAAGAAGTAATGTCAATACTTACTAGCAGTTGAAATTTCAACTAAGCCCAATTAATATAAAATATAAATCCCTTGTGTGACACCAGAATTATGGATTGCATTTTGACTTAAATAAATTAAAAACGGCTGTCAAAAAACTCTATTTTATTTTAAGTGACATTCGATTTTCCTTTGAATTGCAGCAAATGCAATTTCAAGTGTTATTCTGATAATAGATTATATTATTTATTTATTAATAAAATAACAATTATTTATTTTAACTAACCTTTATCATCAATGATACCAGAAAATAAGATGCCCCATCACTCACTTTTCGTGAATGAAAGGCAACCATCAACACTACTAACCACTTACTTACTCAAAGAATTTCAATTTCAACCAAACCAAGTAGATCACCAACAATCAATCAATAAAATATTTTTCAATTAATTTTTTTTAATTGAATCATCAATTATAATAATCTTGTAATGAATTACAAATAATAGCTGTAATAATAATTCACATTCATTGATCCTAAAACAATCTCTTTTTTCCTTATCAATTAATTACTCCACTTCTCCAAAATATATTATTCCTTTATCTCAAAATAAATAATTAATTTTATCCAGAGTAAATTTTAAGAAAAAAATTGCTTATTTATTTTGGGATAACAGAGTATGTTTTTTACTCAAAATTGGGCAAAAAATCGATACACCGAGAAGCAGAGGCGAACTCGGAATTGGAACTCCGGTGATCATCTTCTGGTGCCGGAAGGTTAAGATCGAACATTAGCATATTATCCCGGTTCTCAACAACAACAACATCTTCGGTTGAAATAAAATTCGTGTTAAGTTGATTACTTGGAGGAGGAGAAGAGGAAGGATTCAACGCCACCGCCGGCGTTATCATCGTTGTTCTATGCCGTCTCATATGACCGCCGAGAGCTTGTCCGGACATAAATTCCGTACCGCATATTGAACATCCGTGGACCTTCGCTTTGCCTTTGCCGGGAATCACTTGCAACGGTAGAGGCGACAAAATGAATTTTGTGTCAATTCGTGCTTCCTCCTCTTCTTCGTCGGCGTTAATAAATGGAGGCAACAGAACTAAACTTCTCTCTGTATTTTCTGCCGGCGCGAATTTCGGCCTTTTGTGGCTTGCAGAGTGTCCACCTAGGGCTTGGAACGAAGGAAAAGTCCGATAACAAGTTTTGCACTCATAGACAACGTATCCGTCTTTGCCGGCGGCGGCTACGTCGGAACCAGTGGCCATCTCGACAGTTCTCCGGCTACAGAACTTCTCGGTACTCCGTTGACCAGCTTTACGAAATTCATCCATAGGACAGCTTCCTTTCGCCAACAACATTAAACAATCGACCACCTCTTCTTCCACCTCGGCAGTCCAGTCGGTTGAAATCGAAGGAGATAACTGATCATTTGAAAAGGAGTTAGAGCCACTACCGCCATCACCACCACCACCGCCGCCACTGGAATAGCTGGAAGTAATGGCTGCGACTCTGAAGGCGGCAGCACATAAGGGTGAAGAAGGACGTTGGCGCTTTGAACGCTTCCTCCGCTCAATCACTACAGAGTGATCACTACTGAATTCACCACCACCACCACCAGTGGATTCCATATTATCCATCAATTGGATTGAATCGAAAGAATTGATTGTAGTTTGTGTGTGATTGTAGTGTGTGTGAGAGAAAGTTAGAGAGAGTGAGGGGGATTGTGATTGTGGGAGAGTTGTGTATGTATATATATAGTGTGAGGGGTGTGAAGGAATTGAAGAGGAGAATATATAAGTAGTGGAGTAGGAGTGGTGAAGAGGAGTTGTGGAGAGTGAGTGAACAAGGAAACCTACTTTGCTTTTACAACCATGACTATATAAGTATAAAAGAATAATATTGGACACAAAATAGTTACAAAAATTTGCTCACAAAATTTTAAATGTAAAGATTTTATTGTTATTTTTAATTATTTTGTAGTGGATTCACTATCGATACAAACAATAAATTATCGTCAAGTCATTTTGTAAGCTAATTTTTGTGATTATTATTATTATTATGATTATTATTATTATGATTAATAATAATAATAATAATAATAATAATAATAATAATAATAATAATAATAATAATAATAATAATCATAATAATAATAATAATCATAATAATAATAATAATCATAATAATAATAATAATAATAATAATAATAATAATAATAATAATAATAATAATAATAATCATAATAATAATCATAATAATAATCATAATAATAATAATAATAATATAGTAATAATAATAATAATAATAATAATAAGAATAATAATAATCATAATAATAATAATAATAATAATAATAATAATAATCATAATAATCATAATAATAATAATAATAATAATAATAATAATAATAATAATAATAATAATAATAATAATAATAATAATAATAATAATAATAATAATCATAATAATCATAATAATAATAGTAATGATAATAATAATCATAGTAATAATAATAATAATAATCATAATAATAATAATCATAATAATAATCATAATAATAATAATAATAATAATAATAATAATAATAATAATAATAATAATAATAATAATAATAATAATAATAATAATAATAATAATAATAATAATAATAATAATAATAATAATAATAATAATAATAATAATTATATAATAATAATAATAATAATTATTATTATTATTATTATTATTATTATTATTATTATTATAATTATTATTATTATTATTATTATTATTATTATTATTATTATTATTATCATAATAATAATAATAATAATAATAATAATAATAATAATAATAATAATAATAATAATAATAGTAATAATAATAATAATAATAATAATAATAATAATAATAATAATAATAATAATAATAATAATAATAATAATAATAATAATAATAATAATAATAAGAGTTGGTCTTATAAAAAATTAGTTTTTTCTTAAGATAAGGAAAAAC
This sequence comes from Adenophora triphylla var. japonica, assembly GCA_022495995.1. NCBI lineage: Eukaryota > Viridiplantae > Streptophyta > Magnoliopsida > Asterales > Campanulaceae > Adenophora > Adenophora triphylla. The sequence continues at coordinate 509,619 of JAFEMH010000620.1, read as the reverse complement.
GTGTTTTCAAAATAAACGGTGGCAATTTTGTAATTACTGGCAACCATGTTCAAAATAAACGGTGGCAATTTTGTAATTACTGGTTTTCCCGTTTATGCCAGTGTCTGTTTAACAAACTGCCAGTGTGATAAAGTGCCAGTGCATGTATCACAAAATGCCAGTGAAAAAAGTGCAGTACCAATTTAACAAAGTGCCAGTTTACTGACACTTTGTTAAACTGGCACTGGCACTTTTATACGGACATTTTTATATACATGAACTGGCACTCTTCACACTGGCACTCTGTTCCACTAACACTAGCACTTTGTTACACTAATATTTTTGCTGTCTCTAAAAAACACAAGCACTGACATTCAAAAAAACATGGACTGGCATTCAAAATCACGTACACTGGCACTCAAAGACACATACACTGGCACCCCAAAACACTGATAATCATTTTTTATGGCTTTCAAAAATACAAGCACTGGCACTTCAAAATACATGAACTGACACTCAAAATAACATACACTGACATTGGCTCTTAAAAACACAAGCACTGGCATTCCAAAATGCATGAACTGGCACTCAAAAAAACAAATACTGGCATTAATTTACATGGGAACTGGCACATCAAACCCCTTCGTCCTTCTTCTTCCACGAAGACGCACCATTCACAAACGCAAAGCATCTCTCTCTCACTACTCTCTCTCTAGACGCAGGAAATCAATAAAACTCAGTCACAATCAATTTTGCAATTCAGACTAAAAATGACGTGCGTAAAATTGGATCTAAAGCGAGAGGGGGAGATTACGTCGTGAAACTGGAGAAGGCCGAGGTCACCGAGATAAGAGACGGCGCGGTGAGCAGACTCGACGGGGAAGATGAGTTGAACGAAGGTCATCTTTTCCGACCGCATCAGATCCATTTCTGGCAAATTGCAATGTACTCCATTGAAGCTGTTAACCCGGAAGTTGAAGAACAATTTCATCTCCGTTGAATTGGAAATTGAAGCCGATTTGAAGCTGATCTGGAGATTAGGTCGTCGGCGAGGGAGATTTGAGATCGGAGAAGATTGGAATTGTTGGGTCGGTGAAGAAGAACGACTTTGCGGTGAGGTGAGGAAGAACGGCTTTGCGTTTAGTGAGAGACAGACTGTGAGGAGAGAGAAAGTGAGAGAGACGCCCCGCCCTTTATTTAAAACACGTTTTTTTGTTAAGTTAAAAAAAAACGCGTTTTTTATAAGTTTTTGGCTAAATAATAATAATAATAATAATAATAATAATAATAATAATAATAATAATAATAATAATAATAATCATAATAATCATAATAATAATAAAGATAATAATAATAATAATAATAATAATAATAATAATAATAATAATAATAATAATAATAATAATAATAATAATAATAATAATAATAATAATAACCAAATTGCAAATATTGACAAAACATAGGTAACTAAACTGCAATTTGTCCTATGAAAAATGTCCATCTTGCCCCTACTTTATTCATGTGTTAGCCATATGTCCTTAATTGTTAACGAAAGTTAGTTTTTAACTGAATTTACATTGAATTGCAACAAATTGACAATGTTGGGAATGAGTTTGCAACTTTTACACTCTTGGAAACCATATTGCAAAAAGTGATAAAATATGGATAACCAAACTGCAATTAACCCTTTTAGGGCATCTTCAATACATGGAGTTAAGTCAAATTTTGATACCTATTACACTATTTACATAATATCAAATTACCATTTCCAATGGCAAGTATCAAATTAATAAGTCAATTATTTATTTTTATTTTATTGAAATTCTTTCACATTTAATATTTTTAATAATTAAATATATACCAATGTTAAATAATAATTGAATATTTATTGAATATAAAATTAAGTAAAATAAAATAGGTATACTTAATAAATAAAAAGTATTTATTTTTCATTGACAAACTAATAATTTAATTTTGTATTTTATAAATATATGAAAAATAAAACAAAATAAAATGTAAATGCTAAATAAATACTTTGCAAGGTAAAGGAGTAAAACAAGGTAACAAATTTGGTACCTTTCCTAATTATTCATCAAAATTTAATACCTATATTGTTTAGCATCGGAGATGCTAACTCCTTCATGTAGGTATCAAAATTTGATTTTGATACACTAACTTACTCCTCCATCCACCATCCCACCTTAAATTACAAAAAATGTTGATACATACAAATGAAGCGGATGTAATACTCCCTCCGTCCACAATAAAATTTCTAATTTAACTTTACACAAAAATTAAGAAAAAGTAAATATTGTGAATATTCAAAGTAAAGCAGGTTAGAAAAAATGAGTAGAGAGTTTCTGTAGTGAGAGTGACAAGTGGGTTATACTGTCCATTTTAACTAATAAAACAAGTAAAAACCTTAATATGAGACAGACTAAATAAAAAAATAATAATTTTAAAGTGAGTCTCATTAATTAAACAATAATTAAACAATAGTATAAGTTATTTGTTTATACATTGCTTATAACAATAAAATTGCCTTAATTTTTATATTAAAACAAAACATTTATTTTCATTATACAACTGATTCGAATGAGTAAAAGGCAACCAATTAAAGCAAAAGAGAGATTGCCTCGTTAAAGTCATGCAAATTGCAAACCCCCCTCCTATTTACTCCATCTCTTCTTAAACTTAAAGTTAACTACTCCCTACAACTCACTCACTCACCCCCTCCCTTTGACTAATGGGGTATTTATTCACTTTAATTTAATTTAATTTAATTTACCAAGCCCATATACTTTTATTACACTGTAGAAGTCCATCTTGTTTATTAAAACGATGATGAAAATTTAATGCTTTCTTAAATAGAAAAATTACACGAAAGTATTCGATCTACATACATTTGGCATGCATGTTTTTTAATAATATTTGGTGGCGATGTGGGCATATTAATAAAGGAAGAGACAAATAGGCCTATGTACATTTAATTTATTTTGTTATTTTGCAAAGTAATTACCTCCTATAATCTGACAACGTATACATGTCAGGGACCAACTTATTTGACCTGATAGTCTAAGGGGTATTTATAAACACCATAAGTAGTTTAGGGGCATACTATGTTATTTATGACTGTGAGAGAGAAAGAGATCGATGCAAGTATGAGGAGGTGAGGCAAACCACCACTATGATTCGGATGTCTTTCATGCTTAACTTCTTTTTTTTTTTTTTCCCATCAATTATATTCTATTAAAAGTTGGGGAGTTTCTCAACTTTGGTCTCTCGAATTGATGCGTTTCATACTGACCCATGTCAATGGCACAGGCATTTCACCCATATTTGCTATCAAGTAAGGCTGTCAGAAAAGGATGCTCTTTTGTCTGTATACCATTTTGCAACTTAGAAGTTTCAACTTCTTTCAGATAAACATCTTTGCACTTTATATATTTGTACCGATTTAAAATTACATTTAAAAGTTATATAGTTAGCATGCGATTTCAATTTTTCCACATCTTTCTCCTTTCATACTGTCTTCCTTTTTATACTGACCCATGTCAATGGCACAGGCATTTCAATACTAGTTGTCTAACAAATGCCAAATTCGACTTAACCTGGTTTCTCTAACATACGGATAAATGACAGACCCCAAAGCCGGTGGGCATAGGGTGCAAGTAGTAGGGACAGTTTTAGAGCCTTTTTCGGGTGGTACTGGTGAGTAGTCAGTACATATCTTTCTGTGTGCCTACTTATTTGTATTTGTGGCTCCTAACTGTTCATCAGCGTGTGTATGCCACGCCCTCCATTGAAACTTGGCTTTGTTATCTCCTTTCTAACCGTTTTTTCCGCTCAAGTTTGGCCTCTACTCCTAATTAGACGTGACCACGGTTAATTAACCGCGGTTAACCGGTTAATAACCGGCGGTTAACGAAGGTTAAAATCATTAACCGGACTTAACCGTTAACCGTTAAGTCACGGTTACGGTTAACCGGTTAACGGTTAATCCGGTTAACCCGGTTAACCCGGTTAATAAACGGTTAATTATTTTTATTTTTATTTTTTTTTAAGAATGTCAGATTTTTATCTAAAGTTAAAAAAAAATAACTTTTTAATAGTTTTTTGAATATAAAGTTAAGTTTTTAACACTTTTTTTGAAAAAACAGTTAAATATTTAACAGTTTCTGTTAAATATGTAGCGTATATGAACTGTTTTTTTGGATAAATAAAACTATTTTAAATAGTTGTTAAGACTAATATTTTTTGCAAAAAGTTATAGAAAAATAGGTATGAATTTTTAAAGAAATGAAAACTTAACGGATTTAAAAGAAACGGAAGTATATAAAGAGAAAACTTAACTTTTTTGAATAACTGACGGTTAATTAACGGTTAAGTTAACCGGTTAATTAACCGGCGGTTAACCGGCGGTTAACCGGAGTAAAAATTTCTTAACCTTTGTTAACCTCGGTTACACGGTTATCGGTTAGGCGGTTAAGGCGGTTAGACGGTTAACGGTTTAGGCGGTTAAAATCCGGTTATTAACCTTACGGTTAGCCGGTTAACGCTTAACCTTGGACACGTCTACTCCTAATTAACTTTCCAACCCAGAATTCATATCTTGTCGTAATACAAGTGAAAATTCATAGCAATAAGCATTTAATGTTTATTTTTTATATTTTTTTATCGAACAAATATCAATATTTTTACTTGCCAAATAAGAGCCGCTAGACATGAAGATTGACAATGACTTATTTACAAACACTCAAATTTTCTAACATTGTCATTTATCAACAAAAATTAAATGATTGTTGGTGCTTCAGTTAATAACCTCTGATATTTACGAAAATATCATCGCGCATGTTTTTTAAAATAATACAATATCTTGTTTCTAAATAATTAGTAATATTGATACAATTTCATTATAGTATAAAATTGCATTCTTAAAATATTTACAGGTAAATCCGTAAAGAGACTAACATAATTGTAACAATAATAAGATTATACTCCATCCTTCTAAAATAAATGTCGCATTTTTCTTTTTGATCGTCCAATAAAAATTGTCACGTTTTTAAATCAAAAAATAAACTTAGTGCAATTTTGATAAAGTACAAACTAGTAAGGCACACTTCTTGAAAATGTTGACAAGCCAAATGTGATTTACAAATTAAAGGAAGTAAAAAAGATTATTCAAACTTTTGAGAGAGTTGGGAATAATTGAAAGTCATAACCACATGCCACTTTTGATAAATATTTTATCAAAGCAAAAAATAAAATAACCCAAAAAGACATATTTCTAGATCGAGGAAATATTGAGTCCCCGGAGTTGCTAAGCTTACTTGCTCTACACTTATCCATACACACTGATACCGTGACCCAAGCACAATCTTGGGCTTTTTACTTTTTTTTTTTTCTTTTCTTTCCTAAACTGCAAACTAGTGCATCCCAGTTGCGCGCACTATAAATATCCTAAACTGCCCCTTGGTGGTTGTAGTTTTTAGTATAACATACTCCCTCCGACCCACAATAATCCGTAAAAAATTCTTTTTAGGTGTCTCACAATAATCTGCACTTTCCCAAAATAGAAATGAGATCCATTTCTCTCTACTCACAACACTTTTCAAATTTACTATTCTCTCCACTCATTCTCTCTCCCATTTTACTTTTACACTCACAACACATTACCTTTATCACATTTTATCTTAATTCCCACGCCGACACAAAAAGTGCGTAGAATTGTGGGACGGAGGGAGTATTGTGTTGGCTACACAAGGGATAATATATTTTATCCTCTCTGTATCGGGAATGCATCCGATGGTTTCACTTTTGGGGCCATGGTCCCTAAGGTTTCTTGACGAGATATCATACTTTATACTAATAAAAATTAATAGAAATCCAGACATACACATTATTCCTATCCGTCATTTATACCCAAAGGTATAATACAAAAATTATCCGTATAACGTAAGGAATAAGAGTATTTTTTTCACAATTTTCCACTATTTCTTAAAAATAATTAAAAAGTTATCATATTTATTAAGCAATCCGTTCTTATACCCAAAGCTATATAACTCTTATATCTAGTTATAAGAGTGAGTTTATAAGTGATTTTGATCTCGGTATTCAATAGCATGTGGGCCACATGCCTTAATCTCCCCTGCACCAACAACAATTGTGTACAACTCCGATTAATTTTGACGAACTCAAACTTCAAACCTCCGGCCGAAACCTTCATACTCCTCCATGAACCGCACTATATCAACCACCTGAAGCTTCAATTTTCGGACAAAGAGTTGCAAATTCTGATTACTTCTGTTGGTTCTTGCAATTTCCAGAAGTAAGGTACGATTATTGAATTTCTTAAAGTTTAATTGTATAAGAGTAATTCGAATTGTGAAATGAAATTGTTGTTTGAGATTGAATCGAGAACTTAGAATTGATATGGGTGAGTTTATATGAGATTTTGATCTCGGCATTTAATAGCGTGTGGAATTCTAAATCTCGTCTAGGCTTTTATTGAGAATGATTTGGGATGAGCGGGCCTCATGGAATTATTCCTTCACTTTTTTGTTGTTAATATGAAAAAAATTTGATTAATAATTTTAAATTAATTTACAATTTAATAAAAAAATAAAATTTAATACAATATTATAAACACTTTCAATAGCTAAAATTTTCGTTAGGATAATTAAAATAGCCTAAAATTATTGTCCAAATTTTATTTACAGCAATGATAAAAAAAGTGAAAACATCTTTTAATTTGCAGGATAGAGGGAGTATTGGATAATAGATGTTTTTGTAATGCTCTGGGAGATTGAATCTAATGTTGATAATCTATGTTATTTTGCTTCCTATAAAATGGTTTAATATTGACATAGGAGTATGTTTTTTACTCATCTAAAAGTGTTTCCAGCCTGCATTCTATAAGATTTAAATTGCATATGCTATTATTTCAGATTATTTGAGACTAATTCCAAAGATCTACGTAAAAAAAATCATTCAATAAATAACATTACTTTTTAAAAAAATATGAAAAATCATTATTACATACTTAGACAAATACAAATTCAAAATAAAAAATAATATATATATATATATATATATATATATATATATATATATATATATATATATATATATATATAAATTACCCTTACAACTTTATTCTTTAACTTAATTATCTTTCCACTATATTTTTCACTCAAGGTAATATTCATCATCACATAATTATTCAATTTCCTTCTCCTTTTTCACGTTGGCAACGTTCGATTGTGGTACAACCCCTTTCATAATGATTTGAAGGAGGAGGCTGGCATTTCCCAGGTGTTCTGCATGGAATTCCATTGCCATTTCGTATTGCACCGTAGTCAATCTGAGTCGCATCAACAACTTCAATGGAAATTGCAGACAATAATAACACTGTTAAACAAAGAAAAGTTATTGTTCGAGATGATTGAGCCACAGGAGCCATCACAAAAGCGAAAATTATATTCAATCAAAGGTAATATCTAATTGCAAATTTTTGAATTGTGAAAACTATATTTGACTTGTTTATCATAATGGTTAAGCTTAGGAATTTATAGGAAACATGTGTTTCTATATTTAGAAATTTCTGTTATGGTGTTGTGGACCTAAATTAACTACTTTTTAAGACCAATAAATATCGTTAATAAAGCTATTTCTTTGCATTTCTGACGTAGCGGAAGCTAAGATAGATGATTGATTACGGGTAGAAATTAATCAATACGCGAATCAATTCTTCAATCGGAGTCGAAATTAATCAAGACTACAAATTGGAACAAGAAAACGATTGTTATTCAAAACGGCAAAAACTCCCTTTAACAAAACCCTAAAAGTGTTTAAATACTCCTTCCACTCCCTAACACAACCCTAGAATGAAATAATAAAACAATGACAAATTTAACCCTACTTAAAATTCGAAAGTCAGTAATAAACGGAAATAAAAAACGAACGTAGAAAACCCATCACGCGAGGCGCCCGCCTGGGCACAAGCCAGGCGTCCGCCTGGAATGCCGCAACATCTCCTCTTGTCGACGAAGCATGAGGCGCCCGCTTCACCAAGGTTGAGGCGCCCGCATCAGCAGCCGAGAGAATCCCCTCCGTAGCAAGACTTGAGGCGCACGCATGGATCAACTGAGGCGGTCGCCTCGCCTGGTACTCAAGGTTTACTCCCGTTGCGGTCGTGCGACTCTAAGAACTCGAATGCCAATTCTTCGACTGCATCATTCTCCCCACGCCTGAAAAAATTCGTCCTCGAATTAACAACCACTTCATCATCAGACGAATCCCCAGCATACGGAACCAAATGCTTCACGTTAAAGACATCCGAAGTACGAATGTGACTAGGCAGTTTCAACTTGTATGCATTTGGATTAATCTTCACAATGACCTCCACAGGGCCAATCTTCTTAGCCGACAACTTATTATACTCACCAACTGGAAAACGGTCTTTTGTCAAAATAGCCCACACAAAATCACCAACCTGGAACTCGACGAGATGCCTTTTCTGATCAGCTGCCTGTTTGTACCTAGCGTTCGCAGCCTCCAAATTAGCACGAACCTTAGTATGAACATCCTGCAACCCAGAAACCAGATCGACCGCTTTCCCATGTACCTTCTGTTTGCTGGGCAACGTAAGAAGATCCAAAGGGCCCTTAGGCTGCACCACATAAACCACCTGAAACGGACTAAACCCGGTACTGCGATTAATGGCATGATTGTGGGCAAATTCCGCTTGACACAGCTTCTGATCCCAAGATTTAACATGATCCCCAACCAAACAACGCATCAAATTACCCAACGATCTGTTCACCACCTCGGTCTGACCGTCCGTCTGAGGGTGGTAAGCACTGCTGAAATTAAGCTGAGTATTAGCCATTTTCCACAAGCTGCGCCAAAATTGACTTAGGAACCGGGTATCACGATCAGACACAATAGTAGAAGGTAGACCATGCAGACGGTAGACCTCCTTGAAAAATAACTGAGCCACATTAACCGCATCAGTTGTCTTCTTACACGGAATGAAGTGAACCATTTTGGAAAACCGATCGACAACCACAAAGATGGAGTCAACCCCCCGCTGTGTACGCGGCAACCCTAAGACAAAATCCATACTAATCTCCGCCCATGGTTGACTCGGAACAGACAGTGGCAAATATAACCCGGCATTAGTAGCAGCCCCTTTTGCCATGTGGCACACCCGACACCGCTGCACATACTTGTCGACTTCCTTGCGCATACTCAACCAAAAAAAAAGAGGTCTGAACAAGCTGCAAAGTACGATCACGACCAACATGTCCCTCACCATGAAGCTCCTGTATAATCATCAAACGGAGACTACAATCTGGAACACATAACTGATTACCTCGAAACAAGAACCCATCATGAATCAAGAAATTTGGTTTACGCCCGGCCCGCACATCCGCCAACACGACCGAAAAATAAGGATCAGCAGCAAGTAAATCACGGAACGAATCAAACCCAGGCACTTCCACATGCATAGTCGTTAATAGCCCCCGACGCCTACTCAAGGCATCAGCCACCTTATTAGTAACTCCCGCCTTATGATTGACCACAAAAGTGAATTGCTGCAGAAAAGCAATCCACCGAGCATGGCGAGCCGAAATCTTGTCTTGACCATGAAGATGGCGCAAGGAATCATGGTCGGTGAACAAGATAAACTCCTGATGGAACAGATAATGGCGCCAATGCTTCACAGCCTGAACAACAGCATAAAACTCCACATCATAAGTACTATACCGTGTCTTGGCTCCCGACAGTTTCTCACTGAAATATGCCACCGGCCGCCCATTCTGACTCAAAACAGCCCCAATACCCACCTTCGAAGCATCCGTGTGTAACTCGAACGGCTGTGAAAAATCTGGTAACACTAAAATAGGGGCAGTTGTCAACCGCTCCTTAATCAGCTCAAATGCGACGTCGGCCTCAGCAGTCCAAGTGAAACGAACCCCTTTCATACAGTCAGTAATAGGAGCCATGATACTACTGAAATGAGGAATGAAACGTCGATAGAACGATGCCAAACCATGAAAGCTCCGTACCTCGGTAATCGTAGTAGGGCGAGACCAATTCTGTACCGCTGCCACTTTCTCAGTATCCACCTGAAGTCCAGCACCCGAAATCACATACCCCAGAAATAATACCCGAGGCACCATAAAAACACATTTCTTAGTCGCGGCATAAAACTTATCTTTACGGAGCACCGATAGTACTTCATGCACATGCTGCAAGTGTTCCTCCTGACTGCGACTGTAAATAAGAATGTCATCAAAATACACCACCACAAAAATCCCAATAAAGGGTCGCAGCAACTGGTTCATCACACGCATGAACGTACTCGGGGCATTAGACAACCCGAAAGGCATCACCAACCACTCGTACAAACCCTCACGAGTTTTGAAGGCTGTCTTCCATTCATCTCCAGGCCGAACACGAATCTGATAGTACCCACTCTTCAAATCCAACTTTGTAAAAACTGTAGCACCACTAATCTGATCAAGCAAGTCATCCAAACGAGGGATCGAAAACCCGTATCGGACTGTAATTTTGTTGATAGCTCTGCTGTCAACACACATACGCCAAGACCCATCCTGCTTAGCAATCAGAATCGCCGGCACGGCACAGGGACTCAAACTCTCCCGGATATGTCCTTTTGCCAACAACTCCTCAACCTGCCTCCGCAACTCCTCATGTTCTCTAGGACTCATGCGATAATGAGGTCGATTAGGCAGACTAGCCCCAAGAACCAGATCGATATGGTGCTGAATATCCCGAAGTGGAGGTAATTCCTCAGGCCTCAGGAAGCTCATCTGGAAACACACTAGAAAATTCCTGTATCAAAGGAAGTACTTCCGGAGGAATCTGAACCGAATCAGGAACTGCCTTCCCGATCAAAACAAACACTCTATCCGTCGAAACCACCTCGTCCTCAAACTGTGCGAAAGACAGGAAGGACGCACTCGAGGCCGGTGTCGCTGTGTGGGTTACCGGTTTCGTAGGAGCTAACACATACTTAGCCCCATCTGTAGCGTTGTGAGAAAAAAAGAATTTCTTCTTTTCATCTTTCGAGTCGCCACCTATATTATTCGTTTGGAAACACAAGAAAACCATTTTGAAAGAGATTTGGGTTCGGGGCTTAGGTTATGAAATGGGTAGGTCAAGGAGCATCCATTTCACCCAATCCGGAGATCGGCCTTGCTAAAGAAAAGAGAGGTTTTCAATCTTTTTAATAAAATAATTAAAGAAGAACAAATAAACCCTAATCAATTCCTTGATTAGGAATGTCGGATTGTATGCTTCGAGATCGCCTTCATTGACTGAAGGGACTCTAAGCTAATCCTTTTGATGGGATTACACTACTCTAAAATCAATAGAGAGGTTGAGAAGAGAAGTGAAAGTTAAAGGATGATTACCTTTTTGAGAAGAGATTCGGACAGAGTTTCGACTCAAGTTTAGAGTTGAAACTTGATACGGACGTAGCTTCGCCTCGATCCTTGACTTGGATCTTGATGCGGACGGAGCTTCGCCTTGGTCCTTTGATTCGGGCTTCGATGTTTGTTAATCAACAAGGTTGATGAACAAACTTTAGGAGTTGTTTGTGAGTGATTTGAAGGAGTCTTTCATGGAAAGAAACCAACAAATTGTGTGTGTTGTGTGTGTTCTTGATCAAGGATCGAATTGTCGACCTGCGAAACACTTTGAAAGTCATCCGGTATTTATAGGAGGTTGGAGAGGTGAAGGTGGAGAGGTAAAATCCCTAGGAAGGTTCGAACTCGGTTACGATTGGATACCCGAATTGATAAGGTTTTATCCAAAGAGAGTTTGAAACGGAGAAGGAAGTGATTACGCACACTGTCGAGGGGATATCTCGCGCGAGATAAGGTATCTCGTGCGAGATAACTAGTACGATGACTATTTTGTCCTCTTCGGTTGTTCCGTTAGTCGAGTTAGGTCCAAAACTAATGAGGTTAGTTAGAAACTTAACGAAACATGACGAAAGCGATATGCTTTCATCAAAACATAAAGGAGAGATGAAGAGTAGTGTAATCATGTAATTATGAGTTCAGAATAGGGTGTCTACAGAGCCTCTCGGCGACAGGTCTTATGAAAGAAGAAGTGTCGTCGATAGAAAAGACATCATTCTGAACACTGGGATGGTCGTGCCGCACGGCTGCCTACGTATCTCTATCGGAGAATCAGACCAAAACGTAGTTCGACTCCAAAACATGAAAAGGTTGCTTTAGGTATTTTGAAAATCATTTTTTTTTGAAAATCAAGGAGATTTTATTTTTTGAAAAGGCAAATCCATACTGAGGAATCAAATCATGACCCAATTCTGAAGATATCTGTTTGTCTGAAGATTCGCCTGTTTGGGCTCCGAACCTGCGGGGAAAGAGGTTAGAAAATAAATATTTACCTGTCCGGTCCTTTGCATTCTGTTGGGTTTTCTTTTGAGACTGAAGTGAGGTGACGATCCTGGCGATTCAGGACCGAGCTTTTGTTGAGGTGACGATCCTGGCGATTCAAGACCGAGCTTTTTGTTGAGTAGTACTCGACATACTACTTGTAGATGCTTGACACACCTACTTGGTGACGATCCTGGCAATTCAAGACCAAGCTTTTGTTGAGGTGACGATCCTGGCGATTCAAGACCGAGCTTTTGTTGAGGTGAGTATTTGACATACTAACCCTAGATGCTTGACACACCTATTTGGTGACGATCCTGGCGATTCAAGATCGAGCTTTTTGTTGAGGTGAGTACTCGACATACTACCTGTAGATGCTTGACACACCTACTTGGTGACGATCCACCTGTCTGGGCGTTGAATCGAGCTTTTGGTAAGGTAAGTATTTGACATACTGACCCTAGATGCTTGACGCATCTTAGATGTTTGACACACCTAATTGTTGACGATCCACCTGTCTGGGCGTTGAATCGGGCTTTTTGTTGGAATATGCTTGACGCATGGCACTTGACGTGATGGATGCTTAATGCAAAGGTTGCTTGACGCGATGGTTGCTTGACGCAATGGTAGCTTGACGCAATGGTTGCTTGACGCAATGGATGCTTAATGCAAAGGTTGCTTGACGCGATGGTTGCTTGACGCAATGGTTGCTTGGCCTTGATGGTTGCTTGGCCTTGATGGATGCTTGACGCTTTAATTTGATGCATTGATATATGGAAAGGTAGGCGAAATCCAAACACTCAACATGTTTGATCCAATTCTCAAAAGTAGGCACTTGACGTGCCTTACGCATTTTAATTCCTGCAAGAGGGTTAGTGAAAGCATTTGCCTAACATACATTCACTTAAGCACTTGTTTGTTCAAGACGACCAATGTGCACTCGACTCCAAGAATCAGCGGGGAGAATGAGTTCTATTATGTGAGAATGAAAATTGTTTGTGTGATTTAGATTTTGGTTCAGAAGACTAACTCGAGAGGTCCATCTAAAGATCGAATGAGACAATCGTCTAATAGGATTCCGTTGAGATAACCGAAGTTCAACACTAAGGTTCGAGATGCTTCGAGGATTTTTCCATTGTCGTAGGACTTTTTTTTTCATCGTCAAGCCCCAAGTTTCTCATGTGATGATCATTGACTGAACAAGGTCCAAACCACTCCAATGGCTTTCGCTACGTAGAACTGATGCTGCCCAATCCAAAGCACGTATTTTCCAAAGGCTTCTCTTGACACCAAACCCCAAGACTTCTTGTATGCTGCAGATGACTTCGTGAACAGGTTTGTGAGGCTGCATGAAATGAAGAAGGATCCCCTCCTTTTTTCCCTTTGAATTTTCTTCTTTTTCTTTCTTAGTGACGCACCCTGGTTTTTGCCTAGACCGCCCTTTCGGGTTTTCAATCTAGCGGGCATCTCTTTTGCGTCTTTTGTTTTTGTGCTCTAACTTTTGCCTAGGCCGCTCTTTACGAGTTTTCAACCTAGCGAGCTATTATTTTTTTTCTTTTGAAAAGTATGTTTACTCGAAGGGGACTCAGTTAGAAGAATCTCATTAAGTAGAAAGATGAGATCTCAAGTTTAGTTGGGGAGAGACGGACTCTATTTTTGGAAGGTTATCCAAGCATCGGCTCTTTTATGAGGGAGTGTATTCTCTAATGATGATAGTGAGAAGCGAAGAGGAAAGCCCCTATTGCAGATTTGATTACTCTTGAGAGTTTGAGTAGAGATTGACTGGGGGAGAAAAGGTTCGGAAGCCCCAGTTTTGATGCTTGGATTTCAAGAGTGTGTATGAGAATGGCTAAGAGGAAGCCCCTAGACTCAACAAAGAATGCTACATGGCTCTAAGGTCTAGAAAAGTTGTTCTACTTTTAATGGACCTTGCATCATCTAGAAATTTCTTAACGAATTTGAAAAGAAAGCCAATCATTAGTACGACTTAAGGCTAAACATTTTTCTTTATGGATGGATGTTGAAAGTCTTCTTCATTTGTGTTGCCATTCGGGCTTCATTGTAAGAGGATGTTGAGGGATCCTCTTTTCTTCATTGATATCACTTGATTCTTCTTCTTTGCGGGAGAGTCCTTCTTGCCTTTGTTGAAATTTCATCCTTGTTGTGGGGCGATGAAGGCTTGAGAGTTTTTCTCTCTTCTTTTTTTTTTTTTTGCCTAGGACGATTTGAGGAGTTTCGACCTAGCGAGCTTTTTATTTTTGTACTCTCAAAGCCTTGAATTGAGTAGCCCCACTTTTCTTGGGATGAATGTTGATAGCAGCACCTTTGGCTTCCTTCGTTTGTTGATCTTCGACTTTCAACATGAGTAATGTTTAGCCTTAAGCCTTCTAAGGATAGTTTTCATTTCAAACTTGTTTAGATGCACTACAAGAAAACTGATAGATACCGACGGAAATTAGTGACGAAAATAAATCCGTCACTAATACCGACGGATTAGCGACGAAATAGCAACGACCTGGGGTGAAAAACAAAAAACGAAATTAGGACGAGATTACCGACGGATTTAGTGACGGATATGCCGATGGATTCCATTTCGTCTCTAATCCGTCACCATTTTGGCGCCAAAAATTTGCGCACTTTTTTACCGACGAATTTGTGACGAAATGGCGACAGATATTTTTACTGACGAATTTGAGTCGTTGCTAAATTATTTAAAACAAATATTAAATTTATATTTTAGGTTAGCGACGGATTAGTGACGGATTTAATTACCGACGGATTTTATTAAATTTATATTTTAGGTTAGCGACGGATTAGTGACGGATTTAATTACCGACGGATTAAAATCCGTCGGTAAATTAATTACATATTATTACAGACGGATTTGAGTCGTTGCTAAATTATTTAAAATAAACATTAAATTTATATTTTAGGTTAGTGACAGATTAGTGACGGAATTAATTACCGACGGATTAAAATCCGTCGGTAAATTATTTAAAATAATTATTAAATTTATATTTTAGGTTAGCGACGGATTAGTGACGGATTAGATTGCCGACGGATTAAAATCCGTCGGTAAATCAATTACATATTATTATCGACGAATTTGAGTCGTTGCTAAATTATTTAAAATAATTATTAAATTTATATTTTAGGTTAGCGACAGATTAGTGACGGATTTGATTACCGACGGAATAAAATTCGTCGGTAAATCAATTACATATTATTACTGACGAATTTGAGTCGTTGCTAAATTATTTAAAATAATTATTAAATTTATATTTTAGGTTAGCGACGGATTAGTGACGGGTTTAATTACCGACGGATTATAATCCCTCGGTAAATTAATTACATATTATTACCGACGGATTTCAGTCGTTGCTAAATTATTCAAAATAATTATTAAATTTATATTTTAGGTTAGCAACGGATTAGTGACGGATTTTTTATATAAAAAAGTTAAGAATTTTTAAAGAAATAAAAGTATATAATATAAGAGGGACGGACAATAACATATAAACTTTTTTAATTTTTTATATTTTTTTTTTGATAAATAAAATTATTTGAGATGTTGGTTAGTAGTGGATTTTTTTACAAATAAAAAAACTATACATTTATAAATAAAAAATTAAAGAATTTTACCCGTCCCTGATTTCTTTATTATACTTTCATTTGTTTATTAATTTTCTAACTTTTTTTTATAAAACTTTTTGAAAATAACTTCAATACTAAAAAATGTCCAAAATATTTATTTATATTCATAAATATATATATATATATATATATATATATATATATATATATATATATATATATATATATATATATATATATATATATATATATATATATATATATATATATATATATATACATACATACATTTACAAATAAAAATTAAAAAAAAATTCCCGTCCCTGATTTCTTTATTATACTTTCATTTGTTTATTTTTTTTTCCAACTTTTTTTATATAACTTTTTGAAAAAAACTTTAATACTAAAAAACGTCCAAAATATTTATTTATATTCATAAAAAATAAAAAAACTATACATTTAGGGTATAGGGTATATAATATATTGTATATGGTATAGTATATAGTGTATAGGGTATACGGTATAGTGTATAGTATATAGGGTATAGGGTATAGGGTATAGGGTATAAGGTATAGGGTATAGAGTATAGGGTATAGGGTATATGGTATAGGGTATAGGGTATAGGGTATAGGATATAGGACATAGGGTATAGGGTATACCCTATAGGATATACCCTATACCTTATACCATATACCTTATACCCTATAGGGTATACCCTATACTCTATACCCTATACCCTATGTCCTATAGGGTATACCCTATACCCTATAGGGTATACCCTATACCCTATACTCTGTACCCTATGCCCTATATCCTATAGGGTATACCCTATACCCGATAGGGTATAGGGTATAGGGTATAGGGTATAGGGTATAGGATATAGAGTATATTAATTAATTAATCAATTATATAATTATATAATTAATAATTCATTAATAAATATTATTGATAATAAATATTATTATTATTGATATTAGGCATAATATTATTTTATAGTTTAAATTATCATTATTATTAATTATTTTTATTAATTATTATAATCACGAAGAAATACAAATATTCACATGGATCATTATCCAAGCAACATCTTCACCATTAAATGCATCACATCCAATGGTCCAAATTCATCCCATAAAAACAAAAACACACTTTCATTTGATTGACCCTTTAATATTCACATGAATTATCAATAAATCAATCTATACCATTAATCTCACTCAAATTCAATGGTCCTAATTCATCATTATATATATATATTTCTTTTAATATTATATACTCCTCACACACACTCACTTTCTTCCCAGTCACACACACACTCTCTCACACACACACACACTTCTCTCTCTACTCCATCTCTCCCTTTTCGTCTCCCTCCCTCAGATCTGGCGACGGCAACGTGAGCGCCGGTCATGGACGTATCGGAAAGCACAGGAAGCATCCCGGAGGTCGTGGTAACGCCGGAGGTATGCACCACAAGCATCATTCGTTTCCTTCATATTTCGGCCTAAATGTTCAGGCTTCTCTGAAAGAACAGGAGAAGAAGCTCTGCTATTCATGATTGATGTATCATCACATAATCCTCCAGTAGCACTTTGTGCAGGACTGCGGCCACGGTTACGTATCTTGACATTAAGCTTGTGACTCCTAGTCTCTGCAGCGGGAACATCAACTGTTTTTTCACACGTCAAACCGTAAGCTCTTTACGAGGATGAACTTTTATGCAATGAAATGGTTTTATTTGACCCGATCTCTTTACGAATTTCGGCAACAGTGGGCCCAGGAAAGCCTTTGCTTGATTTACGGTGGCGAGAAGTACTACCTGAGATCTTGTTGGCACACATTGACCCTGCCGTAGAGCTTCGCGCGTCCTCTCTTCCAGACAAAGATTGACTGTAGTTGTGAGACTGACTGGAACTGCTGCTCTTCTCCTCCTCCCTTGCTGGTGTTGAAGAAGGAAGATCAGATGCTGTTAAAATGTGGAGAGGAGTAGGATTATAATTTCTATATTATTTCACTCTCATCTTTTACAATTGTCCAAAACACCTATTTATACTAATTTTAGAGTCCTAATTCTAATAGGAGATACAATCCTATATATACACAATAATCCTTCTTTGACTAGGATTCTATTTTAGCTATGTATTCTACTTTCCTACTTAATTAAGGAGTCTTCCTAAAATACGAAGCTAACATTAGGAAACAAGTATTTTCTTGCAAACTCGGCCCGCTCCATCGGTCTAGATCCGTTTCACTCTGTCCGATCCATGTCGCTCCACCATATTCTCCAACTCCCCCCCTCAAGTTGGAGGATCTACAACGTAGATACCCAACTTGCCAAATAAAAATTAAAACGTTTTAAAAAAAAAAATTCTTTCACTTCGACATGCGACATCTGCGTCAAGTTCTTCCTTTTTCGTGTTGCAGTTCAAGCAACCTCGGGTTCGTCATTTTTTTTTTTTTTTTTAACAACAACAAAAATTTGTTCCAATATCGAAGAGTCATCTACATCGGTCTTCTTTCTTCAATTCTGCCATTGCACAATTTGTGCTCGCACATATCTTCTTTTTCTTCAATCTCCCTTTTTAGAGTGAACGACACTCGATCATCGTTTTTATAGTGAACGACACTCAATCATCGTTTTTATAGTGGACGACACTCGATTATCGTTTTTATAGTGGACGACACTCGATTATCGTTTTTATAGTGGACGACACTCGATTATCGTTTTTATAGTGAACGACACTCAATCATCGTTTTTATAGTGGACGACACTCAATCATCGTTTTTATAGTGAACGACACTTTCGATTATCGTTTTATAGTGGACTGACACTCGATTATCGTTTTTATAGTGAAACGACACTCAATCAATGTTTTTATAGTGAACGACACTCAATTTTTTATTTTTATTATTTTTTTTTCAAGGGATAGTGAAGTTGGTATAATCAAAGGGATAAAGCAACAATCGGAACCCTAGGTTTTAGGAATTCGTTGCGGAAGCGAATTGGGTAATCATGGAGGAGACATTAAAGATAAAAAATTTTAAGAAAGAAAAAAAAAAAAAAATTCGAAGGGGAAAAATTTGAGCCGAGGGGGGGTTTAATTACAAAAGAAAAAAATTGGGTCGTAAGGTTTATTGGTGGATGGTACATCAACCGGGAGATTGCTTGTTTTACCATTACGGTCATGGTTCACGGCAAAGGCACTCATATTGGTGATGGAAGGCTAGAGCGAGAAAGATTTGGAACAACACGGCTGTGCCTAGTGATGAGGATTAGAAGAAGGCTAGGCATGCTAGGTTTGCACCAGTTTCTAGTACTATTATTGATTCAGCGGAAGAACAGAAAAAGAAAGCAAGGGCACTCAGGTTCTCAGAATCGCAAGTGAATGGCAAAGGAACTATGATGGTGATGTGGTTTGGGGCGGCTTAGGGCTTTGCCGCTAGGGATCTTAGCTCTGATACCATGTTAAAATGTGGAGAGGAGTAGGATTATAATTTCTATATTATTTCACTCTCATCTTTTACAATTGTCCAAAACACCTATTTATACTAATTTTAGAGTCCTAATTCTAATAGGAGATACAATCCTATATATACACAATAATCCTTCTTTGACTAGGATTCTATTTTAGCTATGTATTCTACTTTCCTACTTAATTAAGGAGTCTTCCTAAAATACGAAGCTAACATTAGGAAACAAGTATTTTCTTGCAAACTCGGTCCGCTCCATCGGTCTAGATCCGTTTCACTCTGTCCGATCCATGTCGCTCCACCATATTCTCCAACTGATGCACTACTTGCTGAAATTCTATGCTGACCATCTTCGCGTGTCCTAATTTATGTTTTATTTCGATTTGTACAAACTTTGTTTGATTTGTGTTGGTTGTGGATGGTGGTGGAGCAAAGTGAACTTTTGAAAAATGCAAGGATTGATTTGAATATAAAAAAAGTTTAGTGACTGTTTTTAGAATAAAAAACGTTAAGGGACTAATTTGAGAATAAAAAAAGTTGAGGGATTGATTTGAGAATAAAAAAAGTTGAGGGATTGATTTGATATATCAAATTACCGACGGATATTTTTGATATATATATATATATATATATATATATATATATATATATATATATATATATATATATATATATATATCAAAAATATCCGTCGGTAATTTGATATATCAAAAATAAAAAATATTGAAAAAAGAAAATTTAAAAAATTAATAAAATTGGGAAAATTTGGAATAAATTTTAGCGACGGAAATTTCCGTCGTTATTAATGTCGCCAATACATTAATTTTGTCGTTCCTCTCCAACATTTAGCGACAGATTTTTGAGTTTTAGCGACGGAATGATCCGTCGATAATCCGTCACTAAAATGGTCCAAAAAATAAAATGACCATTTAAATAGCGACGGAATGATCCGTCGATAATCAGTCACTAAAATGGTCCAAAAAAATAAAATGACCATTTAAATAACGACGGAATAATCCGTCGATAATCCATCACGAAAATGGTCCAAAAAATAAAACGACCGTTTAAATAGCGACGAAATTTTCCATCGCTAATCCGTCGGCATAATGCTTTAAATTGGTTGTTTATTTTACCAAATTACCGACGGATTTTAAAACGTTAGTGACGGAAATTTCCGTCACTAAATCTGATTGAGAACCGTCAGTGATCCGTCGAAAAATTTAGCGACGCACATTTTAACATCAGATTTTTTACGTCTAAAATCCGTCACTAAATTGATTTAGTGACGGATTTTTCCGTCGGTAACTGCCATTTTTCTTGTAGTGATGTTTCTATTTTTCGTGATGATTTAAGAAATGAGTGTCCACTATTCAGCATGGATCAAATGATACTCATAAAGAAAACAACTTTTGGGAAAGTGTTTAGGATAAAGAGATAACTTTTATTGATAAGGAAATTCGAAACAGACTCGATAGTTCACTTGACACAAACTAGAGAGGATAGAGATAGACTAGAATGACAGAACGACTCTTCGAGAACATACTAGGAAGTTTACCTAATCTATTTTTTTTTCAAAGGAAAAAGGGAGAGGACAATCGGAGCCCCAAGGTGGTGATGCTTCAGTTGATCTTGCCGGCTTCATACAAGTCTTGGATGGCATCCCTCAAATTGTAGCAATTGTTGGTGTCATGACCACTAAACTGATGGTAATCGCAAAATTTGTCGTGGTCCCAATCTTCTCTCATTTTCTTAGGATGATAGTCTTCCATTGGCTTCAATTTTCCTTGGCCTACTAGATCATCGAACATCTCCTTAAGAGTAGTCCCTCCAAAATCATGATAGGTACGACCGGTGCTCCCCTTTATTGGACGATTCTCCTTTTCTGAATTCTTTCTAAGAAGGATCAATTCATCAACTCTAAGGCCCGATTTATGGAGTTCGAGGAAACTAGGGAAGTAATTGCCGGCAAGCTTCTCTTGGTACTCTTCGCGGAGACATTGAAGTAGGATATGAATTTGTTCGTCTAGGCTTTGCCTATCAACGATTTCAGTCAGTTTGGTCCTCCATCTTTTGACGAAGTCTGCGAATGATTCATTCGGAAGTTGCTTGGTTTGCTCAAGGTCTCTCCTAGTAGTGCGGTAGGTAGTGTTGTCCTCAAATTGTTCTTGGAAGGCACGACTGGCGAGTGGCCAATCAAGCCTTGTGGAGAGTGGAAGAGTCATGTACCAATCTCTAGCGGCACCATCAAGGGTTTAAGGGAAGCATTGAACTAGCAAGTTGTCATCGACACCCATAGGTAGCATGGCCCAAGAGTAGGTTTCCAAATGAGCTTTAGGGCAAGTAGAACCATTGAATTTTACAATGTCGGGTGTCTTGTACTTTCTAGGAAGCTTTGACATGGATTGACGAAGGGTGTCATAGTCGATAGAGAGCGAGGCTCCCTTGCTCACATCGAGGGATGCAAGTTTCTTTTCTAGCATTGCCATGGTGAGGGGTTCGTTCTTGCTTTCCCTCTTTCTTTCTTTCTTGGAAGCATAACTCTCATTGTCGGAGGAGGAAGATGATGAGCTAGACTCATACACCTTTTTCTTGTGCTTGCGGTGCCTTTTAGCTTTCTTAGTGTATGATACTTCGTCATCGGAAGAGGACTCATTCTCTTTCTTCTTTGAGCTTAATTCGTCCAATTGTAGTTTCATGGCTTGGAGTTCATCAACCATGGCTTTCATTTCCCCGGCTTGGATTCTCCTTTCAAGTTCTAATTTGGCCTCCATTTCATCGGCTTGGGCTTGTAGCATTTCTTCATATCGAATCCTTTGATCCTCAATTTCCTTCTTGAGTGCTTCGGAATTCATTGCGTTGGAAAGAAATTGAAATGCTACCGTTGGAGAGGTAAGGGAGCTTGACGACCTTAGAGATGAACTCGAGATATCCTAATGAAACGTCTTTTCGAATATTAGCCCCAAACGATCCTAGATGGAGAAAAGAATGATGGTTAAAATTACCTCACGAGTGATTTTTTTGAAGTTTTATTTTTATTAGAGACGGAGTTTTGACTCAAGGAGGGAGCGCACATCGATTATCAATCACAAACACATATTCTGCAAATAAAGTCTCGCGCGAGACAAGGTCATCTCGCACGAGACAACCATTCGGAAAGATGAATTTTTCCTTTTTATTTCCTAAATTCATGGTCGGACGGACAAAGATCCGTTTTCTATCTAGCATCCTAGGTAAATCTTGCAGGTATACGTAATTCAAACCAAACCTAGGGACTCGGTAATTGACCATTCTTTGTAAAATAAAGCATGTAAAATTGACCGGAAGGATTTTTTTTTCTTTAAAGGGACTTCCGAAAGGGTCATTTCGAAGGGACATTTCCGAAGGGACTTTTTCTTTTTTTTTTTCGAAGGGACTTTTCCGAATCCTTTTTTATTGTCAATTTTGCATGGCTTTGTTTTGGTCAAAAACAAGAAAAATTACCGAGTCAAAAACCGACCGGTCACGGAGTGTTCTTAAAGAGACAATCTACATGATATGTGGCGATGCAGGGCTGGAAGGCTAGGCTCCCCGCGATATGACAATCTAAGTGGATTGAATACGCGGAGTGGGATTGTCCAACTTCGGAGAGACCGGTGACTAGGTGGTTACCGTCATCCGTCCTTAGTGTGGGTCCCGGGTTTATAGAGGGTATGCAGTGCAATGACAGTTATAATATGAGTGCGCGTGTGTGAGAGTCAATCTAGGTGATAGAGTAAAATAGAGAGTTTTTTTTTGAAAAATCAAAAGGAAAACAGATAGTGGCCGCACCAAGTGGTTGCCTACGTTTCTCCCAAATTAGGAAGACTCAGGCCGTCGTAGTTCCACATAAAGAGAGAGAAAGAGAGATAAATAATTCAATTTACAACTCCCGAATCCCCAATGGACCGGACTTTAATTAAATAAAACCCAATCGCACGCAGTTTATAAATAATAATCAATTATTTAAAGGAAACGAAGGTTCGAGTTCTACACCTTAAGGGAGGCCTTAAGATGCGGGAACTCTGCAGATAATGAATTCTGGGATCCCCCTTGCATGTTCGGCTCTCGTCTTGGACTATGAGATGAACGGGAGAAACCAAAAAACAACCAGATTGCCGAAGAAATATCTCGCGCGAGATATGATATCTCGCCGCGAGATATGCTTCATCTGAGAGCAGAAAATTCGAATTTACAATTTTTTTTTGAAAATCTCTCTTTTAATTTTGACGCAAGTTTAAGCCTCTTAATTTTAAGTCCCCAGCGGAGTCGCCACTGTAGCGTTGTGAGAAAAAAAGAATTTCTTCTTTTCATCTTTCGAGTCGCCACCTATATTATTCGTTTGGAAACACAGGAAAACCATTTTGAAAGAGATTTGGGTTCGGGGCTTAGGTTATGAAATGGGTAGGTCAAGGAGCATCCATTTCACCCAATCCGGAGATCGGTCTTGCTAAAGAAAAGAGAGGTTTTCAATCTTTTTAATAAAATAATTAAAGAAGAACAAATAAACCCTAATCAATTCCTTGATTAGGAATGTCGGATTGTATGCTTCGAGATTGCCTTCATTGACTGAAGGGACTCTAAGCTAATCCTTTTGATGGGATTACACTACTCTAAAATCAATAGAGAGGTTGAGAAGAGAAGTGAAAGTTAAAGGATGATTACCTTTTGAGAAGAGATTCGGACAGAGTTTCGACTCAAGTTTAGAGTTGAAACTTGATACGGACAGAGCTTCGCCTCGATCCTTGACTTGGATCTTGATGCGGACGGAGCTTCGCCTTGGTCCTTTGATTCGGGCTTCGATATTTGTTAATCAACAAGGTTGATGAACAAACTTTAGGAGTTGTTTGTGAGTGATTTGAAGGAGTCTTTCATGGAAAGAAACCAACAAATTGTGTGTGTTGTGTGTGTTCTTGATCAAGGATCAGAATTGTCGACCTCTGAAACACTGAAAGTCATCCAGTATTTATAGGAGGTTGGAGAGGTGAAGGTGGAGAGGTAAAATCCCCTAGGAAGGTTCCAGAACTCAGTTCTGATTGGATACCCGAATTGATAAGGTTTTATCCAAAAAGAGAGTTTGAAACGGAGAAGGGAAGTGATTCTGCATACCCTGTCGAGGGGATATCTCGCGCGAGATAAGGTATCTCGTGCGAGATAACTAGTCTGATGACTATTTTGTCCTCTTCAGTTGTTCCGTTAGTCAGTTAGGTCCAAAACTAACGAGGTTAGTTAGAAACTTAACGAAACATGACGAAACTGATATGCTTTCATCAAAACATAAAGGAGAGATGAAGAGTAGTGTAATCATGTAATTATGAGTTCAGAATGGGGTGTCTACACCATCCACCAACAAACTGTAAGTGTTAGAACGGCCATTATGAAAAACTTTTCTATCAAACTGCCACGGCCTCCCCAACAAAAGATGGCAAGCATCCATAGCAACCACATCACACCACAATTCATCACGATATTTGGCACCAATAGAAAAGGAAACACGAGCACGTTTAGAAACTATTACCTCGCCGCCCTTCTTCAGCCACGCTAGCTTATATGGCTTAGGATGCTTTTCTGTCGGAATGTTCAGTTTCTGGACCGCCTCCTCCGCAACGATGTTCTCATTTGCTGAATCAATGACAAAACGACAAACCTTACCCAAAATCGTACAAGTGGACTGAAAGATGTTGTTACGAAGCCACTCATTCTCCTCCGATGTACGCGGAGTCAAATAAGAACGGCGCACAACAAGAGAAACACCCACATCACCAGTCAGGACCTGCTCTTCTTCATCAAACACAGGGTTCTCATGTACTGCACTGTTATCGACCCACTGATCCTCCTACGTATCATTGAATAACGCTTTCTTGCTCGCTTGTTTGCAGTCTACCTGTCGATATCCAACCTCGCCACAACCAAAACACTTGATACTGTTGTTCGGCCCACGGGTAAACTGACTGCCAGCCCTAGATGTAGTTGGAGCGACTGTAGTTGTACCACCCGTGACACCGCCCGCTGCACTAACACCGTCCGAACCAGAACCAATGACACTGCCAAACCACCTCGACTGTTTCTCAACCGCAAGAGCTCGCTGATGTGCTTCTGACACTGTCCCAATATCGAACATGTTTAAGGTATCCTGTATTTGAACCCTCAACCCACCGATAAACCGTGCTACCGTCTGATCGGGTGTCTCCTGAATCTCGTTTCTGGCCAGTAATTGATAGAATTCTGTGGTATAATCATCAACCGAGCGCGATCCTTGCCTCAGATTCTGCAATCGCTGAAACAATATGCGCTGATAATTGTATGGTAGAAACGCAGCCCGCATCTGCTTTTTCATCTTTTCCCACGACACAATTTTCGCCTTCCCAAACCTAGCACGTGACAGTTTAATCTGCTGCCACCACGCTGTAGCCCTACCACGCAGCCTCGTGGCTACCAATGCCACACGCCTCTCCTCCGGAACCTGTTTGAACTCTAAGATTTCTTCCACAGTGGCAAGCCAATCCAGAAACTATTCTGCCTGTAACCCTCCATTAAATTCTGGGATCTCCGTCCGCATACCCGCCTCCCATCGACGGTTGTCCTCCACCACCAGAGGTCGCTGTGGCCGACGGTGAAACTGCGGAATCTCGGGATAGACTTCGTCACCAGTCTCTTCCGAATCCCCTTCCGAATCTTGCTGTCTGTGATGATCACCATGATCAGCCTGATGTCGCTGAAGTTGTTCGTTGAGCAGGTCGCTCATCCTAGTCGTTAACTGCTCCAATAACCCCTCCATACGTTCATCGACAGCCAATCCAATGCGCTCCTCTATAGTTGGTCGCGGCATGATTCCAAGGATCTCACCGAAGTCTGATACCAACTGACGTAGCGGAAACTAAGATAGATGATTGATTACAGGTAGAAATTAATCAATACGCGAATCAATCCTTCAATCACAGTCGAAATTAATCAAGACTACAAATTGGAACAAGAAAACGATTGTTATTCAAAACGGCAAAAACTCCCTTTAACAAAACCCTAAAAGTGTTTAAATACTCCTTCCACTCCCTAACACAACCCTAGAATGAAATAATAAAACAATGACAAATTTAACCCTACTTAAAATTCGAAAGTCAGTAATAAACGGAAATAAAAAACGAACGTAGAAAACCCATCACGCGAGGCGCCCGCCTGGGCACAAGCCAGGCGTCCGCCTGGAATGCCGCAACATCTCCTCTTGTCGACGAAGCATGAGGTGCCCGCTTCACCAAGGTTGAGGCGCCCGCATCAGCAGCCGAGAGAATCCCCTCCGTAGCAAGACTTGAGGCGCACGCATGGATCAACTGAGGCGGCCGCCTCGCCTGGTACTCAAGGTTTACTCCCGTTGCGATCGTGCGACTCTAAAAACTCGAATGCCAACTTTTCGACTGCATCAATTTCCTAAACTTTGAAAACTTAATAAATAATTTTATCTTGTACAACTGAGAGTTCTTTTAGTGAAAGTAGTGTTAGTCATCTATTTATTATTATTCCTATTATTTTGCTCAAAAAATTGATTATTATTGTTATTTTTTTTTGCTCAAAAAACATTATTATTATTTTTTAAATGACCTATAGTAGTTTCCCACTTATACACTCTTCTTGTGGTGTCTTAAGAAATGATCAAATCCTAAGATCATTAATGCTACACGAGCTGAAATGTCAAAGTTAAGAACTGAATTTGTGTGAATAAGAAAATAATATTTACTTTCATTGAAAAATATAATTGATTAAATTTCTATATATATACACAACTTTTCTACTTGTAGAAGGATTCTACCAATAAATGACTTTTCTACTTTTAGAAGGATTTTACCATGATTAATGCTAATCATATATTCTACTTTCCTATTTGAAGAAAAATCCTACCTAATTTACATATATCATCTAAGAAAACAATGATCACATGGAAAAGAAAAAGATATTGACAAAATATCTTTGTCAATATCTCAACACCCACCTCAAGTTGGAGCGTGTAATTAAGTCACAAACACCTAACTTGCCAAGTCGATTGAGAAATTGTCGACTTCCCAATGCCTTACTGAGCACATCAGCCAATTGTGCGGAGGTGTGAATATACCGAGTTGTGAGGACACCTGTTTGAACAGCATCACGCACAAGATGACCGTCAACTTCGATATGTTTCGTGCGTTCATGATGGACTGCATTCTGAGTCATATGTAAAGCAGATTGACTATCATAGAGAAGGGACACCTAGGTAGATTCCTTCTGTTATTTGAGGTTCTCATCTTTTAGGTGCTAATCTTGCCAAACCCTAATTCGTGGATTCGAATTGGGTCAATTAGTTGTTGATTCAATTATTTGCCTATCCGGTTACTATTTCTTTATTTCCGCTGCAACCGTTTGCATCAACACCAGAGTATCGTGTTTAATTTTGAAGGACCGAAAAAGACTTAGTAACCATTTGAGCTCACAAGTGGCACTAGCCATAGATCGATATTCTGCCTCAGCCAAAGAGCGAGAGATCGTACCGTGCTTCTTTGTCTTCCACGAGATCGGTGAGTCACCAAGAAAAATAAAATAGGCAGTGAGAGAACATCGCGTAATGGGACAACTTGCCCAATCAGAGTCATATTAGGCTCGTAGTCGTAAATTGGAGGATGTTCGCAAGAGAATTCCTTGTCCAGGATGTGCTTTCAAATAACGAACCACACGTAAAGCAGCAGCCCAATAATGAAATCTTGGGCTTGGTCATAAATTGTGCAAGAATATGCACACTATAGGACAACTCCGGGCGTGTAATGGTGAGATAGATAATACGCTCCACAAGATGTCGGTAAGGCTCAGGATCACGTAAATCCTTATCTTCAGTCAAGGCCAAATGGTGGTTTTGTTCAATGGGTGTAAGTGCCGGACGAGCACTAAGGAGTCCTGTCTCGGAAAGAATATAAAGGGCATATTTTCGTTGAGAAAGAAAAATGCCGTCTGGATGTGTAGCAACTTCAAGCCCCAAAAAATACTTAAGATGTCCCAAGTCTTTCATGTGAAAGTATTTACTGAGATATGCCTTGAAGCATTGAATTACCTCATGATCAGTACCACCAATGACCAGATCATCCACGTACATAAGAACGTATAGCTCAGGAGCGGAAGTGTTGTAAGAGAAAAGAGAATAATTTGAATATGATTGGCGGAAGCCATATTTCTTCAAGGCAGTTGACAACTTTTCAAACCAACAACGAGGTGCTTGACGTAATCCATACAATGACTTCTTGAGTTTACACACCTTTCCTGAAGAGGAAGCATGATGGCCCAAAGGTACATTAATATAGACATCTTCACTAAGATCGCCATGAAGGAATGCGTTGTGAACGACCATTTGATGAAGTTCCCACCCACGAATTTCATCAATGGAAAGAAAAACTCGGACAGTGACCATCTTGATTGTTGGTGCAAAAGTTTCTTTGAAATTCACACCTTCAACTTGGCGGTTTCCCAATATGACCAAGCGAGCTTTGTAGCGTTCAATGGATCCATCCGCATTATACTTTATCTTATAAACCCATTTGTTGCCAATCACCTTCCTATCAGTGGGAGCATCTACTAATTCCCACGTACCATTCTGGTCAATAGCAGCAAGTTCTTTGTTCATGGCCTCACACCAATGGGGATATTTATCTGCTTCTCCAAAATGCTTTGGTTCATGTCTTGAGTCAACATCAGGCAAGAAACAACGATGTGCCATAGAAAAGTTAGTGCAACTAACAAAGTGTGATAAAGGATAGCGAGTACCTGATGATTTCTTTTGGACATACGAACGCGACGGGGAGGGGACTTGTGCGGTGTCTTGCCCAAATATATTCGGTGGATGGATACCTTGAAGAGGGAACTTTAGCTCTCTGACCTTGACCCAAATTCTCTGTTGGAGATTGTTCAGCCACTTGCAATTGTTCAGAAGTGTGTTCGGGCCTTTGAGCAGTATATGTAACCTGTTCAGCCTGTTGTGCGAAAACTTGTTCATCAGGTTGTTCAAACAACTGTTCAGACAACTGTTCAGATAACTGTCCAGAAAACTGTTCAGGCAGCTGATTGCCCACGTGAACATTGTCTTATTCATAGATAACTTCATCTGTAGGTGTACAAAGGAATATATCCGAATCCGTATAGGCTTTTTCTGGATTAGTCCAGTTACTAGCAAAGGGAAACTCCTTTTCCACAAAGACAACATCTCGATAAATGAGCATTTTATGCTCATCGAGATCATAAACTAACCAACCTTTCTTCTCAAAAGGATAACCCAAAAAAACACATCGTCTGCTTCGACTAAAAAATTTATCATTATCTTTTCGAGAGTAATGAACATAATACAGAGATCCAAAAACCTTAATGTGTTTGTAGAAACGGGGTTTTCCAAAAAGAATTTCATAAAGGGTTTTTCCATGCAACAATTTCGAAGTACGATTAATTAGGTGCCCTGCTGCTAGTACACACTCTCCCCAAAATTTCACCGGTATTTTTGCTTGAAACATTAAAGCACGATACACATTCATGATATGTCTATGCTTCCTCTCCACCCTTCCATTTTGTTGGGACGTACGGATGCAAGTGGTATGATGCTCAATGTCATTTTCAATAAAATATTTTTCTAAACAAGTAAATTCTG
This sequence comes from Adenophora triphylla var. japonica, assembly GCA_022495995.1. Lineage (NCBI taxonomy): Eukaryota > Viridiplantae > Streptophyta > Magnoliopsida > Asterales > Campanulaceae > Adenophora > Adenophora triphylla. The sequence goes on along the minus strand of JAFEMH010000620.1, from coordinate 479,478 downwards.
TCCCATTGTCACTCCTAATTTTCTTGACACGTTTATTAAATTGCCGTTCGACCATAACAAGAAATTTTTTCAAGATTTTAGAAACATCGCTTTTGGATTTAACCAAGTAAACCCACACGGCACGAGAACAATCGTCCACAATGTTCATAAAATAAATGGCTCCACACATTGCAGGCTTTCGATAATCACCCCAAATATCACAATGAATTAAATAAAAAATTTAAATAGAGTTACTGCCACTAAGTAATTTAGAGACAGATAAAAGATTGATGTTGAATGTGGGGGCATATAAAACGTTTCTCAAGCGTAGATGTGATCCGATGGCAATATCTCCTTCTTTCGTGGCGATCATGTATCTTTCATTGGGCAAACCTATGTGGTTAGCCTCAATCTGATGCACGTTTTCCAGCAAAGTAATGTTTCCTGTTATGTGCCGATTAGCTCCACTATCGACAAGCCAAGGCTCATTATTTTTCTTACCATTCATTCTACCAGTTGTGCGATCAGTTGTCTGCACATACTCCTTGAAGTGATTTTGTTGATCAGTTGTCTATAGCATGTATCTGTATCATGTCCCTTCTTCTTGCAGTGAAAACAAACAATACTGCTCACCTCCTTTCTTTCCCCTTTCAAACCAGTTGTGCGATCAGTTGTGCACACAATTGTTCCCACAACTGTCCGAACATCAAAGTTGCCAGTTGCGGGATAATCTTCATGCACATTGCCTCGGACTCTTTCTTCTTGTGTAACCATGGAATATGCCTTATTAACATTAGGAGTGCGTTAAAGTCATTCAGACCGTCCCACAATTTCTTCACACGACCAAAATAGGCCGCCACACTTTCACCTTTCTGTTATTTGCAGTTTTCTAGATCCGCCTTCAATTGACCCTTAGTCCCTTTCCAACCAAAAATCTCTCCCGCAAATCATCGCATAACGTTTTTACATCATCCACATAGCTCACCGTGGAACGAAGGCTTGGCTCAATGGTCTTAAAGATCCATTAAACCACCATTGAGTTCACAGTTTGCCAAAGTTCCGGTTCATCTTCCATGGAGGGTTTTTCAATCGTTCCATCAATGAAGGCTGTTTTCATCTTAGCCCTCAACGATCCCTTGAAAACCCTAGTCCATTCTTCATAATTCTCCTCCTTCAATTGGACATGGGTGAGAATCATTCCTAGATTGTCACTTGTCGAAAGAAAGTATGGAGAGCGCCTCTCATCCATGGCTTTCTTCTCGCCGCTAGCTTCGGTGGTCATGGCCGGACCTTTGAAAGCTTTGATACCAAGTTAAGAACCAAATTTGTGCGAAGGAGAAAATAATATTTACTTCCTTTGAAAAATACAATTGATTATTTCCCTATATATATACACAACTTTCCTACTTGGAGAAGGATTCTACCAATACATGACTTTCCTACTTGTAGAAGGATTCTACCATAACTAATGCTAATCATATATTCTACTCTCCTACTTGAAGAAAAATTCTACCTAGTTTACATATATCACATAAGGAAACAATGATCACATGGAAAAGGAAAAGATATTGACTAAATATCTTTGTCAATATCTCAACAATCTATTTTTGGTGTTGGATATTTGCCTTATATGAGAGGAACTTGGAGGAGGACCTTATGCGAATCTATACGCTCGTATAAGGAGCACGCATAACAATGGCTATGCGCCCAACTTATCCATGCGCATAACAATTTGTAAGCTTATATTTGGGATTCTGCATAAAAGGAGCTATGCGCTTAAACTACGCGAGCGCATAGGAATGGCTACGCGCCCAAAACCTATCCATTTTGGTCAGGATTTCCTAAAATCTTGGGTATAAGGTTAGAGAGTTTATATACTCTTGTATCCCCTAAAGCCTCATTATTCACAGTTTAAGATTAGAAAGAAAACAAAATTTGTTCGTTAATTCAAGAAGTATTACAAAGAGACGTTCTAGGAGACAATTTTGGGATAGACTGAGTCTATCAATCTAATGATTCTCCCTTGAATATTTGATTTGTTAATCATTTATTTATTCAGGGTTATTCTGAGATCTTTGAGACTTTTTATGTTTAGTCTAATTAGGGAGCAATCTATGATTTATTCATCTAGTATTCTTATGTTGTTCGTTGGTGATTCAAAAACACATCTGGAATATATTTGAATTTAGTATTTGTCATCTAATCTAAAGCGGAGATCTGAAGCTATGGTTTCGTGATTTGAAGCTTAGGTATCTGTTGATCCAACAACAATATGAAGCAGAAACTTGAGACAAGTCTGTCAATCTGAATCTGATATTCAATATGGTGTTCAAGGATATTGGTTAATAACACATCTGGAACTCATCAGATATAGTATCTATCTGTATTATATTTACACGTCTGAATAAAATTTGTTCTCCTGCTCGTGGTCATATCTAACATAATTGTAAGTACGCAAATCCGGATCGCCAATATCCGTTAAAAAGTTAATCGAAATTCGTTAACTGACCTGCTCTAGGTTAACCGGAACCCGTTACACTTCCCGTTCCCAAGCCAACGAGACGTCTCGGGACTGCCCCGTGCATCCCAACGTCAAAGCGTACTCAACACACGTCGTCGCACGTAAAATTACAGCTTTCCCTGAAAAATGCACTTTCTGGCACTTTTAGGGGGCTTTTACGACATTTTCCGGACAGTTATTTTAAAAACGGACAAAATCGGGGATAATGGCACGAACTCCCACGAACCTGGTGAGTCACAGGACACGTGGCGTGCATGCCACAACTCCCTCATCAACATCAATCAAAAATCAGTATGAAAAGACTAAAATATCCCTGGTATGCAGTCCAAGTCCAATCGGACTCTTTTGCGAACAATAAATTGCCGGCCAAGTCTCTCCAATTTCCAAAGTTTCACAAAATCCCCTGGAATTCAGCTTCAGTCCGTCCGGACTCCTTCTGAAATTTCACCTATAAATACAGAATGTTGTCAAACAATTTTACAACACAAAAATTACTCCCTTTTCTCCCAAAGCCACGGCCCAAACCAGTTTTCACCCCTCTCGAGCTCCCGTTTCGCCTCGATTCGCGTGAAAACTCCGTATTTCGATCAAATACGACCCCCACCACCTAGAAACACCGTTCCAAACACCTTTTCGTTTCCCGTATACGCCCACCGAGCCAAAGAAGCCGACCCTAGCCATAGGTAGCGCTCTCTCTCCCTAAACTCTCGTTCCGTCTCGGTTTACGCGCCAGTCGCTACAATCGTTTCGGACGAACGTTGTTGAAATGTAGACGTCATCGTCTAACGGGGTCCGATACGTTTTAGTCCTTGATCCTCTTCTCTTCCCGTAAGAGAAGTAATCTCGGGTTAAAACGGCGTTCCGGCCCCGTTCCGTTACTTTTATGTCATTTACAATTCCGGATCGTTTGATCCGTCGATCGTCATTTACTTTCATGTCATTTACCAATTCTGGATCGTTTGATCCGTCGAACGCCATTTACTTTACGCAACTTTACAATTCCGAGCTGTTTGGCTCGTTGATCGTACTTTACAATTCCGGGTCGTTTGATTCCGTTGATACCGCACTTTAAATACTGTCATTTACAAGTCCGAGCCGTTTGGATCATGAAAGTATTTACTTATCAAAAGTCCGAGTCGCAAAACGATTCGTTGATCGCATATCATTTAATGCTTTTTCCCGTAAAAATGCTAAAAATGTAATGCCCGATTCAAAACCGGAGTTCGACATTCGAACTCTCTTTCAAAACGCGCGAAATGACGTTTGGCATCCAAACGCTCTTCTTCAAACTTAAAAGCCGACATTTGACACTCAAAAATCATTTAATGCCTTTTTCCCGTAAAATTGCTAACAATGACATGCCCGGATCAAAACCGGAGTTCGACATTCAAACTCTCATTCAAAACGCGCGAAATGACGTTTGGCATCCAATCCAAACGATCATCTTCAAAACTATAAATCCGACGTTTGACATTCAAACGCTCTTTTCTTAAAAATCAACATTTGACACTTAAGTTAAACAGTTAAAATCAGCATTCGCGCCACTTTTCCTAAAACTCCAAAACCGACGTTTGTCATTCAAACGCTCGCCTTTTCAAACAAACCACATAATCAACGTTTGACATTCAAACCAAGATTAAGCTTGTCATTCAAGCCCCCATTTCAAAAAATGCAAACACACACACACGCACACGTTTTCGAGAAAGGTAGAAAGACTCGTCATACGAGGCGTTTCGGGTGATCTCAATATACTCTTCCCGAAACGTAACGTGACCTCCGAACCTAACAACCTCTGGTACTCAAAAAGCTTTTTACTCGTTTTTGCTACCAATAAAAATGACACCCCATTTTCAAAGCCTTTTCCTAAGTTTTTGCTACCAATAAAAACGACACCATTTTCAACCAAAAGCCGTTTTTCAACATTTGGGCTCAAAATACAAAAACCGCGTGGCAACTCCTCTCCTTCCCAAAAAGCGAGGTCTCAGACACCAACCCTCCGCGAAAGACAACCGCCCTTTCCGCCGCCCGCGAAAGTCCGGGTAATTTCTGTTGGCGACTCCGTTGGGAACTTGGATACTTTTTCAAAACTACCGTTGTTTTCAAAAAGCCTTCCGTGGGTCAAACTTTCGTCTACCCTTCCTCAATTTTATGTGCGTGCGTTACTTTAAACCTCGAACGGTTTTTTTCAGGGTGTTACATTATCGTCTTTTTCAAAATCATAACATGTTCATGCATCCCCGTTCATACTTGATTTTCATGCTACATTTTTCAACTGCGCATAAAATTCTTTAAGACACATTCTGAAAACCTCTGTTTTACTCAGAAAAAGAATTTTAGTGACCGCACACTACTCACACTTGCTGCCTCGGTACACCGCACTTCACGTGCACTTGCTGCCTCGGTACACTGCACACTACGACCCGTAACCCGGGATGACCGTTCAGTTGCAACTCGGTTGGTCTGCCAGACACCTTTTGAGTGCGCACGGGGTCGTCCCAAACAGCCCATCCTAGCCCGTGTAAGCCATGCACTCTTTGTGTCACACTTCGTCCGAGATCCCAGTTGGTTTTTGGCTTAGTACGTGTCATAAAGCCCAAGTGTATGTTTTTACGCCGGGTTCCGTCACGAGTCAAGCTCGAAATATTGAGACCGAAGGTCGTTCCCGACCCGAAGTCTCGAGCTTTTCAGCCTTGACTTTGACGCGAAGCTCTGCCGAAAAATATACCCGAAGGTTCAATGTGACACCGTGTCACCAAACCCTCACCGTATGCACCGTGCCAGCCACAACTTGGCCAACGCCAGAAGCTAAGGCCCCTCGCGCTCGTCAGGAGAGGTCATGCCGAAATTTTGGCACGATCCCTGCCTTAACTTAAGGACGTTGACTTCGACTGTGGCCCGTGCGTCACATACGTTGGTAGTTTGCGTGATCAGCTAGCCTTAAGTTCACTTTTCCCTTTGTCGGTGGAACTCGCTTGCCTTATAGGACCCTCGCTCGGGATTGTCCGTCTCGAGAAGATGATCTACAAATGGAAACGAGGGGCATATAAATGTAGTGACGAGATCCACTGATTAGAGCCTTAGGTTAGTTGCGAAAAAGAAGACACGATCTTTTCCAACCGATTAGGACTCTGAGAAAATGCGTTTTAAGTTAACATTAATCGGTAACTGCACATTGCACAATCCCGAAACCTTGAGCCAAATACCCTTTTCCGAAGTCTAAACCCTGCCTTTCGTTCCCTGCAGCGAGCAAAAAGTGGTTCAGAATTCCGGGTCAGTGCCTCGCCAGAATCACAGTTACGGCAGCATTAGACAGTTCTTCGGTTCCCTCAGTTCCCTCAGCCAGAATATCCGACATGTCTAGCTCACCGAGAAATCGTGACGGGGACGGACCCCCGCCACCGGTAACAGATATGACATTGGAAGAAGCCATCCAGGCTTGTGAGGTTCACAAGAGGCAGAAAGAAGATCAACAGAATTTCGTGGTACAACTTCTGAATGAGCGAGGTATAGCAACTATCCCCCAGTTAGACGGTACGTTCGTCATAATCGAGGACAACGACTCCCCGAAGCCAGTTCCTCAAACCTTCAACCAGGTTCCTCCCCCGCCAACTTACGGGATGCCTTCGAACCAAGGAAACAGCCGACCTAGGCTCCACGTTGCCACCTCTCAGGGCAACCCTGTCATATACGGCCAAGCCAGTACTACTCCCATCACTCAGTACAACCAGCACACCGCTGAACCATCTCAAACAGATGCCAATATCCTTCAATACCCTTCTGGGTTCATCCCATTGCCTATACACGAATCCCAAAACACCGGGGATAAACCCCGACACAGTCTAGAAAAGGCTCCCATATATCCACATATATCAAGCCTTCCACCTCCAATTACTACCGCTCACATGGTAGCACCCGGCGTCGAGCCTCAAAGTCCACCGCTGGACCCAACCTTAGCCTGGATGGTCAAACAGATGAAAGACCTGAAAGCCAACATGAGCAGCTCAAAGCAAGAAACGCTCAGATCCACAGATCCGGGAATGGTCACGCCTCTCCCTGCCAAGTTCAGAATGCCGGAGATGGACCGATTCGACGGAACCGAATGTCCTCAAACGCATGTCGACACCTACGTTCTCGGCATGAGGCGAAAGGAGCAACCCTCCAGCAAATGGCCGATCACTTCCAGCATACGCTCAAGAGTTCAGCGTTACGATGGTTCCTAAGGGTCAAGCCTGTAGATCGCCACACCTGGGATCAGATCAATAACATCTTCCTAGAGCGGTACAGATCCAACTTAGAGTGGGAAACAAGTCATGAGGACTTAATCACCACTGAGTAGAAAGCAGATGAAAGCGTCAGAGAATTCTACAAGAGGTGGAGTTGGAAACTCTCCGAGATCATGGAGCCACTCTCCAAGGATGAACAGATGTGGATCTTCATGATCAATGTAGAAGGAATATTGTAGAATCATTTTTCCTGCGTTTGCTTACGTAATTCTTCTAGTGAATGGAGGTATAGCTTTTCAAGTGAATGGAGGTATAGCTTTTCAAGCCACAAAGGATTTCATTTCTGGTATTAGCCTGCCAGGAGTGTCATACTGTGTAGTATTTTTATCTGATACATAATAAGTATGATTGCCGCAATCAGAATTATGTGATTTAGTAGTACTTTTGGCCTAGCTCTTGTTCCACCAGATTGCCCTTTTTTTTTAAAAAAAAAATAAATTCTCGTGTTATTGCCACTTTACTTGGTTCTTAGAGTAGCATCCTTGTGCAGTCTTAGCATGAAGAAACTAAGGCAGTCGAGTACACGGTGCACTTTCTTTTGCATATGTAACAACACGTGAAGACGGCCTTTGCACAAGTTTAATATCTTTTGTGTGTTTTTCGGTTTAAAATTTATTTCTCTAGATATAATTTTTTTTTGATACTCAGGTACCTTTGGCTCTGTATGGGGGCTCTGGTAACTATGCCACCTCATTGTACATTGCAGCAGCAAAATCCAATGTAGTGGATAAGGTTGAAACTGATCTTGTTGACCTTTGTGAGGTTGTGAAAAAGACGTCTCTTTTTTCTCAGTTCATGAAAGATTTGGGAGTACGTGCTGATACAAGAGTCAAGGCTATGAAAGAAATTTGTGCTCAAGCTAAGTTTTTAGAGATAACGACGAACTTTTTGGGTATGAATTACTTGTATTTGCATACATGTAATGTTGATCTAAATTATATCTCTTCTTCTTATGTTCTTATTTTCTATTTAATATCATTTAAAATTAAATAATGCTTATTTTTCAGGTGATGATTTAAATTAGGAACTTATAATTCAATCTATGCGGGAGAAGATTGCATTCATTTGTGTTTTTGTTTGCTACTTGAACTCAGTTTGTAGATGTCAATGCTTGTTGCGTACCTTCCTTTTGAACTAGTACTTTTTGAGTTGTGTACCGCATACTAAATGTCCAATTTATGGCAATGGACCAAGCTTTATATTTTATAAGTTATTCTGATTCATCGTTAATTATTGAAATTTGTGTATGTTATTGATTTCAATAACACAATAAATTAGAGAAGCTAAAATTTTCTAGGGCCAGAAATATATATTTTTTTAAAAAGGAAAAAATTCCTAGCAATTTTAAATGCACCGCTAATATTGGAGAATATTAAAAGTGCCACTAATTTTCGACACTTTAAAAATAGTGCCGCTAATTTTCTGGCATTTTAGACGTGCCAGTATATTTTGGCACTTATGAAAGTGCCGAAAAATTAGCGGCACTTTTAAATTGCCGGAAAATTAGCGGCACTTTTAAAGTGCCGGAAAACAGCGGCACTTTTAAAGGTGCCGGAAAATTAGCGACACTTTTTAAGTGCCGGAAAGTATTCTCGACACCACTTTTTCCGGCACTTTAAGAAATGCCGGAAAAAGTGTCGAGAAAAGCTTTTTCGGCATTTTTTTTAACATTTTCGGCATTTTTAAAGTGTCGGAAAAAGGCATATTTGTTGTAAAGTCCTGCTTAAGACCGTCCATCAGAACTCTCATCAGTCATCACTTCTTCCCAGATCTCCGGGCCATGGTCAATGTCGGCTCACAGTTCGAGAAGGATCTCAAGGAAAAATTGGCTACTGCACACGGCCATACGTATACCGTCGCCAGTTGCATTCAATCCCGCACTGGCCCCCGGCAAAGGGAAAGATACGTCTGTCAACTACATCCATCAGGGACATCAGTCGGGCAACAGAAACCCAGTCCCACAAAGCAACAACTCCACTCAGAAGCAGCCTGCCGTACACTTCGACAAGTTGGACATGCCGCTGAGTAAGATGTTGGAAGGGTTAATCAAGGAAGGTCTCCTCAAACCCGTTGCAAATTACAAACCCAAGAATCCCGTAGTCAACGCTGACAAGAGCAAGTACTGCGCCTTCCATCAGTATCAAGGCCATACCACCGACAACTGCGTAGGGTTACGGTACGAAATTCAGAATTTGATAGAGGAAGGAAAATTGGAGCGTCCCCGTGGACCCAATACAGTCGGAAACCCCTTTCCGAACAACAACAGTATGAATTCCATTGAATGGGTGCCAAAGAAGATTGCCGCAGAACCAGTTCCTCCGCCTCTTCCAGCCGGGTCCTCATCGAATGTCCACATCAGTTACGATGTTTGTGACTGCTTCGCATGCCTGGAGTACGAGTCCCAAGACATGATCAGGGTTAATCCTCCAAGAAAACAGAAGAAGAAGTCCTCTCAACAGAAACTGAGAGAAAGATATGAGGTTGGAGACACCAGCGTGGGTACACTCGGAGAGCCATCCGGAAGGTTCGATTACTACGTACTCTACTCCAGCCAGTCCTCCCTTCCTCCAGGCCATGCTGCTTTAGAGCAGACAGGGGTGGGAAAGCCGAAAAGTCCTGCTGACACCAGAGTTCAAGCCTCAGGGCACCGAAATGCCTCAGATTTTTACAATCTCACTGCCAGTCAGAAGCCTAACCCCCCGCGGGATCAACCAAGGTTCAATTCGCCCAGTTTCAGGGCACGGGCCGGTAAAGGAAAGTCAAAGTCAGCTTGGCACTCGCACTCAATCAACGTGCTAACCAAGGGCGTCAACCGCCGCAAACAGCCTCAACACAATCCCGAGGCACCAGCAAAGGCTTTACCTCGCAAGAGGAAGACAGGAAACGGATGGCTTGATGACTCTCCTTCTCCGGATAGAGACCAGATCTACGATTCCCGACTGTATGGCAGTATGCTCACTTTCTGTGACGAAGACCTGCCGAGAGACGCCTCAGGGCACAATGAAGCTCTGTACATCACTCTCAAGCTCAACACCATATCACTCCCCGAAGTATTGGTAGACAACGGATCAGCCGTTAACGTCCTCCCTCTCAGCATGATGCGAGCCCTACGCATCGACGAAGGTCACATGATTCCATCTACCCGGACTATCAAGGACTATGACAGCACGTCTTGTCCCATCCTGGGGATGGTGACTCTGGAGCTCTGGTTTGAAACCCAAATGGTGCCAGCAAAATTCCATGTGATGGACATTCCCGTCCGAATTCACAGCTCTGTTGGGACGCCCTTGGTTACACCACATGAAAGCCAAAGCCTCCACTCTCCATCAATGTGTCAAGTTCATTAACCGGCAGGGAGATCTTGAAGTCATCAGAGGAAACAGTTTCCTCATAGGGAATGAAGCCGAGACAACAGCCAAGCGTGCCCGCAGCCAGGCATCGGGGCTACCTTCTTCAAGTCGACCAAGGGACTATCGGGGCAAATCTCATCAGAATCCCTCAGAGTCCGGAGATGCTAACTATGTCAATGTCCTCGAGAAGGCAGACCCTGAAGCAGTCCGATACATCAAGTTCAACTGCCGTTTCCGAAACTTGGAAGTAGACTGGAAAGAAACCCTGAGCATCGCCATGATGCGGGCACGTAAACCCCCTGTCTCTGATCGGAGATTTGTCAGCATCCTTCAATCCTACTCTCTGGCCCCGCCAGGCGAGGAAATCTTCGTGATAAAGGTCAACAGGCATCGTCACACTCGTGATGAATGTATGGCAGTCGTATGGGATGTCCTCCACGAGGAATTACCCGCTGAGCCCCTCTTCTCCAGCGAAGGGCATGATGTTTTTCTAGCAGCTCCAATAGCGCAGCAGGACGCGAGGCGTCCTTACATCTGGGTTGAGCCGTTAGACGACAACGAATCAGGACTCTCCGGAGTCGAGGACGCGGCAGATCCGCAAGAAGATCCCTACATACATATGCTCAGTTTAGAGGACGGCACCAGTTCCAAGGATGTCACCTACGACAAAGGCTCCAATGCCATGGAAATTGTCAAGCTCAACGTCCAGTACAAGCAGTTATCCGACAATTGGAAACAACTGGTTGACACGACAAAGAACCCCTCTGATCAAGTGACCGACGACGACTTCGTCAATATCATATTTTCCAGATATCCCGATGATACCAAGGATCCTGTCCTTATTGTCAGATTCTGCAATGCCAAAGTTACCCTCGACGACTGCCTGCTCATGGTAAACGAGGCCCTGGCCAATCGAGCTCAGAGCTCCTCATCACTTCCGACTACCAGCCCCAGTGGCAACCGGCCCGTGCCGTCAGTCAGGCTTACAGCCACAAGCGCCGCCAAGGCCAAGGGTAACAGCAAAGGAGACAAGGCTCCTCACCCTGCTACAAATCAGATCAACCTCGAGAACGCTTCCAGCCACCACGAAAACATACGCAGAGTCTTCCCATGAGGCGGATCCAGCTTTCGACGAAAGGAATGATCACCTCAGCATCAACATGCTCAAGTTCGATTCTGCTCCCAGTCGTCACGGCCACGGATTCAGACATCCCGCCAGCAAACTGCTAGCTCTGATAGACTTGGCGATCCAGCGAGATCACGAGACTATCAACATCGCAGAATTTAACACCCCCGTGGGTTCAATCAAGCAGATATGGATGAACTTCTTGGTAACCGAGATCAAGGAGGGCCGCATGGAATGTCCCAGCCCGACTTCCTTCGTCAATATAATCCAAGTGTTTCCGCCATTCGGAGATTTGGATGTGATCACAGTTTTAGACACTAGTCAGACGGTGCGCACCTACGGAGACTGTTTAGCTCTCACAAGGAAAGCCCTCATGGAACTAGCCGATCAAGAGAACCGTCTCTGGGACGAAAACCAAGCTCAAAAGACCCACGGGACCAAGCCCTTAAAGTGTCACAAGCAGCTTCAGACAGAAAGCTAGAGGCCACTCTAGACCAATTCGACCTCAAGAGTTTTGCTCACGCCAACTTCCTGGACTACCGCCCGTTCTCATTCAACCCCCTCTGGCAAGGGAGGGCGGTCAACGGTCCCGACGACCTAGGAGATGGAATGACACAGCAGAACGAATACCAGCGCTTATCTCCCCGAGGAAAGCAAGTTCTCTGTGAAAGCGACTACGAAGATGATGAAACCATTCTCTTCCAAGCCAGGCATGAAGTCAACAAAACCGGAATCCCAAGGGTCCTGGGAGGATGGGGACGGATCATTTCCGCACTCAAACTAAAAGGCCAACTGAGAGAGGAAGGTCTATTCAAAAAGAAGAGAAAGATGGAAATACATCTCCAGCAACTACTCAGGGAGATTCCACAGACTGCGGCATTCGTTTACAGAAACGATCAACTGGGACAGCAACCAGTTACATGGGCAGATGTTCGGGAAGCCGTGTACTCACCTTCCGACATACCCGCCACTCAGATAAAGCAGAAGGGAAAGCTCTCCCCGATGGAGGTTTATCTAGACTGCCGCACACAGTTCAAGGAAGCACTGGCTATTCTCACATGGGAAGAAACGCAGGCGCTAACTCTTGACGCAGGCTCTGCTGCAAGAAAGTTGATCTGGGCCAAGAGTGGAGGAAAATTAGCAAACTATGAGTATCGCCAAACCCAACTCTAGAATGCCCTGAGCATACTCAGCAAGAAGGAAAGGAGCGCGGTATACTGTGAAGAGATCAAGAAGACTGTTCGCTTGAACCAAGAACTCTCCAACCTCCCCCGGAGGGTCAGCAACGCACAGTTCAGCTACGCGGCCCCAGCATTGCGTGCCGACATTCGAGCATTGTGACAATCCATAAACTACCTCCCCATGGAGGCACCCAAGCCAGTATCCTGGGACAGAATCCAAAAAGCTGCCGAAGCCCCCGGGAATGCTTCTACTGTCAACGAATTGAGGGAAGACATATGGCCCTATGCTATGAGGAATCCTCCTCTGACTATGGCTCAGCTCAGAGCGGCCTGTTCAGAAGGGACCAAGCCTGATGTCAGCGTCCTGACCCGATCGGGTCAAATCCATGCATTACCACCTAAGGCCACTAAAAAGCCGATGGAGCCAAAACAGCAACTCGACCTGCCCGAAGACACAAGTTCCGTGAAAGAGGACCCGATCCTCACTCAGCTCAAGCAGACCCAGGCAAACATTACCCTTTGGTCCCTGCTCACATCCTCATATCCTCACAAGCTCAAGCTAGATGAACGTCTGGCCCGTACCATGGTCCCCGTGGATGCAACCCCAGACGAAGTTATTCAGATGATCGACAACATCCACTACGGCAACATTATCACCTTCACAGATTTGGACCTGCCAAAATTTGGGGCTGATCACAATGAGCCGCTCTACATCACAGTCCAGCTGGACGAGCGTCGCCTTCCCTGCGTGTTGGTAGACGGAGGTTCCGGAATGAACGTCTTGCCCACCAAGATGATGGACTTGCTTGACATCAAGCCCACAGATCTGAAGCCTTCAGTCCACACTGTCAAGGCCTATGACACCACTTCCCGTATATCTGGTTCGGCAAGCAGATTATCCCTATCGAATTCCAAGTGTTGGACATTCCAATCACTTTCACAGCCATCCTGGGGCGACCCTGGCTGCATCAGATGAATGGCGTGGCATCAACCATTCATCAGTGTGTCAAGTTCATGCAAGGCAATGAGCTATAACCACAGTCTACGGCGACAGCGTCACCACCGAGGGGACCAGCACCAACGACATTCCAGTGTTAGAGATCAAGCATGATGATGACATGGCATTAACTGGATTCACTTTGGAGACCTCCAAGATCCAAATATGCAACGTGGACCTTCCACTGTTTCAAGACAAGATTCCTCCCGCCATGAAGATGATGAAACTCATGAACTTCATCCCAGGACTGGGGCTCGGCAAAAGGTTACAAGGCCAACACCAAGTCATCGAAGTCAAGGACCACACCACGGTCCAGGGGCTCGATTATGTGCCAACACCAGCTGACATCAGGGAAAACAAAAGGCTCACCCATACCAAGGCAGCAGCCCGCAAATAGGGAACCTCCAACGGCACACCCAACCTCCAACCTTACAGTTTCGACCTCGCTCATTACTTCACCAAGGCAGAACCGAGCGAAGCGAGGGACCGACAAGAGGAACGGACAGCGGGCGAGGGGACCAGACAGGCGGAACCGGCAATGAACGGCGGGCGGGGACCGGCGGTGGAAGCGATGAAGATGAGAAAGAAGCAGGGAAAGTCAGCATAGAGACTACAGAAAGGATGGAAAAGCTAGCACGGGACCTCAAGCGTTTCAGAGGACTCAAGGCTAATCTGATAAGGGGAGCGTTCCTCGACATCACAACTCTACCTGGACTACTTGCCACCACAGTCCGGGACGAGTACACATTCAAGGGAATCCCAGACATAGAAGAGCAACTCGAGACACTCTTCATGGGAAACAAACTGTTCGGGTCAGCCGCCGAGGCCACATTCGAGACAGTAACTCTAAAGCAGAAGGAACCAGAATTCATAGAAGATGCTCTTAGTGGACCAGCCCTACAGTCTTTTAGAAGAAGTCATGGAGGTGCCAAACTGATTGACACAGGCTCAGAAAACAACATGATTGCCATGATTGGGACAACGAAGCCTAGCCTCTCGACCCCCGAACCCTCATCAAGCATCCAGCAATGCCACTGAAGAACTGGGTAACTTTCATCGGACCAAGGGCAAGCCAGGCAGAAATGGAAGACAAGCTGGGCCTGCACCCACATCTCCCTAAACCCGATCTCAAACCCTCGGAGTCAGTCCTTGTTAAAGTCCAGTCCTCTGAGTCGTCCAACGACCTTACGCCGGAAGACTATGATAATATAGCCAACAATGTATTTCCATTCCGTTTAATGAAAAGTCTGACCTTTCGGAGTATCCCCTCATTGCCACTTTAACAACTGATAAGTTAACAAACAACTTAAAAGACGTTAATAACGAATCAATTGATAAAGAAGCAGACACATTAAATGAACAATACATTAAAGAAGTTCTCAAGCGTGTAGTAGACCAAGAGGACAATCGGGCCCAAGGCTAGAAGAGGTTATGACCAAAGTGAACACAGGGTCGGTCTGAAGAGCCTAAAGAGACCTGAAGTGGGCGGTTTCTTCGCCGATGCGAGAAAAAGAAGCCACGATAAATCTCCTCGAGGAGTATGTTGACGTGTTCGCTGGTCATACCGGGACATGCCGGGACTCGATCCATCGATCGTGGAGCACGAGAATTCCCTGGATCCCGAATCGAGCACATCGAAACGAAATTGCGCAAGATCAAGCCAGAGTGGTCCTTACAAGTAAAAGAAGAAATTGAGAAAATGCTCCGAGTTGGTTTCATCAGAGTGATTCAGTACCCGATCTGGCTCTCCAACATCGTGACGGTCACCAAGGCCAATGGAAAGGTCAGATGCTGTGTGGATTTCCGGGATCTCAACAAGGCCAGCCCTAAAGATGATTTCCTACTGCCCAACATCGACATGTTAGTCGACACCACGACAAATTTCGAGGTAAAGTCCTTCGTGGACGGGTTTGCCGGATACAACCAGATCAAAATGTCCGAGGAGGATCAAGCCAAGACTCCTTTCACCACTCTGTGGGGGACATACTGCTACACAGTCATGCCGTTCGGTCTAAAGAACGCTGGGGCTACTTACCAGCGGGTTGCAACAGCCCTCTTCCATGACATGATTCACAAGGAAATCGAAGTATATGTCGACGACATGATCATCCACTCCAGAGGATCAGACATGCTGCACATGACAGACCTGAGGAAGTTCTTCAACAGACTCAGAAAGCACTCCATGAGATTGAACCCTGCGAAGTGCACCTTTGGCGTCAAGCGAGGCAAAATACTGGGGTACATGGTTACAGAAAGAGGTATCGAAGCCGATCCCAAGAAAATTAAGGCCATCATCGACATGAAGCCGCCACAGACACTGACAGAAGTGAAAATTTTTATGGGAAGACTTCAGTACATCAGTCGCTTCATCAGCCAGTTGACATCTCTCTGCGAGCTCATGTTCAAACTGATGAAGAAGAATGTCGACATCAAATGGGACTCCGAGTGCCAGACAACTTTCGAGAAAATCAAGACATACTTGGTGAATCCCCCAATTCTGTGCTCGCCACATGAAGACAAGCCACTACTCCTGTACCTGACAGTAACAGACACGTCAATTGGAGCAATGCTGGCACAAGAACAGAAAGATTCCAAAGTTGAGCATGCAATCTACTTCGTAAGCCGGAAGCTTCAAGGAAGTGAACTCAGCTACTTAGCATTAGAAAAAACTTGTACCGCCTTGGTATAGGTAGTCGGGAAACTGAAACACTACATGCAGTCACATTCAGTGCTCCTGGTCTCCAAAATGGACCCCGTCCGATATCCCTTTGACAAGCCATCCCTGTCAATGAGACTAGCCAAGTGGTCATTCTTCCTGGCTGAGTTCGACATCAAATACATGTTCGAAGAAAATCAACAAAGGGCGAGTAATGGCGGATCAGTGGCGAGACTTCCCAAGCGGTGAACCCGAGGTCACGATCCGCGATTTTGGACGACGAAATCTTTTCACTCGACGGCGCAAAGCCGGCGGCAACTCTTCTTCGATAGGGCAGCCAACAAGAAGGAAATGGTATTGGAATGCTCCTTGTTGATCCCAAGGATGAGCACGCTCCATAGCCATCAAAGCGAATTTTGAAACAACCAACAATGCCGCGAGTATGAAGCTTGCGCGGCCGGTGCAGAAGCCGCTCTCGGCGCAACATCTCGAAGCTGGAAGTATACGGAGACTCGGCATTGATCATCAATCAAGTGTCCAACAAATGGAAGACGATAGATTACGGCCTCCCGGAAGTACCACACGTACATGGAGGAGCTCATTGCTCGGTTCAAGGACATCTCTTTCCATTATTTGCCAAGAGACGAGGAACCGCTTCGCGAGATGCCACAGCAACCCTCGCATCTCTTGTCGAAATTCCCGATGGGAAATCGGTAAAACCCCTCGAGAATAGGCGGACGGGAAACACCCGCTTATTCTTTGTGAGATCGAAATAAAAATGAAACGATCGACGAACCACAGTACAATCAAATCTACCGGTACCTCCAAAACGGAGAAGCTTCCTTCACAAATGAAGATGGAAAATACAAAGAAGGGATCAAAGCCAAAAACATGATGGCATTAAAATGCACGGCATCCCATTTCGTCGTTAAGGGGATATGTTGTACAAGAAGCGCCACGAGGGCCGCTCCTTCGGTGTGTAAATAAAGAAAAAGCCGGCGAGCTAATGAGCGAAGTTCACAACGGAACTGCGGTCCGCACATGAGCGCACGAGCATTGACACAGATCATCCTCCGTATGGGATACTATTGGATATCAATGGAAAAGCAGCGCATCCGGTTCATCAGAAGGCTGCGACAAATGTCAACGATTCTCGACCTCAATCACATCCCTCCTCATGAAATCTATTACATGACTACGCCATGGCCTTTCGCCACATGGGGAATCGACGTCATCGGCAAAATCACTCCACCGAGGAGAAATGGTCACGAGTTCATTCTAGTCGCGATCGACTACTTCACCAAATGGGTAGAAGTCGAGATCATACAAGTCTTGAATTCTAAGAAGGTGGCCGAGTTCATCAAAGAGAACATCATGTGCCGATACGGAGTGCCCAACGAGATCATATCAGACAATGGGACCCACCGAAGGAGATTGTGACCAGCTGTGGCCGAATTCGAGTCACACGTCATAAGTCTTCTCCTACGGACCACGAGACTAATGGTGCGGTAGAGGCGGCAAACAAGACTCTCACAATGATAATCGGAAAGATGACCACCGGAGGTCGGGAGCGGCCCGAAAAGCTACATCTAGTCCTTTGGGGATACAGAACATCGGTCGAGAACCGCCACGGGGAGACTCAGTTCGCACTTACCTACGGAATGGAAGCAATGTTACAGTGGAATTGGAAATTCCATCCCTCAGAGTCCTCTTGGAAAACGGGATCAATGAAGTCGAATGGCTACAGAGCCGTCATGACGAACTTGCTCTACTCGACGAGCGCGAGATTGAAAGCCATGGAACACGCTCGATCCTACAGCGAGAATGGCGAGCGTTTGATAAGAAAGTCAAGATCCGAGACATCAGAGAAGGCGACTTGGTACTAAAGGAAAAGCCTCCTACGCAGACCAATCCCCTCGGAAAGTGGGAGCCTACCTGGATAGGACCGTTCGTGGTACAAAGAATCTTCTCCGGAGGAGCCATGAAGTTAGCAGATTTGGACGGGAACCCTTTCGTTAACCCCGTGAATGGAAGCAAGCTCCGCAGATACTTCATTTAAGGAAGAGCACGAGTCAACTCTCCTTCCCCATACACCACCCCCCTCAGTAAAATTAAAGTGCTAAAAGTAATACCCAACTGGATACATTCCCGTCAATGATCCAGGTAAAAAATAGGGTCACACTTCTTTTGTCTTTGTTTTTATTAAATTCACATAAAGTATCGAACTACGGTGACCTGAGCCCCTTAGTCCAATTGTAAAAGGGGAACGTAGGCAGCCATCATTGGTTCGGTCTTAAAAAAAAAACAAATAAGCATCAATTGCTTGTGTTTCGAAAAACTCTTTTCAATAAACCTAAAAATTCATTACGGTTAAAACAAACTTTGATGAGTTCAAGCACGGTCAACTCTTGACTCGCTACACGCTAGCAAAACTACAATAAAACATTAATCAGTTAATGTGTCTGCAATGACAGTGGGTGGATATTCTGGACAGCAAGGTCAACCTAGTCTCCCGTACTAAGTTTTTCATCCTTCTTCCCCTTCCCTTTTCCTAGGCGAGTATTCTTCACCTTCACAGGGAATATTCCCGTAGTCCTTCTACCTGGCTCAAGGACCCTTCCCGACGCCTCCGTCAAACCGGCAGCTGCCAACTATGCCCTTTCCCTAGCTCTATCACGAACTGCCTCTCTTCGAGCCATCATGATCGTGCTTTGATTGGCCTCCCGACTAGCATTGGCCTCATAGTCAGCCATGTCGTCCCCAGTACGATTCTGAGGGTTAGCCCCCGCTTCGGCTCTCCTCAAAGTCGAGCCGTCAGGGTAGTCAAGACCCAACAGCTCACTCTATCTCCACAAAATAGCCATCTGTGTCTCCCCCATACACTCTTCGTACCAGTTCAGATACTGCGTAGACAGAATAGTGCCCCCTCTCTGGTGAAAGAGAACCCTGGCAGGAAAGGACGTGTATTGCCACAACCGCGTGAGAAGCAATAGGGTCGAAGGATCTTCCATCAGCAGAGATCCCACCTCGAAGGTAGCAGCATGATCCAAACCCGTCAATGGCACCTGCTCCAGCCCGTACTGTCGCAGAACCAAGGATGGAATGTAGAAAGCAGTCTGGGACAACCCTGGTACTCTGACAACGAAAAGACCCTCCTGAGCGGTCCGACAAGTCTGTAACTTCCAGTGAGGAACCCACCATCGCAAGTGATACGTGCGGAGTCTGGCCATCCAGAGCCCCAGTTCAGCCTGATCGCCCCTATCACCAGAGGACGTCGAGAGAAGGACCAAGCGTCACAAGACATTGGTACCTCAGGCATCATCTGCAATCTTTCCCTCAACCACATAGTTAGCGGGGCTCCCTCCCCACATGTATCGGCTGCCGGTCGCCATCCGACCTATGCCCAGGAACGTCTCGCCCAGGACCAAAGGCACGATGTCTCCCCCGTTCCGGCACTGCCTCACCAGGTCCAATACACTGTCATGGCACACACCCAGGGACGTGAATGTGAACAAAGTAGCAATCGCGCACAGAGCAAACGCGTCCCACGCAAAAATGCTCCCCTCAACACCAGCAAATTTATCGGGCAGCCCCGAAATATCGACATAATCTGTGTTCAGTATTAGCATCCCGTATGCTTCTTCAGTCGGGATACCAAGCAGAGACAATAACTTCTCAACGGTGGCCATGCCACCCGCATAGGGAAGAACTAGCTGTTCCGTCTCAGGTTCTCCTAAAATGGCCCGAAAATCTTCAAATGAAGGAGTGATTTCGTTGTACGAAAAGTTGTACACATTCCTCCGTACGTCCCATAAATGAGCCGCAGCTCTCAAAAGATCCCAATCTGGCATGAGCTCCTTCAAAGCCCAAACAGATTTCATCCCGTAATAACCCTCGAAAAAACCCTTGTTTTGCCTCGTGTGGTTCCGTACCCACGACTAGAAATTGTCCAAGTATCGCTCTCGCATCTGAGACGATAGCTTAGGAAATGGAGCCATGAAAAAAGCAAAGAAAACCTTCAGGAATTTGAGAGAAAATCAACTGATTGATCAAAGCAAACGCGCAGTTCTTACAAATTGCAAAAGCTGAACTGCAATTTAAAAGATTATGGAAATTGAATCTTAGTCCGACCGGACTTTTTCTCAAGTTGACTGGGTCAACTCTGCAGCCAGCTGTTTTCAAATTGGAAACATTTCCAAACCAAGCCCTGTTCAAGCCTCCTTGAAACTGCGTGCTCCCATGGTTTCGATCAACCACTGCCAACACGACTTTCGCCCCGGGCTCGTGCAACAGTGTAATTAATTAAATAACAGTGCATGTAGGCATAAATTTTGACCAGTTCGAAATTTTGTGCATATTTCATTTTATTTATTTTTTATCAACCTACTTGTTTATTTGCCAAAATAAAAAGAAGGTAATCACTAAATAGATGTGCAAAGTACAGGTTCCACCTCAAGGGCGCCTTTTCAAATACAAGTCAAATTGTTCTGGACAATACACACATTTTGTCTAAAAAAACAATAAAAGAGGACTACTCGGAGTCCTGCTCGTCATCCGAGCACTCGATGTACTTCCCCGCAGCAGCCGGGTCCACCGAGGACAGGTACTCTCCAAATTACTCCAGGCGGGAATACGCGAAAGGCCGCCTCCGCTCCTGTGCCCTCGAGGACTCTCCCTATTCGTGCCCCGAGTGCGAAGAGTGACGAGCTCCGAACCCTGCCGTCCCGCCAGAGAACTGGCCAAATCCCTGCGTAAAGTCTCCCCCACCAGCCGTGGAGGCAGACAAATCTCTCGACCTAGACGGCCTCGGCTCATGTACAGCCGCACTCCTCCGGGAATTACACCGCAGGAACTCCACGAGTCTCCTGGCGTAATTGGCCCACCTGTCCAACTGCCTCATGTATCACGGTTGTACGTCTTACTGACACACCGCAAACCAGGGGAAAGTCGTCGGAAGATAAACGAGACGATGCAGACGCAATAGCATTCTTTGAATACTACTATCAAATGCAGGAAATCAAATTAAAGCACTCACCGAAGCATTGGGGTCCACCCTGTACCGAGGCCTCGTCTCCTCCGAAATAGGGATCACCAACTGCCTACGGGAATCGTCCAGCCCCTCTTACGCCAGCCTAGTGCGTGGGAGTGGGTAGTCTCGGGGATATCCAGGGCCCTCGCCCTCCCTGTGCTGCACCTGCGGGCTCCTCAGCCTCGTCCTCAAGAAGATTTCATATTCGGCACCCTCTATGATAAGCTCGGTATAGAACACACCCTGTCTATACCGCTCCAGCTCCTCCATCGGTATCGACAAAGGATGCTGCATGTATGGAGGAGGATCCACCGGCACCATCGGAAGGGACCCCGGACCATGCTGACGGGTCACCCTATCCCCCAGATACATCGCGTCACAGTGATGTCCCACCAGCAGCTTCCGCAGACGTGTGACTTCCCTAACAACCTGAACCACACCGACATTAACCCAGTTCCACCAAGTCAGCTGGATCCGCTCGGAAAACTCTCGGCTCAGGGCCTGAGACACCTCCTCGTACGCCAGCCGAGTATCCTCCCTCGATGACACCAGCTTCTTTGCCTCCTTCTGCCAAGACAACATGGCAGGGAACAAGGACGCATACGCCTCCTTGATCTCCCATCGCTGCGGGCGGAACACCTCAAAGCACCAGACCTGTCAAGCACGTGGAAAGTTATGTCAGCTACAAAGCATATGCATACGAGTACAAAAAAGAGACAAGGAAGAGAAAAAGACGGGAACTTACATCCAAAGGAAATGAGAAGCAGTACAAGGTGTTCTCCTTTCCCCGGAGAACCTATCCAAGGTGTGGTAGAGCTCGGCCAGTCCAGCCTCCCCCCATGCGAACCCCCTCACGGCGTCCAAATCAGTCAGCGAGCCGAGCAAAGGGAAGTGACATGATGTGTCAGAAGTAGGAAACAGGGTCGCTGACAACGCGAACCATATGAACCCTCGAGCCAGACGCTCCACGGTCATCCTCGGGGACCCCTCCCCATAAGCAATAATGCCCCTCCTCAGATGATTCTCCATCGGCCTGTACCGAATGCCTAAGCTCCTGGCATCGGTGATGTCAAAGCCCAGCAGATCCGACAACTGCCCCGGGGTATAGCCGTCCACCCACACCAGCGTGTTGCCCCAGAATGGCAACCCAGTGATCGCCGCAAAGTCAGTAGGAGTCAAAGTCGCCCCCCACCTGAAGTGAAAAGTGTGGGTCGTATCCCACCAGTACTCGCTCAGAGCTACGTACAAGGACCTCGCCCTCTGCGTCACAGCCACCGCGACTACTGCGCTGATAAATCCAGCCAAACTGGAGTCAATCACAAGCTGCCGTGGACTCCTCTCTCCGTCCCGAGCCTCGTCCGGTGTAAGTACCCAAATCTGGCTCATGCCTTCCGGTTAAATTTTCCGGCAATTTCGGTAAGTTTCCCGGTAATTCCCCGGACCTTCCTAGTGTTCCGGAAATATTCCGGAACTGCTTTTAATTAATTAAGGGCTGAAAAGGAGCCTTCCTAATTAAGAAACACGTTTTTCTTAATTAGGAAGAAGTTTCTAGAATTTGCCACCTTGCATGGTTCTAGAAATGCTGAGTCACAATGGATAATGCCGCACGGCTGCATTAGCTCGCGGTCCCTAGCCGCACGGCTTCATTGGCGATTTCCAGACTGCCTATAAATAGAGCCCTCCTCTACCCATTTTAATCATCCACAAAAGGCATCAATCTCTCATATTACGAAGAAATCCTCCCAAGAAGCTGCTGGAAGTCCAAGAAGGTGAAGAAGAAGGCCAAGAAGCTACCTCCCTCCTCCTTGAAGATCCAAGATCAACCTCTCCTCCTAGCTCCATCCAAAGAAGAAGGAAGCCATTGGTAACCTCGCACGCCCTAACCTCGCATCCTAATAGCTTTATAAATTGCTCATTGCATTACCTTTATATTGCTTGGGACTTGGTAGATTAAAGATCATATCTTTATATTCCCCCTTCCCCTTTTGCATGCATTAGACATCATTTGTCATAAAAATGTAGTCTTTCCCCATAAAGGTGCATCCTTTGCACCTAAAACCCTCATTTTCCAATAAAAATGTCATCTTTATGCATCCTTTGCATATAAAAATCAAATCTTTTCAATCAAAATGCATCCTTTGCATTCAAAATCCCTTTTCCAAGCATCATTTGCTTTAAAGATCATGTCTTTACCATAAACTAGCATCATATGCTTTTTTCAAAATGCAATCTTTATGCATCATTTGCATAATGAATTCCAATTTCTTCATAAAAAATGCATCATTTGCATAAAAATCATATCTTTATGCATCATTTGCAATAAAGATCATTTCTCTAAATCAAATGCATCATTTGCAACCCAAAAATGTCATCTTTTCATTAAAAATGTCATTTTTACATACATTCCCCCATTCCCCCATTAGTAACTTCGGAACGGACTGATGTAAAAGATCATATCTTTACATCGTTCCTTCCATAAAGGTTTCATAATCTCTTTAGAAAGGGACACCTTTGAACCCTATATCTCCGATTATCACTTAAGATGAGTATGAAGCATCTATATGAGCTCGACCATCTTAAAGTGTAGGATTGATGGGCTAAGGACCCTCCTTTTCTAAAGAACCTCATCTTTGACTATAAGGAGAGTCATTCTCTCGATCACGCAAGTCCCAAGGTCCAAAAATGCGATGATCACAAGTTCAAGATGAGGGCGGGATCATAATCCCGAATACATAAAATTCAAGAAATCCCGAGCGACAACCAATAAATGGTTTGTACGTCCGGAAGACGACTTGGGACATTCCCTCCTTATTTTCAAACACATGCACACAAGAAAGCACGCAAGCAAGCACGATTAATGGGATCTTGGGAGACTTGCTCCGGCAAGGCACCTTGGGTGAACGACGATCCGTTCTTCCCAAGGGGTAACTTAACCTCCGAACCCATAAAACCTTTTTTTTCAAAGTTTTGAGGTAATCAAAATGGCGTGGCGACTCCGTTTTTCAAATTAAACCGGATGTCTTCAAACTCGCGTGAATCCAACAAACACAAAAAATTTGGGGCACACATTCACAGTTTGGCGACTCCGCTGGGGAAATCCCAAAGGAGAAAAGCTTTTATTTTCAAAACAAAAAAATCGATACTCGGTATATAGGTGGAAACCACTTGCCCTTCCTGTACACTCCCTGATGTGGGAGTTGGGATAACCGGTGGTTTAACAATCCCACGTACCAGTATCCCTTTTCGAAAAAAAATTTTGAAAAAAAAAATATAAAAGAAAGCTTTTCCCTTTGAGCGGGTTAGACTCCCGTCGCCGATTTCATTAATCATGCTTGCTTTCTTTACCATGCATTGCATCATTTGCATCTTGGAATCTGTGCATACTTTGAACGGGAAACAACCCCAAAAAAAAATAGCAAAGGAGTGGAACCTGGAAAATTGATCCATGCAGTCGTACGACTCAATCCTCCTTGGATTCTGACCGGGCGACCTCAGTGGCGATTCCACCAGGAAAAATCGAGGTTAATCTGGCAGTCCTAGCAGCTTGGGGCTACTCAGCTCCATGGCGGCGGGGCTCCCAGAAAATTTACGTGCTTATGTGCTGCATTTTCCCCGTCCCGAAAATCATTCCTTTAAAACACATTATGAAAATCTCTGTTTTAACTCAAAAAGGAACATTTTTAGGAGACCGCACACTACGCGCACCTGATATATCCTATACACTTTGCACGCACGTCCTTCAAACCCGAGGGTGGTTCCAGCTGCAGTCACGGACAGCCTTACGATGCTCCCGGGCGCGCACGGAATCATCCCAACCTCCCCATGGCAGCCAGTGTCGACCAATGCACAGTCCGTGTCACACGTTTCAAAAAACCGTGACTTTTGGTTGGTTTTTGGTCTAGTCCGTGTCATATAGCCCAGTTATATACCCTCGTAAAGGTCAAGCCTTAGTTCATAACGGAAGAAGAACTCTGCCAAAATTCCGACAAGGAAAAATTGGCGAGATCTCGACTCCGACATTGACTATTGACTATTGACCTTGACCTGCACGGAATGCCTAAGAGTCAAGACCGAGTCTTTGCCAACAAATCAAAAGATCTTTCGCTCAAGCGAAGCTCTGCTAAAATTCCGACAAGGAAAAATTGGCAAGATCTTGACCCGGCATTGACTTCGATTCTAACTCACGCCCGGCGTATGCAACGAAGTTCAATGTGACACTGTGTCATCCGGCTTTTGCCGCCCGACCCATGCCTATTATCTTCTCGGACATTACCGAAAGTCAAACGTCATTCGCTCAAGCGAAATTACGCAAAAATTCTATCAAGGCGAAAGACGAGACTTTCCCGGTATTGCCTTGACTATAATCCGCATCGCGCGTGCGTTGAAAGTTCCTATGACCCGCTAGACCCGTTAGGAGCGTTCTTTACTCTCGGTCGGTGGGATCCGCGTGCCTATAGGACCCTCGCCGGGGCTGTCCACCTGGGAGGTCGAAATACAGGTGGAATACGAGGGGCTTATAGATGTAGTGACGGAACCCAGCGATCCAAGATCTAGAGTAGTTACGAAAAAGAAGGGCAAACCCCTTTTCCAACCAAATAGATATTAATAAAAGACACTGTTTTAAGTAAACTGGAAGATTCTAATTTGCATATTGCACGAGCCTTCGGCTAAACACCTACCCCGAGTCTAAACCTTTCCTATCCCTTTCCGGCGAGAAAGAAGTGGGTGAGAACACCGGGTCGGCGACTTGTTAGCGCAGAATTCTCGAACGGCTCGCCAGAATCCTCGGTTTTGCCGGCTTTTCGGTGTCAAAATGGCCAACATGGTAGTCAACAATGGTAATGACCAAGTAGTCGGAGAGGCCATCCCGGTTCGGCCCAAGCCTCACATATGGTATGATGTATGCGACTTGTGAGGGTATGAGTATGAGTATCAAGAATGGATTAATGAAGACGCTCCTTCGAGAAAGAAGAAGAAGAGAAAGTCCACACAACGAAGCTAAAGGAAAGGTATGAAGCGGAGACAAGAGCATCGGAACTCTAGGGGAACCTTACGGCAAGTTCGATTACTATGTCGGCTATGCCAAACGGCCCGCCAAGGAACCCATCATTCAAAGCACAGTCCGGCTGATACCCCGTGGACGGTGATCCTCTTGAAGCGAGAAAGTGCTGAATTTGTGGCCATCATAAAGTTCAATGAGAAGCTAGCGGATCTAGAAGCGAGAATACGAAAGCATATTGAATACGTAGCCGAGTCAAGGAAGAATTAAGATCCCCTGCGAAGAAGACTTCATCGGCATTATCCAGGCCAACCCTCCTGTTGGCTATCTTGACAAGGTCATGGTGTCCAAGATCGGTAAGAGAAAATGAGTTATCGGCGGTGCATTGATAAGATGAGCCGGACTCTTGAGTCAATGAGCCCAGTTGTCACGGACGAGCTCGACGAGAGATTGCATCAAGCTACTCTAGCTCCTCTTACTATCTTTCCACGGTACCGGCCTGTCAATGATTTCCGGCAAGTTTTTGATCAATTTGAAGTCTCCAACTTTCTGAAGAACGCTGACAAAACTGCTACTCCCCAGGGCAACAGCAAGAAGGAGTGAGATCCCGGTCCAACCCTTGTCAAGCCACCCTCGAGTCAATAAGTAGTGTAGGGTCCAGAGTCAGTAGTGTCTGTTCGGTCGAGTCGGGAATCTTTGAATTCAGTTCTACGAGTCGTCCAAAGGCCTCACGCCTGAGGACTATCAAAATGTAATCGATGTCATCTTTCCCCTTATTTTGAATGAAATGACAGATCTTTCTGAGTATCCTCTTATTGCCAACTTAACAAATGATAAATTAACTCAAAACTTAACAACAGTTAATAATGAATCATTTGAACAAGATGCAAACACACTAAATGAACAATACATTAAAGAAATCTTTAAGCAGGTTTTCGGAAAAAAAGAGGAAAACCGGGCCCAAGCTGCCGAGGAGGTTTTGACAAGTGTGAACTTGGGTGCTTGTCGAGGAACCTAAAGAGACCTGAGATCGGAAACTTCTTCCAGGGGTTGAACGGGACGGTGATCGATCTGCTCGGGGAATACGTCGACGTGTTTGCATGGTCATACGGGGATATGCGGGGCTAGACAGGTTCGATAGTAGAGCACGAGAATCCCTCTAGCACGGATGCTAAGCCGGTAAAGCCGAGGAAGATCAAGCCAGGATGGTCTCTACAGGTCAAAGAAGAAATTGAGAAGCTACTGCGGGTAGGATTCATCAGAGTCATTGAATATCCGACATGGTTATCCAATATTGTGACCGTCACCAAGGCCAATGGGAAGGTGCGCTGCTGTGTGGATTTCCGAGATCTGAACAAGGCCAGCCCCAAGGACGATTACCCTTTGCCAAACATAGACATCCTGGTGGACTCCACTGCCAACTACGAAGTCAAATCCTTCGTTGATGGCTTTGCGGGATACAACCAGATCAAGATGGCCGAGTAAGACCAAGAAAAGACAGCCTTCACCACACCGTGGGGAACTTACTGTTATACAGTGATGCCATTTGGGCTTAAGAACGCCGAGGCTACTTACCAAAGGGCAGTGACCGCGCTTTTTCATGACATGATCCACAAGGAGATTGAGGTCTATGTAGACGACATGATAATCCACTCCAAAGGCAAGGACGGGCAGCACTTTGTTGACCTGCGGAAGTTCTTTGAGAGGCTGAGACAACATTCCATGAGACTAAACCCTGCCAAATGCACCTTCGGAGTGACAAGGGGAAAAGTGCTTGGATATATGGTCACGGAGCGAGGTATCGAAGTTGACCCCCAAAAGATCAAAGCCATTATGGATATGAGGCCACCTCGGACCCAGATGGAAGTCAAGAGTTTTATGGGAAAACTGCAGTACATTAGCCGTTTCGTCAATCAGTTGACCACTATGTGCGAGCCCATCTTCAAGCTCATGAAGAAGAACGTAGACACAGAATGGACCGAAGAATGCCAGGATGCCTTTGACCAGATCAAGGCATACTTGGTACATCCTCCGGTACTATGCCCCCACATAGACAGAAACCTCTTACGCTCTATCTCATTGTCACCGATACGGCGGTTGGGGCTATGCTTGCTCAAGAGAAGAAAGACTCTCGGGTAGAAAACGCCATTTACTTTGTCGGTAGGAAGGCTGCGGGAAGTGAGCTCAATTACTCGGCATGTGAAAAGACCTGTGCGGGAGCGGAGTGCAGGTAGTCGGCAAGTTGAAACATTATATGCAAGCCCACCCTGTGAATTTGGTCTCAAAAATGGACCCCATCCAATACATCTTTAATAAGCCTTCCCTCTCAATGCGTCTAGCAAAGTGGTCCTTCTTCTTAGCAGAGTACGACATCAACTATGTGATCGAAAGGCCATCAAGGGTCAAGCGTTGTCGGACCACCGGCAAACTTTCCCGATAATGAAGACGAGAGGGCACGAACCCCAATTCCCGAGATGAAGGGATCTTTGCGGTCGAGCACGAAAACCGATGGCAATTGTTCTTTGACGGAGCCGCTAACAAAAGAGGAAACGGTATCGGGATGCTACTGGTCAATCCAAAAGATGAGCATACACCCATAGCCCTCAAGTTGAACTTCCCTACCACGAACAATGTTGCCGAGTATGAAGCCTGCATTCTTTGGTTTGGAAAGCTGCCTTAGAAAGGAATGTCAAGGAGCTAGAAGTTTACGGAGACTCGGCCACGATCATCAACCGTGTTTCCAACAAGTGGAAGGCTGTGGACCCTAACTGCAGCGGTATCATGCCCATATGGAGGAGTTGGATCGGTTCGGAGAAGTGACCTTCCACTACTTGCCAAGGGAAAAGAACAGATTCGCAGATGCCCTAGCTACTCTAGCCTCATTGGTAGAGATCCCCGAGGGAAAAGCCATATACAGTTTGTTGACATCTGAACATAATAAAGACATCTTGACACATGACTTAGATACCGTAGACGAATTGAGGGACATGGCCAAAGTTTGCATGGCAGCGTATCAACAAAGGGTAGCCAGATCTTACAACAAAAACGTAAGAATTAGAAGGTTTCAAGTAGGAGACTTAGTCCTACGAAAGGCATTCCAAAATACAAAGGAGCTCAATGCAGGCAAGCTCGCCCAAAAATGGGAAGGACCCTACCTAATAGATGCACAGGCCGGGAAAGGAGCATATCGCCTGGCAACCTTGGATGGCCAAATGATACCACGGAGTTGGAACGCCATTCACCTTAAAAGGT
Organism: Adenophora triphylla var. japonica; assembly: GCA_022495995.1. Taxonomy (NCBI): domain Eukaryota; kingdom Viridiplantae; phylum Streptophyta; class Magnoliopsida; order Asterales; family Campanulaceae; genus Adenophora; species Adenophora triphylla. Next base: position 450,105 of record JAFEMH010000620.1, on the reverse strand, counting down.
ATTACATCTGAACGAAACCCCCCTTAAACTCATCTCTTCCCAGGTATGGATAATCTTTTATTTATTTGTAACCTTTTATTTTTCTATGTACTCTTTTATTACTTCATTGCAAATCAAGATGTCACTAACACACCTTGTGGAGAGGCGTCAACATTAGTTGACGTCCGTTTTAACATGTTTCTGTCTTATGAGGTGTTGACATGCATACATGGGGACATGTCGAAAGTACGCAAAGAACAACAAATTCTCCTCCGTCAGAGACTGGCCATCTCTTCTTAAGTAAAGGTACACAATCCCTTCTAAGGTTTAAAGAGTTAATTACCTCTTTCTTAAGATGTTAGGTTACCACACCTTCGCCTGGAGCGTACGTTATCTCTTTAATTGAGGTGTGGGGTGGGCCTATATGGGTAAACTCATATAGCTTACCCATTCCCACTCAGTTAAATGATTGATCTTACGTATTATTCTTGTGGTTATGACATATACATGTCATCTTAAGTACCTACCGTTTTGACATACTATCATATCACCTTATGAGCATAACAAATGATCATCCAAGGAAAAATTTCATCCAAAAGAAAACAAGCCTTGACATGCTTGAAAACTACTAAACCATAACTAAACTAAAGTTACCATAAAAACATCCAAACTACCAAAGTTAAAGTGCAAAAGTGTTGGACCAACCCAACACGTAAAAGAAATTGTCTTTGGTCCTTATGGACCCATTACATAACCAAATAAAAATTAAAATTGTCTTCGTGGATTCCACCCCGATAATACCATCAAAAAAACCGTGAAAGGAATTATTTTACCTTTTCTCAGGTGGCATCCGCCGCAGGTGTTGCTTGGGGAGTGACTTCTCCAACCTCTATTGCATCTTTTACAATCGCTTCATTTGGGTTTGAGGACACCTCACCTTCATCCATTTGGTTCACTGTCAACCTGGAAAAGTGGGCACATTCCTTATTGAGATCCCGGCTCTCGGCCTTCCCTTCTCGAAACTCCTCATCATCTTGATCTTACACTTTGGGAAACAGTCTTAGCAGCAGCCAACTTGCAAGAACCTTTAACCTCTGCAATCTCCTTAAGATGATCCTCCTCGCTTTTCGCCAAGCTATTCAGTAAGTCCTTTAAAAAAAAAAAAAAAAAAAAAAAAAAAAAAAAAACCTTGTTCTCTAACACTGTCTTCTCCTTCCTAACCAAAGCTATGTCAGCTTTTGACTTCTTCTTCAACATCTCAATTTCTTTTACCAAATCCTCCACATACCCTTCAGTCTGTAAAATAATAACTTGACATCATTAGATGTTATAAAAACTTTTTGAGTTAGTTAATATCCAATTAACAACATCTTACCCCAGTCGCAAAACTCATGTATTTCTTCTTGAAATCCCCTACTGGCATTCCATCAAAAGAATCTCCAACCTCAACCACCTCTTCTTGATTAGCCTATCTCTTCCTCACCCTAGAGCCAATACCTGCACTCTCATCTAAAGCAGGAATCTTCTTAGGAGCAGGTGGAGGTTTCATCTCTATCTTTAGAGCAGTGCCTTCGAACATGGCTTCAATGTCATCAAGATCAAAATCCGATCCTGAAATAACTGGTTTGGAAACTGCATTGACATATGAAGATTGTCAAGAAATATAGTACAATAGGTTGATAAACTAAAGTGAAAAGACGACATGCTTACCTGTAGACATAATTACGGAGGTGGAGGCCTTTTGATCTTCCGGGACAACCAGAGACGATTCCAGTAATCCCTTAGGAGATCTCTTGTCTAAGGGGAGCCTGAAAAATTCGTCAACTTTGGTTAAGGTATCTTCAGCCGGTGGGAATAGTTCTCCCCAGTCAATATCTACATAAAGGTAAGAACAATTACGATTTCAGTTTGTTTCAAGAACAGAAAATCACAAAGTTAGGAATTCAAGTACCTCCCTTGTTCCACTCGCTTGAAACCTCATTCCCTTCTCCAATGGATGCCCTATCAACAAAGAAAAACCTATTTTTCCACCCCCTATCACTAGAAGGCGTGGTGCTCATCAAGGAGTTCCTACCTGACCTTTTCTTAAAAAGATACCTCTTTGAACCAAAAGGTTGGAGATCGTACGAATAGGCTATCTCATGAAGCCCTAGATTTAACCCATTTTCCCTGTTAACCTTGATAATAAAAGCAAAAACTCTCCAAGCCATGGGCATCAGTTAGGGATAGGCAAGATGGGTCTTTTGAAAAAACTCAGAAACCAACGACGGGAAGGGGTAACTAAACCCTAGAAGAAAAGGATACTCGAGGAAACAAATCCATTTGGCGGAAACAAAGTCAGATCTAAGGTTTACAGAGAAAGGATGAAAAATTGCACCTTTGGGGAAGTAACATTGTTGTTTTAGTGATTCTATTTGGGTATCACTAAACAAACAAGTCTCTTCATCCGGTTTTGCAAGGACATTTTCACAAACAAAATCGGTAAGACTGATCTCTATGGGACCTTGTGGGGATGGGGCATTCTTAGCTTTTGACGAACTCCACCTGGTCCTACCCATGAATGACAGACGAAAGAAAAGAAGTAAACTATGGAAGAAAATAAGAAACGGAGAAATTTTACCTTAAGGAAGAACAGCGCCGTAGCAAGCAGGTGAAAAGGAAGGTTTGAGAAGTCTATTAATCCTTCCAAGCGGTTATTAAAAAGAAAAAGAACTCTTTTTTCAAAAAATCGCTTTTCTCTAAGCTTTACTCCCCAACCGTCCATTGTCGCCACGTATCCCTAACCGTCCCATCATGCAAGCTGACAGTTGAGCATTTAATTGGAAGAAAAACATTTGCCTCTTCAATTGCCAACATAGCCAAATGTTTTTGGGGACAAATTGTTGTGGTTATTTTTTAGCATGGGGACATCTTCAGTTGCTCTTGCATGTCAAGATGTTATTCCACTGTAAGTATTGTTTTAATATTTACTTATTTGATTTTTCCTAATATCTTTATTATTATATTCCAGTGAGAGAAGAATACGGGATATTTTCTAGCACGTTCAACACTTCTTCAACGGCAAGGATGACTTGGTCTTACGGACGTTGAAGAGGATAAGCTTGTATCCCGAGATTGTAGGAACAGCTTTTGACTCATTCATACTTACTTATATTTAAGGGGAGATGGAGACGGAAAACATACACACATTCCCATACGCACACACTCTACGCACAAGCTACTTGTAATCCTCTCCATTCTCTTCCAAAGTTGTATTCATAATCATCATAGTGAAACTTTCAAGGTTGGAGACCTAACTCCCGGGGTTTTTTCCAAAGAGGTTGTCACCTCCAAGGTTTTCCTCGTTAACAATTCGTGGTGTCATTCGTTCTTTTCATGTCTTTGTTCTATTTATTCGAATTCCACAGTCCCCTCCTTAGTATTTAAATCCACACACTTGACAAAGTTAAGATTCTGTACTATTGTTTTTTTCTACCAAAACACCTGACAAGTCCCAAAAGCCAAAGTCCACACTCTTATCCCCGGCCTCACCGGTTCAGGTCACCTGTCTCAGCACAATCTAAAACAGTAAAAGGGGAAGGGGTGAGAATAAATCTCAATAAGCTATTATGAATGCAGCAAGATGCCAAACAAGATACAACACATCAAAAGACATATCCACATAATAAGAGAGGCTCCCTGCCGCCAACCGTCCCATACCGGTTGGAAACTACGACCAGCTCATCATGAATATATCACAACACATAAGTACGATAAAGTAACACTTAGAAGGATACTGAGCCAAGGTTTTATCTCCAAAAGGATATACACATCCGAGCAGCAGCAACAGTTGATAAAGCGGTTCCGAAACCATAAACAATAACAGTATCATAGGGATTCTGACACACAGTCATATCCTCAGTGAAACTAGACCATCTACCTCAAAAGGAGATGCTAGCCCACTAATCCCACACAAGGGGGACAAATTCGGGTTACCAATGTATGAATTATAATGAACTTGGCTTGGTGCCATTATAATTCCATAACATTGCCTAACAAACAAATACTAGCTGGATTTTCATAACTAAGCACAGTAATAACATACTTGCTTAACCAAACATTGTATGATCCAAAGTAGGGATACATACCACAATAGCATATCATGAAGATAGCAATACTATAACAAGTATTCAACATATTAGCACAACAGCTATAAATCTTTGTTTCAACATGTACAGTTTAGGAATTCCAAAGTAGGGAATCCTACAACAATAGAATATCATAAAGATAGAAATACTATAACAAGTATTCAACATAGGGATGACCAAAATCCGGTCCGGTTCCGGTTCCGGGCCTTGAACCGCCGGTTCCGGTTCGGCGAGGAGGTGAACCTTAACCGGCCCGCTTTTCTCACGGTTCCGGTTATCCGGTTCCGGTTTTCTCACGGTTTTGGTCCGGTTCCGGGCTTTTCCGGTCCGGTTCCGGGCCGGTTCTATTGAAAAACAACAAATTTTCGTCCGGTTTCGGGCTTTTTCCGATCCGGTTCACCATTTTGGTGAACCTTAACCGGCCCGCCTCCAAACCGGTTCCGGTTACCCCGGTTCCGGTTTCCTCCCCGGTTCATGGCGGTTCCGGGCTTTTCCGGGCCGGTTCTGGTCCGGTTCCGGTCCGGTTTGGCCATCCCTAATTCAACATATTAGCACAACGGCTATAAATCCTTGAACAAATCCCAAACAATTTAGGAATTCCAAAGTAGGGAACCCTAGCATTTATATCGGAATACATCAATGAGCCCAAAATGTGCAACATTCATTTAATACACGATACATAGTACCATCAATGAATATGAATCCAAGTAAGGCAACAATATAACCAATAAATCCACACTTGGGATAGACATATAACCATATGCTAGATAAATCCACACTTTGGATAACAAGGTAGCAATATAATAAATACACATTTCCAAACTAGCACAATAACGTAACATACAGCTTCTACACTATTCAAACCCAATCACCAAGGATATGGAGCACGTAAGGCCACTATGTATCATAAACCATTCCTACATAGTCATTACACAACCTCGGATAACCTTAATAAAATTTCAAGATCTACTTCCCAAGTTTGAACCACTTTGGTGAAGTACGAATCAAGCTTAACAACCATTTTCCGGACAATATTTAAACTACTTCCACAATTCCATTTTGACCAAGGAAGATAGCATTGTATAGCTAAAATGTTCTACTACCATTATAGTTGAAGAGGGTCCAATTATATCCCAAGTTGAATAGGTTTCTATAGCTTAGAAAATGATTCAAAGACTGCAGTGCAGGGCACGACTCGTGCCCCTCTAATACCCCTCCTGAAACACTCGTCCCCACAAGTCATGACTTAGTTCAAATCCCAAGGGATGACTCGTTCCCAACTCGTGCTCCGGAGCACGAGTCGTGCTCTCAGCCCAGAATTCATAATAAAGCTGAAATGAACATCATTAACCAATTTCAAGCATAACACCAACATACTCTGTTTTTAAGGCACAACAAGGCTCACTAACTTTACCCAAAACTCTTACTAAACCATTCCCATCACTAAGATAAGCCTAGATCACATACCACTTGATTAATTCACCCATCACACAACCACATTTCATGTTTAACATTCTTGTCTCTACTTTAACCATAACATCTTACTCTTTATCAACTCCTATGAACAACAACACCACATTTAGGTCATTAATCAACTTTTCCACTCCAAGAAAGTACTCCAATATACCAAACATCCATTATAACAATTAATATCAACATTTAACATTTTATAAGCATGATTAAAGGAAAGTCCTAATAACTCACACCATTAAAAGCATATCAAATCCTTTTTCTACTTCTTTCAACCCAATTGAGGTATACTCACAACATGTCCCAAATCAAAGTAAGATGGATATAATCACATACACTAACTCCATTAAAGTCATTAACATCTTACACTCATTATACCCTCATTCCTTCAACTTAGACCACCATCTCATCACTAAAAATCAATTCAACCTTAAATAATCCATTTTACTCAAATAACATTATTTAAAATTTCCAAAATCCTTTTCTTTCAACAAAGTATTCATTAACACATAAAATGACAATTATTAGAAGGAAGTCATAATAACTTACTTTAGCAAATATGAGATGAAATAAGGATTTTCTTAGTTTGATGTGTTCCCCTCAACTCCACGAACACGAAAGTACACCCGGATCGTCAAATGGAGAAGGATTGGATTTATTATGATTTTTAAGAGGAAGGATCTAGAGAGAGCTTTTCATGGAGAAAACTTGGAGGAAGTAAGGAAGAAGATGATAAGGGAAGGAGGAGGAAGAAGTCAAATGAAGGGAGGTAAGGGGAATAGTAGGGAGGTATGGCCTCCCCATACTTTCATTAATTGAATTCTTTCCAAAATTGATCAATTAAGTCCTCCTAGGCTTAAGGTATTAAAGTTAACCCCTCTACTCTAAATTTTTACCCAACACACCTTGACTACATTTTATATTTTATTTATTTTCACTTATTATGCTTCACCCAAAATACTTTATCCTATTTCCAATTAAATCATAAAGCTTTAAAATTATTTCACAACCAATTAAAGACATAAAATAAGCACATAAAGTCAACCAATAATATAAAATACATATAATAGGATGCTAAAATAGTGCCTAGGTTTAGGGTCATTACACTCACTCCCCCTTAAAGAAAATTCGTCCCGAATTTTAAAAAGACTTACCTTAAGGATCAAATAGCAAAGGTTACATCTCACACATTTCAAATTACAACTTTCAAATAGTTTCCTCAATGGCATGATTCTTCTATACATCTCACAACCCGAATACTCTAGAATTTTGATTCCGGATTTGCGATGCTAATAACTCTCAATGGTTCTCCCACATAAGTCAAATCCTCTTAATCATCATTAGTTGAAGGACTCCATACAAACGAGGGATCATGCAAATGATTTTTCCATACTAAGCTTCATACAGTACCCATTTCAATGCTAAACTAAAAACTACTATTATACGCAAACTCGCTAAGATTAATTAAACTTTTCAAGTTGAAAGGAAATCCACCAAAATAACTTTTCCGGATGTTATAAAATAACGCAGTTAAAGTCTTTTAATAGTTCCAACCATCACTTTGGCCTATTGATGACTTCCTTTTGAGTAACTAAATTCTTCAAACCCTTAGGATCGGCAACAATTTCAAATGGAGCTTCAAAAAGATAAGGTTCCTACTTAAATAACGCAACACAATTGCAGCCACTCTCGAGTAGAGGATAAGAAGATTCCACTTTATCTAAGTCAACTTCCTCGAAGCATACACTATTACTTTCCCAATTCTCATTATATCACAACCTAATCCTCCTTTAATACGCACTTAAAATTCACAAAGTCCTCGCATCCACTAGGTATGGTGAGGATCAGATATAGTCAATCTATTCTCCATCTCTTATCCATATGGTTTACCCTTATTACATTCTACACCATTGATATATCCTTCCGAGTTAACTAAATCGACGATTTTACAATTCTCAAGAATCCCTTGATAATCCTTAGGTAGCTCTTGCGACTCAATCCTCGTAAGAACCATGGTAACATCCGAGCTTAAGACTATAGAACCCAAATTTTGAAATCTTCTCGAGTCAACTCACATTTGCTAAACTTCTCAAACGATGAATTCCTACTAAAGGCAAATAACACAACTCACAAATGATCTTCATGATCCTCTCGTAACTTTAAATAAACAAAGAGGTCATCAATCATAATTACCATAAAGCCATCAAGATAAGGATTAAAAATTCTGCTTATCATACTCAGAATCAACACATGAGATACTTAGATGGAAACACAATTACCATCTACTCACAACTAGCACATAAAATTTTTGGAAAGACTTCTTATGCAAGTCTAACACATACCAAATACCCATTACACTTTTTAACCAAATTTTCTGGCTTTAACGCATATATAACAAAATTACCACCTAAGGTTTATCTGTATCAAATACCTATATAAGCAAATTAGGCATAGAAAAGGAGACTCACTTCTTATGATAGTCTACCAATGCACAACAACTACTTACCCATCAAGGTCAAGTATATCTCAAAATCATAAATTGGTAATCATACCAAATCAACTGGCAATACATGCTCAGCCATAACCACATCACCATCGTGGTAAATCAAGGGAGATTCGAGGTACTCTCTCATAAGAGCAGAAACCTCTATCACATAAAACAATCTCAAGCAATGTATGCCACATAGAAGCAAAATGCTATGCCAAACATAAATGATATGAAACAGGATCTGTAAAAATATGACCTCTTACTTCTGAGACAGGTAATATGCCTCTAGTGATCTCTGAGGGATCTATCTCTTCTAGACCCGAAACACATACCCGACCTTAGACCTTCCCTTTTTGGTTTCCCTTCATTATCTCCTTTGGTACCACCTCTTTGTTGTCCACCCAGTTGACCGCTGCATTGAAGCTCCCGCTGCAACCTTGGGCAATTCCTCCTAAAGTGCCCCATCTCTCTACTCTTAACACATCTGTCTTGCTTACTCCAACACTGATCTTCGATATGCCCAACCCTCTTGCAAAATTTACAAACTATCCCATACTGTTTGGATATTGGCCTAGACGAAGAAGCTACAACAAGCTCCCTTCGCAAACTCCCTGAAGTTGAAGTCCTTGGTTTTCCCCTGGTGATTTTGGATCCTTGTCCTAGCTACTTTGGTTTATTTCTAATCCCACTTTCGGATCTTCCACGATTTTCCTCAATGTCATTCTCGACCTTATATGCTCTATCTATGGCGGTCTGATAATTGGTGAAGTTATCAATCAATAATTTCTTCCTAAACTCAATCCTCAAACCTTTACAAACTTATGAACTCTTATCGTTTCATGTGATACCAAATGAGGGCAACACCGAGCCAATTCCTCAAACCAGACTGAATACTGATCCACCGTCATGTTCCCTTGTTCTAGCCTCAAGAATTCGATCTCCTTCTTGTCCCTTGTAACCATTGAAATGAAATAATCCTCGATCTACTGGGTGAAATTACCCCAAGTCAAAGAAACATGATCCACCAAGTTCAAGATGATTTCTAACACTTTTTGTCAACAATCAAGTTCATATGCTCAATATCATTTATACCCTTAACATTATTATATACCATATATACCCAAATTCAACAACTACTATACTCTACGTAGTCCATTTTCATTATGAAGTCCCAATTAATCCCACATACTTCCTCTAAGCCATATAACATAGATAATTAAGAATCATATCTTCATTCTAACTTTCACAACAACAACTTTACAAACTTAGCCAACTTCATTATAAGGTACCCGAACAATACCACATACTTACTCTAAGCCATATAACCATAGTAAACCACCTTCCCAATTAAACACAACCATTTTATCACCCTTTTCTCTACTACTTCCAACACTCTATTTCAACCTTTCAAAAGCCAATTAATCATGTACAAAAATCATCAAATTCATTTATCTCTCATAATTTCCCAAAATCTTAACATACTCATTCAACAATCCATTTTCCTTCATTATCTGGAACTCTTCGCTGTCATCATTGCTTCCGGCCATTAGAACAAACTCCTGCATCAAACACTCGATATCAATTACCACACACTCCCTCTTAGTCTAGACATCTATCCTTGACTTCTAAACTAAGCTTTAATACCAACTGTGAGCACCCCAACCCGGATCCTAACACGTATCCCGAGCTTGAGGGGCCCAAACTAAGAAAACTCACCTTGAATTTTTAAAACTTTTATTTCATCTTAAAAGAAAACTGATTCTCAACTTCCAAATTAAAACCAACTGATAATGTCTCCACTTTGGAGGAATTTCAACAACAACTTCAATAAACTATAATCTGATCAATTACATCGAAAACCTCCAAATAACATTGTTTTACAAAGAGTTTTCTATACAACTTTATAAAAGAGTATTACTTAATAAAGACTCCAGACAACCTACTTATTTTCATAACCTGACAAGTCCCAAAAGCCAAAGTCCACACTCTTATCCCCGGTCTCACCGGTTCAGGTCACCTGTCTTAGCACAATCTAAAACAGTAAAAGGGGAAGGGGTGAGAATAAATCTCAATAAGCTATTATGAATGCATCAAGATGTCAAACAAGATGCAACACATCAAAAGACATATCCACATAATAAGAGAGGCTCCCTGCCGCCAACCGTCCCATACCGGTTGGAAACAACGACCAGCTCATCATGAATATATCACAACACATAAGTACGATAAAGTAACACTTAGAAGGATACTGAGCAGGGTTTTTATCTCCAAAAGGATATACACATCCGAGCAAAGGCAGTTGATGAAGCGGTTCCGAACCATAAACAATAATGTACCATGTAGGGATTCTGACACACAGTCATATCCCCAGTGAAACTAGACCATCTACCTTAAAAGGAGATGCTAGCCCACTAATCCCACACAAGGGGGACAAATCCGGGTTACCAATGTATGAATTATAATGAACTTGGCTCGGTGCCATTATAATTCCATAACATTGCCCAACAAACAAATACCAGCCGGATTTTCATAACTAAGCATAGTAATAACATACTTGCTTAACCAAATATTGTATGATCCAAAGTAGGGATACATACCACAATAGCATATCATGAAGATAGCAATACTATAACAAGTATTCAACATATTAGCACAACGGCTATAAATCTTTGTTTCAACATGTAAAGTTTAGGAATTCCAAAGTAGGGAATCCTACAACAATAGAATATCATAAAGATAGAAATACTATAACAAGTATTCAACATATTAGCACAATGGCTATAAATCCTTGAACAAATCCCAAACAATTTAGGAATTCCAAAGTAGGGAACCCTAGCATTTATATCGGAATACATCAATGAGCCCAAAATGTGCAACATTCATTTAATACACTATACATAGTACCATAAATGAATATGAATCCAAGTAAGGCAATAATATAACCAATTAATCCACACTTGGGATAGACATATAACCATATGCTAGATAAATCCACACTTTGGATAACAAGGTAGCAATATAATAAATACACATTTCTAAACTAGCACAATAGCGTAACATACAACTTCTACACTATTCAAACTCAATCACCAAGGATATGGAGCACGTAAGGCCACTGTAGGGGAATTAGGGTCTTTGATACTAATGGTGCTTCCGGATATATGATTGAATCGTGTATAATCCACTTTCCGAATAAAGTATTTCGACCCTTATTGCCTGGGTTACACGAAATCCTTATTGGGATAAGACAATCACGCAATTTGTTTTCTAGGCAAAGAGAACAAATCAAAACTTGAGAATTGTTTGCTTTCGTTATTGTTGTATCACTTGAGTTTTTCATGTCTGTACAACTGAGATCAATCCCTGTATATATACAGATGGAGAGGTATGAGTTAAAAGGTATAACCAAAAGACATGATTTTAGCCAAGAGATGTGACTATTCTGGTTTGAATCGGCACTGAGCTTCAGAATCGCTGCCGAAGTCAAGGACTTCGCTGCCGAGCACACATGTCTAATGAGATTCTGCCAAGCTGCACGGCCGTGTCTTATGAATCGCACGGCCAGTGTTGTTCATATCGCTCGGCCGAGCAAGGCACATGCCTCGGCCGAGCAAGACACAGCAAACTTGCCACCGCTAAGCTGCGCTCGGCCGAGTCAAGGACTCTGCTCGGCCGAGCACATCAGCAAAATGTGCTACCCTTTAACTTTTACTTCTTTATCGAGGTTGACTTCGTTTTAGCTCAAACGAGTGTGTACTCCACACTTTCCCTTACTCGTATCCGAGTCTAATACGAATCACATTGATCTCTTAGTAAATCACCATTACAATAAAATAAGTTGAGTGATACTAAAATCACCAACAAATCCCCTCCATTTTAGTGTAATCCTTTGATTTACTAAACTTTATAAATAACGAAACAAACGAATGCATAAATGAAAATGTCTTGCGATTGAATTTTCATCTTAGTATAATACACATTTCAAATACTCGAGAATCGGGGTGTCGTAACGATTGAACCCGTCAACTCATATGAATACCTGAAGATACTATACACATAAGTTCAGTACAATTCTCTTTGTTTAATCTTGACACTATTACAAGCCATGTGTCCATATCCATTAGTGAACATATAGAAAGCCAAGTCCTAGCTTCTTGAAGCGGCAAAACTTCATGTCCACATAGGTAGTTCCTTTTAATCTTGCACCTGCATTTGCAATTTTTCAAAGGAACTATTAAGAAGATATACTTCAACCTAACCTTTACTTGCAGTGCGAACACATACCTTGGGAAAGATAATAACATGTGTTCCAATCTCCAATCGCTGAGCTTTCCACATTGAATTCAAGCTTCTAACGTTGTATTAGAAGGGAATTGGGTATCTCACAATTAGAGGATTAAATGGACTTTAATCCCATTTCCATTGCAGACTTATTTACCAAGTCTCTGGCTAACCCCTTCGTCAAGTGGTCGGCCAAATTTTGTTGCGACCGAACAAATTCAGCGATATCACACCATTCATGATTAACTCCCGAATCGTACTATGTCGACACCCAAGTGTCTAGACTTGCCATTATAAATCGACTATAGGCCCTAGCCAAGGTGGCATCACTATCACAATGGATAGACATTGGTGATATCGGTTTTGGCCATAATGGAATCTCATATATCAAGTTCGAAGCCACTCCGCTTCTTTTCAGCTGACGTGCCAATGCTACAAACTCAGATTCCATTGTAGAATGAGTAATACGTAATGTCGTGCTTTTGGAAGCCCAAGAAATGACACCTCCTCCAAGCAAGAACACCCAACCACTAGTAGAAGATGAATCTTCTTGGTTGATCCAACTAGCATACGTGTGTAACCTTCTAATATAGAAGGATGTCCACTATAACACAAACCATAGTCCATAGTACCTTTTAAGTACTTGAACACCCTTGTTATAGCATGCCAATGCTTTGTCTACTAGGATTACTAGTGAACCCGCTCAATCTTCCAACCTGCATAAGCAATATCGGGTCGAGTGCCCGTCATAGCATACATCAAGCTGCCTATGGCTTTTAAGTATTCAATTTGTGACGGGTTTACCGAGTATTTGATACAAGTTTCTCGGTAGGATCCATGGGAGTACTAACTTTGGAACAATTATCACAATTAAACCTCTTGAGAATTTTCTCAATATAATGAGATTGTGATATTGCAATTCCCTTGTTCATCCGTTTAATCTTTATACCAAGAATTACATCGGCGTCTCCCATGTCCTTCATCGAAAACTTTGATGACAAAAACTTTTAGTTTTATCAACTACATTTTGGTACTGTGCCAAAAATTAACATGTCATCTACATATAGGCGAGATGATTACACCTTTACCGGATTCATCAAATCTGCTATATACACATTTGTCGGATTGATTTAATACAAAACCATTCGACAAAACAACCTCATCAAACTTTTGATGCCCTTGTTTAGGTGCTTGCTTTAGCCCATACAATGACTTAATTAACTTACATACCTTATGCTCATTACCTGGCATAACAAATCCTTCCAGGTTGCTTCATATACACTTCTTCTTCCAAATCACCATTTAAGAATGCTTTGTTTTGACATCCATTTGATGGATCAATAGATTCGAATAGCCGCCAAAGCTATCGGAAATCTAATAGTAGTGATACGAGCAACCGGTGCATAGGTATCGAAGTAATCGATCCCTTCCTTTTGTCTAAAGCCTTGGATTACCAATCGAGCTTTAAACTTGTCAATAGTTCCATCGACTTTCATCTTCTTTTTGAAGATCCATTTGCACCCCAAAGGTTTACGGCTGGTGGTAAATCGAGACAAGACCCATGTATTATTTTCCACAATAGAACCAATCTCATCATCGATGGCTTCTTTCCAAAAACCAGCGTCTCGAGATTTTATTGCTTCATCATAGGTTCTTGGATCCTCCTCTATACTATAACAGTAAGAGTATTGAGATTCAATTTGATCTCTTGATCCCATAACTAAATATAGTTGAAAATCAGAACCATATGATTTAGCTTTCTTGCTCTTTTACTTTTACGAGGTTCGAGTGTCTCACTTGGTACCTCAATCAAATGATCATTCATTTGAGATTCAGCCGAAATACTTATCAATTCTTAACTTAATGGTGAATAAATATTCAACCAAAGCAAGTAGATCCGCATACTCACAACACATTATTAAATGCGTGGCTATGCATTTTAACAAACTCACAACGCATCTAATGATGGTGGCTATGTTCAAAATGGGATAATCTTACATTAAGAATTGAAAGCCTTTCGAAATATTACATTTTCCACCGAGCATGCCATTATGAAGAATTGATAACAACAAAAGAAGTCATATAAACAGAACTAGGAATTTTATTTAAATTCAACATAAACATCCCATTATAACCAAATCCTATGAATACACCAAACTTCGATAAGGTAAACTTATCGGATTCATATACTTGTTTGTATCCACACTTGTTCAATACAGGACCAGAAACGAAGTTTTAGGACATACAATACTTTAAACAAAGAAATAGTTTTTCCCGAACTGAATTCCAACACCACACTTCTTTTCCTTGAATAGTAGCGGAATGGTCATCACCCATGTAAAGAACAGATCCGTCTTCCATTGGTTCATATGTCTTAAACCAACAACGATCTTTACAAACATGAGTTGTGGCACCGGAATCAATCCACCACGCAATAGCATCATCCTTGGTCTTCGAAATGGTCCTTAGACCCCTTTCCCGAACCACTGGTGCTTGCGTCATTCTTGTTGTTTCCAACACGACAATCCTTCTTAAAGTGACCAGATTTGCCACACTTCCAACAAGCCAATTTAGGCTTCTTGTTGGGACCAGAACCATTGTCATTGAAACTGCGTTTCTTTCCTTTGTTTTTGTTTCTACCATCATCAATCATATTGACCGATGGTCCACCAACTTCCTTTCCTTTGCCTTTGTCATTCTCTTGCGCCCTTAGAGATTCCTCTATGCGCAAGTGACTACCAAGTTGAACCAAAGACAGATCATCTTTACCATGTTTCAAAGTGTGTTTGAAATCCTTCCAGGAGGGAGGCAACTTATCAATCACACTTGAAACTGATATTGACTCATCCATCTTCAACCCATGTTGAGTATATTGTCCAAGGATTCTAAGGAGTTCATTGAATTGTTCCATGACAGGTCTAGCATCGACCATCTTGTAATTGTTAAAATTACTCACAAGGAACTTCTTACTAGAAGCATCCTCTGCCATGTACTTGGATTCAAGAGAATCCCATAACTCTTTAGCAGACTCCTCATTTTGATAAATGTCAAATAAAGGATCAGACATACTGTTCAATATGTGTCCTCTGCAGATGTAGTCATCGTTCTCCCACTTCGATCTACGTCGACGGCCTCCAAGTTATCCTCTTCAAGCAGTGCAGGAATTGGAGTAGATAGAACATACACCACCTTTAATGTTGTCAAAAGGAAGTGCATCTTCTTTTGCCAACGTCTGAAATCTTGCCCTTCAAACTTGTCTAGCTTTCCAAACTTTGATGTCATCTCCTTCACAGTAGCCATGAGTATCACCAAATACTTTATTCGTTTGTAGGGGAATTAGGGTCTTTGATACTAATGGTGCTTAGGATATATGATTGAATCGTGTATAATCCACTTTCCGAATAAAGTATTTCGACCCTTATTGCAGGTTACACGAAATCCTTATTGGGATAAGACAATCACGCAATTTGTTTTCTAGGCAAAGAGAACAAATCAAAACTTGAGAATTGTTTGCTTTCGTTATTGTTGTATCACTTGAGTTTTT
This sequence comes from Adenophora triphylla var. japonica, assembly GCA_022495995.1. NCBI lineage: Eukaryota > Viridiplantae > Streptophyta > Magnoliopsida > Asterales > Campanulaceae > Adenophora > Adenophora triphylla. The sequence goes on along the minus strand of JAFEMH010000620.1, from coordinate 434,216 downwards.
CATGTACGTACAACCGAGATCAATCCTGTATATATACGAGATGGAGAGGTATGAGTTAAAAGGTATAACCAAAAGACATGATTTTAGCCAAGAGATGTGACTATTCGGTTTGAGCTGGCACTTTGTTCCAGAACCGCCGGCCGAAGTCCAAGGGACTCGCTCGGCCGAGCACACATGTCTAATGAGATTTCGCTAAGCTGCACGGTAGTGTCTTATGAAGCGCACGGCCGTGTTGTTCATCTTGCTCGGCCGAGCAAGGCACGTGCCTCGGCCGAGCAAGACACTCCGAAACTTGGCCAATCTGCTAAGCTCGCTCGGCCGAGTCAAGGACTACGCTCGGCCGAGCACATCGGCAAAATGTGCTACCCTTTAACTTTTACTTCTTTATCGAGGTTGACTTCGTTTTAGCTCAAACGAGTGTGTACTCCACACTTTCCCTTACTCGTATCCGAGTCTAATACGAATCACATTGATCTCTTAGTAAATCACCATTACAATAAAATAAGTTGAGTGATACTAAAATCACCAACAATCATAAACCATTCCTACATAGTCATTACACAACCTCGGATAACCTAATTAATAAAAGTTCAAGATCTACTTCCCAAGTTTGAACCACTTTGGTGAAGTACGAATCAAGCTTAACAACCGTTTTCCGAACAATATTTAAACTACTTCCACAATTCCATTTTGACCAAGGAAGATACCATTGTATAGCTAAAATGTTCTACTACCATTATAGTTGAAGAGGGTCCAATTATAGCCCAAGTTGAATAGGTTTCTATAGCTTAGAAAATGATTTAAAGACTGCAGTGCAGGGCACGACTCGTGCCCCTCTGATACCCCTCCTGAAACACTCGTCCCCACAAGTCACTACTTAGTTCAAATCCCAAGGGACGACTCGTGCCCAACTCGTGCTCCGGAGCACGAGTCGTGCTCTCAGCCCAGAATTCATAATAAAGCTGAAATGAACATCATTAACCAATTTCAAGCATAACACCAACATACTCTGTTTTTAAGGCACAACAAGGCTCACTAACTTTACCCAAAACTCTTACTAAACCATTCCCATCACTAAGATAAACCTAGATCACATACCACTTGATTAATTCACCCATCACACAACCACATTTCATGTTTAACATTCTTGTCTCTACTTTAACCATAACATCTTACTCTTTATCAACTCCTATGAACAACAACACCACATTTAGGTCATTAATCAACTTTTCCACTCCAAGAAAGTACTCCAATATACCAAACATCCATTATAACAATTAATATCAACATTTAACATTTTATAAGCAAGTTTAAAGGAAAGTCCTAATAACTCACACCATTAAAAGCATATCAAATCCTTTTTCTACTTCTTTCAACCCAATTGAGGTATACTCACAACATCTCCCAAATCAAAGTAAGATGGATATAATCACATACACTAACTCTATTAAAGTCATTAACATCTTACACTCATTATACCCTCATTCCTTCAACTTAGACCACCATCTCATCACTAAAAATCAATTCAACCTTAAATAATCCATTTTACTCAAATAACATTATTTAAAATTTCCAAAATCCTTTTCTTTCAACAAAGTATTCATTAACACATAAAATGGCAATTATTAGAAGGAAGTCATAATAACTTACTTTAGCAAATATGAGATGAAATAAGGATTTTCTTAATTTGATGTGTTCCCCTCAACTCCACGAACACGAAAGTACACCCGGATTGTTAAATGGAGAAGGATTGGATTTATTATGATTTTTAAGAGGAATGATCTAGAGAGAGCTTTCCATGGAGAAAACTTGGAGGAAGTAAGGAAGAAGATGATAAGGGAAGGAGGAGGAAGAAGTCAAATGAAGGGAGGTAAGGGGAATAGTAGGGAGGTATGGCCTCCCCATACTTTCATTAATTGAATTCTTTCCAAAATTGATCAATTAAGTCCTCCTAGGCTTAAGGTATTGAAATTAACCCCTCTACTCTAAATCTTTACCCAACACACCTTGACTACATTTTATATTTTATTTATTTTCACTTATTATGCTTCACCCAAAATACTTTATCCTATTTCCAATTAAATCATAAAGCTTTAAAATTATTTCACAACCAATTAAAGACATAAAATAAGCACATAAAGTCAACCAATAATATAAAATGCATATAATACGATGCTAAAATAGTGCCTAGGTTTAGGGTCGTTACAGCGCACTACTCGCACTTGCTGCCTCGGTACACCGCACTTCACGTGCACTTGCTGCCTCGGTACACTGCACACTACGACCCGTAACCCGGGATGACCGTTCAGTTGCAACTCGGTTGGTCTGCCAGACACCTTTCGAGTGCGCACGGGGTCGTCCCAAATAGCCCATCCTAGCCCGTGTAAGCCATGTACTCATTGTATCACACTTCGTCCGAGACCCCGGTTGGTTTTTGGCTTAGTACGTGTCATAAAGCCCAAGTGTATGTTTTTACGCCGGGTTCCGTCACGAGTCAAGCTCGAAAGATTGAGACCGAAGGTCGTTCCCGACCCGAAGTCTCGAGCTTTTCAGCCTTGACTTTGACTCGGAGCTCTGCCGAAAAATATACCCGAAGGTTCAATGTGACACCGTGTCACCAAACCCTCACCGTATGCACCGTGCCAGCCACAACTTGGCCAACGCCAGAAGCTAAGGCCCCTCGCGCAAGCGAGTCAGGAGAGGTCATGCCGAAATTTTTGCACGATCCCTGCCTTAACTTAAGGACGTTGACTTCGACTGTGGCCCGTGCATCACATACGTTGGAAGAATGACCCACTGAATTTAGACTTTATGGTCAAGGGTGCAGTAATATATGGCGCCAACTTCTTGTTGAAGTGTCCTAAGGAGTGATACGGTCCATTAATACAAGAGTGTTTGTCGGCTTTATTATCTCTAGCTATATCATACACGTCCGCTTTATTCATAGAATTTCCACAGCCATCCAACATCAACTTAAATTTATCACCATCTACATCATATCAAAATCTCTCATAAACACACTCATCAATTTCATTAACAATGCAACATGAATCAAAAAATATTTGTGGTTCTTTCATGCATTAAAAATAGAAATTTCCACTTTTTCATCAAGAACATTCATTGTTAATATTCCATTTTTGACATTAATGTTGGTGTCGGTATTAGCCATGAAAGGACGCCCAAGAAGAATGGGTGTTTCACGACTATTACTAACATCTTTTTCCATCTCAAGAAGAACTAAAAATTAACCGGGACGATGAGCATGTCCACTTGAACTAGAATATCTTTCACAATACCTAAGGATGTTAGATCGAGCGGTCAGCTAACTGAAGGTCATTGTGGTGGGTTTAAGCTCACCCAATGCTAATTGCTCATAAACAAATTAACGAATCAAATTAATGCTAGCGCCAATATCCAACATTGACTTCACCGACTTAGAATCACCCAAAATAATTTTAATATTAAAACTAACAGGATCCTTGAGTTTGGGTGGAAGGTGGGATTGAATTATGACACTCATATTTTAAGACATTATCATTGTTCACCTCTTTCATACCTTGGCTTCTGGTTATTTAAATCCTTGAAAAACTTGACATAAGATGGAATAACTTTAATGACATCTAATAATGGTAAATTGATGTTCACTTTGGAAAATATGTCATAAATTTCAGAAAATTGATTCTCCATCTTTGACTCATTATTCTATCCGGGAAGGGTACATGATGTACATATGGTTTGTGATTTGAAGGTTTTTATTTTCATTCATATTCCAAATCATTCGTACCTCTATCATTCGCAACTTCAGAACTTTTAACATTAGAGTCATGAGAAGAGGATGAAGGAGAAAATACCTCTTGACCTATCACCTTATCATTCCTCACTGTGGTTACAGCGTTTGCATGCTTCTCTTGGCTAGAGAATGTGTTCGGCTTGTGAATTAAGAGGACATTAGCTAGTTGACTTATTTGTGTCTCCAATTTATTCATGGCTGCTTCATGGGTCTTTCATTGTTGGATTTGATCCAACCTTAGCCTCTCCATTTGTTGGGCTTGATCCAACCCAAGTCTTTCCATTTATTCCTCCAATGGTTGTTTGGGTTGTTGGTGAACTTGCGGTTGTGGTGGAATAGGGTAGAGAGGTTGGTTATTATTTCACGAGATTTGGATGATTTTTTCACCCTTAGTTGTATGTATTGGAGTAGGGATTGTTGTGAGTAGGCCTTGGTTGGTACCCATCCGCCATTTGAGCTTGTTCCATAAAATAAAAAAAATGTGCTCTAGATGGACACGCATTAGTAGCATGGAAATTCGAATCACAATTAGCACAACAATCTTGAACTTTATTAACAAGAATATGAGTAACTATAGAAGTAATCATGGAAAGTTGGTTAGTTAATTCTGAAACTTGCTTTTCCACCCTATCAATAGCATTTAATTCATAAACACCCTATTGTTCTCCTCTCACTCCCCTCTGTTGGGAGTTAGCACCTAGCATATCAAATATCTCCTCAACATGTTCAGGAGTTCTCTCACTCATTGACCCACCCACAACATTATCTACCATAGTTTGCTGCAATGGACTCAACCCATAATATAATGACCGATTTAAATGGGGCAAAGAAAAGTCATGATAAGGACACTTACAAAGAGCATCTTAAATCGTTCCCAAGCTTCATTGAACGCCTCACCTGGTTCTTGTTGGAACCCTATGATTTTCTGTCTTAAAAGAGACAATGAGGGATGAGAGTAAAATGTTTGCATAATGGTGTGATACATTTTCTCCCAAGTATCTATGCTATCAGGTGCTAAGGTCATGAACCAATTTTTAGCTGCATCATTAAGGGTAAAAGAAAAACGTTGCATCTTTAATTATTCCTATGTGATACCATTTGTTAAGGGAAAAAATTGAACAATGGTCAGGGATCATAAGTGGCTCCCCCGTGGAAGCTAGGTTAAAAGGTTAAAGTATTGTCACTTTAGTTCATATCCTCTTGCCGCGGTCGACATGATTATGCAGGACGAGGTTGCATCAATTTTATGACGGAAATAGTGCTTCATGTGATGAATAGCCGCTTCGTCTCCCATTCTAATTTCTTGGTCTTCCACATCAGTGGTAGAAGTTTATGTTTCCTTACTTGATCCTCAAACTCGGTGGCAGAAGTTTCAGATTTTGTTTCTGATCTAGTAACAGGGGGAAGGCCCCTTTCAAGCTTGTCTATGTCGTCGTTCAAAGAAATCAACTCAGGGTTCAATAACTTTCGACCAAACATACGCTACTGAAAATTGAACTGTGTATTACAGAACAAGTCCCCGGATCAAATGCTGAAGATAAACTGAAAACAGAGAAAACTTGCTATCGAAGGTTTTGATAAAATGTAAAATGAACAACTGGAAAATCTGACTTCTCAAGCTTGAGTAAACTAGCTTAAGTAGTCAGTTACAAACAATGACAGCTGGACTATTATATCTAACAAACTAACAAACTCATCAGCTCCAAATGACGTCACCAGTATGTGCTGTTCTGACTAAGCATTGCAACACATCATGATTAACCTCTTTATTCTGCTGATGAACATTCTGCTGATGAGAAACCATGTTGATCTTCTTTACTGATGTTGTAGTGTTATTGTTAACAACATCCATCTAATTATGTTTTTACCACTGTCAACTTTATTCTCTTCAGGCATCCAATAATATAGTCTACAGCACAAACAGTTCAAACATAAATTTGGTCCTCAAACAATTTTCTAACGTCACTGTGTCTGCAACAATGGCACTTACCACTATATGAAACATGGATTGAAGTAAAACTGAGTGCATACAAGAGAAACTTCCGGTACTGGTTCTGCCATCATATTGGAGTCAACCCGACCACACCTACATAGACAGAGTGAGAATCAGAAACATAAAGCGTGTCTCAATAAACATTTGCACAAGAATATTAACTACTCCCTCCGTCCCTAAATGTTTGTCTCATTTGACTTTTCAAACATTTTATGGTTACATTACAAGTTTTGAAAATTTAGTGATTTTGAAGCTTTAATTTTGGAAATGAGACTAACTTTTTGGGACAAAGAAAAAGGGGAAATGGGACAAACATTTAAGGATGGAGGGAGTATGATGTACTCCATCCTGAAATGAGTGTCCATTTTCAAGGAAAAGCAGTCCCAACATGAGAGTTCATTTTTTATGAAGTTACTATATAAACCCTTGTCAGCTCTTGTGCACTTGATATGAACACTAAGAAGTTGTTTGGTGGAAATGTTAGATAACATTAACTAATACTCAAAAGAGATTATTTTATCAGAGATTTATTATCCAGAATAGAGTTATTTAGCATTTGGTAGATCATGGATAAGACTAATTTATCTAACTAAAGGGAAATTTTGGAATGAAAATGTCTTCTCTTTTCTTTGTTATCCAGGTTTAAATTATAACAAAGAGGTGGTATATTATTTAGTGTCTGATAAAGAATTTATGCACTCATCCGGATAAATTATTGTCGTCCACCTATTTATCCACCTAACAAATGTGCCCCAAGGGTATCACAAAATCTGGGGAGAAACGCGTTTCTCCGTCGCGTATGGAGAAACGGGGCTTGGTTTGTCGCGCGACATACTTAGCCACAACAACCGGATATCACTTCCTCAGTTTCTGGATATCCAGAACATTGAATATGGATATCCAGAAGCTTTGGAAAGGATATCCAGAAACCAAAATATTTTTTCTGGATATCATTTCCAAAGCTTCTGATATCCATATTCAATGTTTCGATATCCGAGCTTTGGAAAGGATATCCAGAAAAAATATTTTAATTTCTGGATATCCTTTTCAAAGCTTCTGGATATCCATATTCAATGTTCTGGATATCCAGAAGCTTTGAATAGGATATCCAGAAACTGGCTATGTATGTCGCGCGACAAACCAAGCCCCGTTTCTCCGTAAGGGACGGAGAAACGCGTTTCTCAGCAGACCTACTCCAAGGGTATTTAGGTATGTAGCCAATAACTTCCTTAATTTTGTTTAAGGAAAGGCAGTGAATAATTTAGAACCTCCACTTCCTTCACTGATGATATTACATTTCATTTCACTTGAATTACTGTTAAAACATTATCGGCTATGAAAGTTTCGTGTAGCTAGGAAACTTAGATCACCCAACTGACAACGGATGTGAGTACAGATGTGTCTCACAACTGTCCACACATCCACAGATAATGCAGCGGAATAAAATAATTAAAAACAAATTAAATGCAATAACTCAAGAATTATTTACGCTTACTGATCAATGTGATCAGCAAACTAGGCTTACGCCCAAAAACTTTTCACTATAAAAACTTTTGTTGCTTACAAAAACAAATAAGTGAAAAACTAAAATATGAAAATACTAAACGAGTTCTAATCACCTTCTATGACAAGAACAACTCCCCTTTCCCAAGTAGGATCTATTCTAGTCAGAAGTAAAACAAGAGAACTCTATGAAAACCTAGATGTGAGTTACGGATGTAAGGCACAACCTTCACTCACAACCTAAAATCAACAATGTCGAATACAATGAAGAGTATGTAATTTTCTCTCTAATATTCCGTAACTTCTCTTGTGCTGAATGCCTTGTATTTATAATGCACCATGGAGAAGATCTTCATGCAATCAACATCTTCCTTTGTGAGATCTCTTTTCCTATATGAAAACATAAAACACACTCACAAGGAAATCAAATATTAGTAGGTTAGTCCTAATATAACATTATGTACATAAATAAAAGATATTTACATATTTACAATCTCCTAGTCAAAGTAGGATATTAATAAATCTTCCATGAAAGTCCCAAAATCTTCTTACCATATAGAAGTCTTTTTAAATAAAGAAACATAAATATGTTCCCATAAAACTCACGGTTTCAGGCTAATTATTTGTTCAAATGTACAAAATGTAGGCCAAAAGGCTACAGCACCAAGCCAGACTTAAATGATCATTTCCACCATTATATTATATCTGAGAGCTTTGTTCTTTACATAGCCTTCTTCAGTTTTTTGGTAAATCAAAAAGAATTAAATGCCTATTACGAGCTATAAAAGTTTCTCCGTGTTCTTTACTATTGGACAAAATATGTTAGGACTGTTAATATGTTAGGACTGTTAGACTTTAGTCTAGAACCATTGTAATTGGAATGAATCATCAAGGAAATAGGAATAGCCTTTAGTCTAGGACCATTGTACTCATTCATCTCATTTTGTATATAATTGGCTAATGCATAATGAGATACTCAAGTTGAGTTCTCCAATATTGTGCCCACTGTCATGTGTTGTGCTTGGACTGATACTCCTCTTCACCAAACAATCTAAGTGTTCTTCTCCATATTTCCTCCTTCCTCCTTATGCATTTCTCGAATCTTACATGGTATCAGAGCCACCGCTCCATGGTGGCCTGATTTTCGCTTTCGCGCTATTTTTCTTCTTCTTAATATTTATTTTCCTATGGATGACTTTTGGTACGATCCCGTTCCAAGTTTTACATCGTTACCAACATCCTATGATATTTGTCAGTTGTGCAACGTTTTTGGTCATACCGCAATCGAGTGTTTGCGTCCTTTTGAACCAAGTAATACCGCTCATGCTATTTCTTCTTTTTCAATGTCGGATTGGCTTTATCCAGAGCATAATGAAACTAAAGAGGTCACATATTCTTCTTCATCTTCTGATACAGATGAACAAGTGATCGACACAGATGTTTCATCTTCTTCCCGTATATTTTCAACTTCAAATTGGTATATTGATCATCTCTTTGATCAACTACACTGTCTTCAAAAACTCCCGTCTCAAACTTTGAAAAGTTATTTTCTTGAAGCTAGATCTCTAGCCTCCGCATTATCCATGGCCGATGTACCTATTTCAGAAATTTATCTAATGAAATTTATTATTTATGGACTTGATCCATTATATAATAAATTTGTTAAATACTATTATTTTCGAAAACCACAAATCTCGTTAGATTTTCTTTTCAATTTTCTTATTGATGAGGAAAAACAATGTATGAAACCATCTTTTTCAATTTCGAGGAAGGCAACTCCTCTATTTGCTGCTCCCGGATGCAAAAATGACATTTTTGCAGATTCCATTTCTGCAAGTAATGATGGGTCCTTGGCTTTTCCTAGCATAACAGCAAAATCACATCCCATTCTACCCTCTGCTGCCAGTGTTCGTCATTCGGACTGCCCTTCTGAATTGGGCTCGCACAGCCCACTTTTGTTTGACCCAATCCATAAAGAACTCCCTTTAGTGCTTTCACAAAAATTGGGTAGACCTATACAAACTGGGTTCTTTCTAGAAGTTGGGCCAACATATTCTCCACCTCCAGTCTTTTTTCCACCACCATCCGTTGTTCATCCATTACCTCCTCCAGAAGATAGTCAAGCTCAACGTCAATTGCCAGCTCTTTCTGTCGATTCTGATCGTTTCAGAAATGGAGGAGCTTCCGTTGATGATAATGGACAGAAAGTTCTTAAACAGCTTGCCAATATCCCAAGGAACTCAACAAAGCTTATGGTAAGTGTTGATGGAAAGAAGGTTAGGCGCCAACAACCCCTGATTGATTAAGATATGGAAGAGTTACAGGCTCGAATAGTTGTTGCTGAAAATTTACTGAGGACCATTTCCACCAGAACCTCATGAAAATCTTTTCAGCTGTCAGAAGTGTCAAGATGATCCGTACCTGTCAGCCCCAACCTTCCAGTGGTGGGGCTTCTTCAGCAATCCGAGCAGTTAAAGGAGATGGCATGCTCCTCAACAAGTTGCATGCATTTGTGGAATATGAATCGGTTGAAATGGCTGAGAAAGCAGTTGTGGAGCTTAATGATGAAGATGGGTACTATGCACTATATCCGCCGAAACAGTGGCATTACATACCTTGGGATGATCAACTTTATAAGAGACTTTTATTCAAAATTAATAAGTTGCTTTCGGTGTTTCCTGTTAGCATGGGTTTTGTGACAGCTAAATTCAAGCCGCTTCTCCGTACCTACGATTCGCTTGAGGGAGGGTATTGGACAAAATATGTTAGGACTGTTAGACTTTAGTCTAACACCATTGTAATTGGAATGAATCATCTAGGAAATAGGAATAGACTTTAGTCTAGGACCATTGTACTCATTCATCTCATTTAGTATATAATTGGCTAATGCATAATGAGATACTCAAGTTGAGTTCTCCAATATTGTGCCCACTGTCGTGTGTTGTGCTTGGACTGATACTCCTCTTCACCAAACAATCTAAGTGTTCTTCTCCATATTTCCTCCTTCCTCCTTATGCATTTCTCGAATCTTACATTTACGACCAACCAAAAGTTCACAGTAAAGAAAGAAAGAAAGAAAGAAACTCGTTGTCGAAAAATGAAACTTAGAATTGTTGAAACGACCTACGGTGCGGCCGCCCCTCGGGGCGAACTTTGTTGGTTTCGGTAATTAGGGTGCGAACGCCCCCAATGGATAATGGATGGGTGTGGCCGCTCCTTTCTTGGTCTGTTCGTTTATTCCTTCAATTTCTCTAGAATTCTTCACAAGTCCCTGCTCAAGTTTAGGGTAACTTTTCACAATGCCTCTCAGGTCCTTCCTTATTTCCATATTTCATCCGCTTAAGATTTTCTTTAGTCTTTAAACTCACAATTAACGCATATTTTCTCCTTTTACCATTTACTCGTAAAAAAAAGACTCAAAAACACATTAAAATACTAACACACCCCAAGGAATGAGCACCAAATAAGTCCGAAAATATAAGATTTAGATGTGTAGAAACGCATCCATCAATGTCCTCAACCCACTTGCATATTTAATCATTCTTTCGTGTTTTATTGGTAAGCGTGCAATCATCTAAGATGGAGGGAGTATCATGAAATAAAAAATATTTTTAATTAAATAATATCCTATGTCCAAGAGACTTAAATATTCCCTTAAACCACTCACTACTAGAAACATGCCTTTTACCGACGGAAATTTCCGTCGGTAAATCCGCTTATCCGTCGGTAAACGTTTATTACCGACGGAATGAGTCCGTCGGGTTCCGTCGGAAATAATTGGTTGGTAATACCGACGGACAAATTCTGCCGGTATTTCCGGCGGATTGTCCGCCGGAAAATCTAAAATTCCGCCGGAAAACGTCCGTCGGAATTGAGTTACGCCGGCCGGTTAACCGGAGCAATAGCCGGAGGTTACCGATGGAAATATTCGTCGGAGCTTGGCATAGTACTATGCCAAGCTGCACATTTTTATAATAACACAAAACAAACATATATTTCCCAATTGTAAGGGAGAAATGAATTTCTCAATTAAATAATTTCTTAATAGTAAAAAAATTTAAAAGTTAGATAAACTAATTTATCATTTATTAAGGCTATATGAAAACGTTAATATTTAACTTTAACATAAAGAAATTTAGTTATTAGTTGTTAATAAAGATGTAGTAACACATTTATTTAACTTTAAACAACTCATAAACGAATTTTTTAATTGTTCACGAGTGAGAAATAAGTTATAAATTTGATTCTTTATTGTTTAAATGGTATGTGACAACGAATTTATTAACTAATTATTGAGGTTTAAACTGCAGGAAAATTGATATCTCAATTGTCTAAAGGACATATGACATCACACAACTGTGAAATTACACAATCGTGAAATCAATTTCTATGTTATTTCTAATGTTATGTGACAACAAATTCGTTGTTACCAATAAACAGGCGAGAAATTGAGTCCTCAATAAGAAAATTTAATTTTTAGTTATTTAAAGGATATGTCACAACATATTTAGTTAAACATATGAAAATTTTATTTCACATTTATTTAAAGGGGTACGTGACAAAACACTCATCTTTAAATAAAATAAATGAGAAATTGATTTATCAAATGTTTAAAGGGTGTTCAACAATAAATTCATCTTTAAATTTAAGCACATGATAAATTGAGTATCATTTGTGAAAAAATAAGAAATGAACTCAAATAAGAACAGATGAGAAATGAATATCTCAGTTTTATACTCAGGTATAAACAAATGAAAAATAATTTTCTCAGATTCTTTTAAGTGAAAAATGAAAATTTCATTTCTAAAATTTGATTCATATTATGAGTGTACTTATGTGATTCTTCTTGACTATACGATTAAAACGGTGGTTTCTGATTTTATTTTTTATTTTTTTGATTTCTAGATTTTGAGATTATGCATTTTAAAATTTTGAGGGAAAAAAAAGGAGAGAGAAAGAGAAAGAAAGTATGGTTGAATGGGCGCTGACGCGCGTGTGCATGTTTGATGAGGTGAGAGAGGAGCAATTTTGTCCCTCGAAAAACGACTTTTTGATAGTTTAAAAAAATATTTGTTGCTATTGATAGTTTTGATTTGACCGTAGGAGTTACTGATAAAAGCCTCAACAAAATTATACTTTGGAAATAGTTCAAGTTTAGCCTTCTTCGAAAGAAAAATGAAGAGGTCTAGATTGTCTGACATAAATATAAATTTTCTAATTTTCAACCCCAAACCAAGCAGACCTACATCCTAAAGGATTGAAGAAAGCTTTCTAAGAAAATGAAATGTGACATTTTTACGACAAATCTCAATGCACTTTTCATGATGGGTAGATATGACATGAATCTTGATCTATTTTATACCCAATGCTGAAAATATAAGGGCATAATATGAAAAATGTATCGTGATATGAATTTCTCTAATCAAGAGAAAAAAGGACTGAGAAGTGGCTATGTTTTAAATCAATTTAGAAATTGAGATTCATCTGTGTAATACCGATTTCATTTAAATAAAATTCCCCCATCCTCAAAACTTGAGATTTATTTATGTAATACCGATTTCATCTATTTTATACCCAAATGTGTCTCATACGACTATGAGATGTCTTCGTACGACGATGACTCCCACATTGTGCAACATCCTCCTGACCTAGTACCTTCCTATATATATAGACATTCTGCATTGGGAAATGGACCACAAATTTTCCCCTTAGGGACACTAAATCTACTGTTCCAATTATTCTCCACATTCCCTAATGTTGGAAAATTCCAACATTATACGAAAGATCATTATTTTACGTACTACCTTCCCAAACCCTTAATCTATATCCTCCTACCCCTAGTGCACATCCAAACATTAAGCCTTCATAGTTAGCTTGGAGCATTAGAAGTGAAAACATGACTAGGTCAATGCCTAGCACATCCATTCAAGATAAAATCTTTTCATCTTTGGTAGCCTCTTTACTCTTAAACTTATATCTTTAATCATAAAATTTGCATCTTTACCCTGAAGCTTGCATTTTTATCATTAAACACTACCAGAAAAACAGGTTTTAGCAACGGAAATTTCCGTCGCTAAATCCAAATTTCCGTCGCTAAAATTAAACAGCGACGGAAAAATTCCGTCGCTGGTCCGCCGCTACCAGCCCGTCGCAGTGCTCCGACGGCTCAATTTCCGTCGGTAGAATTTTGGTTTTACCGACGGAATTAATATTCCGCCGCTGATTTTTTATATTAGCGACGGAAATTTCCGTCGCTGAATTAATTTAATTTAATTAAATTTTTATTTCAGCGACGGAAATTTCCGTCGCTAATATAAAAATTAAATTAAAATAAATTAAATCAGCGACGGAATATTCCGTCGCTGAAATAAAAATTAAATTAAAATAAATTAAATCAGCGACGGAAATTTCCGCCGCTGAAATAAAAATTAAATTAAAATAAACTAAATCAGCGGCGGAAATTTCCGTCGCTGATTTAATTTATTTTAATTTAATTTTTATTTCAGCGACGGAATATTCCGTCGCTGATTTAATTTTTATTTCAGCGACGGAATATTCCGCCGCTGATTTAATTTATTTTAATTTAATTTTTATTTCACCGACGAAATATTCCGTCGCTAATAATTCAATAAATAAAAAAAAAAACAAAAATGTCAAAATTAAATCCTTTTTTTTTTCAATATTGAATAATTTTTTTTATAATGATAAAAATGAAAAACATCAATTATAATATTTTAAAAAAACTAATAAATTAAAAAAATACATCTATAGAAAAATATCAAAATACATCAATTACAAATATCAAGATACGTAAATTAATAATATCAAAATACATCTATTACAATCTTTTAAAAATTAATTACAAATCTTTCAAAGAAAAAAATAAATATCAAATATTTGCAAATGACCACTACCACCATCCAAATTTGAAAAAAAAAAATCAAAAAATGTCAAAACCCACTTTCAACTACAATTCTCAATTCTCAAACTTCAAAACTCATCTTCTTCTTCTGTCAAAACCCATTTTCAATTCGAAATCGAGGGGACGGCAGGTTTGGGGTTAGAGGCGGAGATGGAGAAAGAGGAGGAGATGGAGGCGGGGTGGAGGAAGAGGCGGAGATGGAGGTGGAGGTGGAGGCGGAGGAGATGGAGGTGGAGGCGAAAAAGATGGTGAAGAAGAGGGGCGAGGAAGAGGCGCCGGAGATGGAGATGGAGGCGGGGTGGAGGAAGAGGCGGAGATGGAGATGGAGATGGAGATGGAGGCGAGGATGGAGGGGGAGGCGGAGATGGAGGTGGAGGCGGAGGCGGAGGCGGAGTCAGAGATGGAGAGAAGGCGGGGATGTCGTGGGGAAGGAAGCTGGAAGGGTCGCCGGATCTGAAGGGTCGCCGGATTAGTAGAGAGAGAAACAGAGTGTGAGAGAGAGAAAGTGTGAGTGTGTGTGACTGTGTGTGTGTGTGTGACTGTGTGTGTGTGTGAGTAAATAAATTGAAAGATAAAAAGAATTTAAGAATGTGAAATGGTTTGTGAAATGGTTTTGTTTTGATGAATTTAGACCATTGGATATTTAAGATTAATGGTTCAGATTGATTAGGGGATCAATCCATGTGAAAATTTGTAAGCGATGAAAACAAAGGGTATCATACTTTTGCAAAATGAATTTAGACCATTGGATGTTTATGATTAATGGTTCAGATTGATTAGGGGATCAATCCTTGTGAAAATTTGTAAGCCAATTAAAAAAAAAGGGTGTCATGCTTTTGGATTTGGACTATTGGATTTTATTTTTTGTGATATATTTAATGGCTAAGATCTTTATTGTTTAATGACCATAATAATAATAATATCAAAAATAATTTAAAATATAAAATAATATTATATAATAATAAAAATTAAATAATAAATAATAATATATCATAATAATGATATACTCCCTCCGTCCCGGTCGAAGTGTCTCAAGTTTCCTTTTTGGGCGTCCCATTTAAAATGTCTCATTCCTAAAAAGGAAAGTTTTTATTATTTTTATACTCTTCATACCCCACTCATTCGTCTCCTACTTTACTTTTACACTCACAACATTCTCTCTCCTAACTATTCCTCCCACTCATTCTCTCTCCTATTTAATTTTTCATACTCACAACATTTAACCTTTTTCTCTTTCTTACATCACTTTCCTTAATTCTCGTGCAAACGTCCTTTTGGGACACTTCGGGACACATAAAACCCTAAAAGCCCTAAATAATGGCACATATTTGTAACTCAATTTCCATTTGGATTTTGAGGAAAGACATAAAGATTAAAAACACTTTAAATGTCATTTAGAATGTAGAAAAAAATAAAAAAAAATAAATAAGGTAGCCGTATACCATTTTCACAAGATCGGGACACATAAAACCCTAAGAACCCTAAATAATGGCACATATTTGTAACTCAATTTCCATTTGGATTTTGAGGAAGGTCATAAAGATGAAAAACACTTTAAATGTCATTTAGAATGTAGAAAAAAAAATAATAAACAAGGTAGCCGTATACCATTTTCACAAGATCGGGACACATTCCTTAAAACCCTAAATAATGGCACATATTTGTAACTCAATTTCCATTTGGATTTTGAGGAAAGTCATAAATATTAAAAACACTTTAAATGTCATTTAGAATGTAGAAAAAAATTAAAAAAAATAAACGAGGTAGCCGTATACCATTTTCACAAGATCGGGACACAAAACCCTGAGAACCCTAAATAATGGCACATATTTGTAACTCAGTTTCCATTTGGATTTTGAGGAAGGTCATAAAGATGAAAAACACTTTAAATGTCATTTAGAATGTAGAAAAAAATTAAAAAAAAATAAACGAGGTAGCCGTATACCATTTTCACAAGATCGGGACACATAAAACTCTAAGAACCCACTACTACATTTTCGAACAAATGTAACGCATCAAATGCATCAAA
Source organism: Adenophora triphylla var. japonica (assembly GCA_022495995.1). NCBI lineage: Eukaryota > Viridiplantae > Streptophyta > Magnoliopsida > Asterales > Campanulaceae > Adenophora > Adenophora triphylla. The sequence goes on along the minus strand of JAFEMH010000620.1, from coordinate 417,979 downwards.
TGCAACAATGCTTTAGAATGGCGTTGCATTATTTCATTAATGCAACGATTTATTTGAGCTATTACAACAACTATGGCTTCTGCGTTGCCTTAGGTTTCTAGGCGTTACATTAGATTCTGCTAATGCAACGCCATCAATAAGGCCCTTGCATTAAGTTACTTGGCGTTGCATTATATCCTTTCTAATGCAATAGCTATATTACTAATGCAACGCCTTCAATAACACCCTTGCATTAAGTTACTTGGCGTTGCATTATATCCTTCTAATGCAATTTTTATATTACTAATGCAACGCCTTCAATAACACCCTTCCATTAAGTTACTTGGCGTTGCATTATAACCTTCTAATGCAATTGTTATATTACTAATGCAACGCCATCAATACCACCACCACTACTACCACCACTACAACCACTACCACCACTACTACCACTACTACCACTACCACCACTAATACTACTACCTCTACTACTACTACTACCACCACTACTACCACTACTACTACCACCACCACTACTACCACTACCACCACTAATACTACTACCACTACTACTACTACTACCACCACTACTACCACTACTACCACCACTACCACCACCATCACCACCACCACTACTACCACTACCACTACCACTACCACTATCACCACTACTACCACTACCACTACTACCACTACCACCACTACTACCACTACCACTACTACCACAACCACCACTACTACTACTACCACTACTACAACTACTACCACCACTACTACCACTACTACCGCTACTATCACTACTACTATAACTACTACCAATATCACTACTACCCACCACCACCACTATTACTACTACCAGTACCACTACCACTACCACCACTACTACTACCAGTATCACTGCCATTACCACCACTACTACTACCACCACTACCACCACTACTACCACTACTACCGCTACTGCCACTAATATTACCACTACTACTAGCACTATCACTACTATCACCACTATCACCACCACCACCACCACTACCACTACCACCACTACTACCAGTACCACTACCACCACTACTACTACCACCACTACTACCACTACCACCACTACTACCACTACTACAGCTACTGCCACTACTACTACCAGCTCTTCTATCACTATCATTACTATCGCTACTACCACTACTACACCACTACTACCACTGCCACCACCACCACCACCATCACCACCACCACCACCACCACCACTACCACTACTAGTACCACTACCACTACTACCACCACCACCACCACTACTACTACCACTACTACTACCACCACTACTACTACCACCACTACTACACTACCACCACTACTATCACTACTACCACTACCACTACTACTACTACCACCACCACCACTACCACTATCACTATCACCACTACTACCACTACCACCACTACTATCACTACCACTACTACTACTACCGCTACTACCACTACTATCACTACCAATACTACCAACACTACCACCACCACCACCACTACTACTATCACCACTACTATTACCACTACCACTACTACCCCCACCACCACCATCACCACTACCACTACTACCACTACTACTACCACTACTACTACTACTACTACTACTACTACCACTACTACCACTACTACCACCCCCACTACCACCACTACTATCACTACCACCACTACTACCACTATCACCACTACTATCACTACTACGCTACTACCACTACTACTACCACTACGACCACTACCACTACCACCACTACCACTACAACCACTATTACTACCACAACTACTATTACTACTACCACCACACTACAAATATCATTACCACTACCACCACCACTACTACCATCGCTAGTATTACTACTACCACCACTACCACCACTACTACAACTACCACCAATTGCATTTACTTCTAACAATCTTTTAATTAAAAAATTAACTTTTTAATAATTTTTTTGAAAAAAACAGTTAACTTTCTAACAGTTTTTGCTAAGTTCTATACTGTATATTAACCTTTTTTTTTCAATTTTTTTTTGGATAAAGAATATTATTTTAGACTTTTGTTTATTATATACTCCCTCCGTCCCGGCCGAAGTGTCCCAACTTTCTATTTTGAGCATCCCATTTAAAATGTCTCATACCCAAGAAAGGAAAGTTTTTTCACTATTCTACCCACTCATTCTCTCTCCTACTTTAATTTTACACTCACAACATTCTCTCTCCTAACTATTCCTCCCACTCATTCTCTCTCCTATTTAATTTTTTATACTCACAACATTTAAACTATTCTCTTTCTTACATCACTTTCCTTAATTCTCGTGTAATTGTCCTTTTCGGATACTTCGGCCGGGACGGAGGGAGTACATTTTTTACAAAAAGTTATACTCCCTCCGTCCCACCAATTGCTTCACCATTTTCCTTGGGCACGGGAATTATGGTAATGGGAGGGAAAAAAAATGTTGTGAGTGTAATTTGAAAATAGGAGAGAGAATTAGTGGAGGGAATAATAAATTATAATGGTGTTGTGAGTATTAAAATAATGTAGGAGAGAGAATGAGTGGAGGAAATAATAATATTTTATGTCCAAAAAAGGAAAGGTGAAGCTTCTAACGGGACGCCCTTTTGGGTAATTGGTGAAGCTTTTATTGGGACGGAGGGAGTATAAAAAATTATGAATTTTGAAAAAAAAAAAACTGAATTTTTTTAAAAAATACTCTTCGTAAGTTACTTGACATTGCATTATATCCTTCTAATACAATATGGCGGGCTATTAAATTTAATTTCCCTCTTTTTTTTCGAGAAAATTCAAATGATCCGTAATCTAATCTAGAAACCCTTTCCTTTCTCAATCCATGAGACTGTATCTAGCAACCCTTTTCTATTCCTCTCTAATTCACTCTCAGTTTCTCTTCTTCGAATCTCCCTCTGTTCTCCTCGGCGTTTCCAAGGAGGAATCCAAATGTTCGACCGTTGGTATTCAGGGCATTGCTTGGGCTTTCGGCGGCATGATCTTCGCCCTCGTCTACTGCACTGCTGGAATCTCAGGTAAATTAATCAGTTTTTTACAATTAATCGAACAATTGGAAGGCAATTTGGGGTTATTGTTGGGGATTTTGATATGTGCAGGTGGGCATATTATTTCGGCGGTGACATTTGGGTTGTTTCTGGCGAGGAAATTGTCGTTGACAAGGGCATTGTACTGCAAAGTGATGCAGTGTCTGGGTACGATTTGTGGTTCGGGCGTGATTAGGGGATTTGAATGAGGGAGCACGTACAAGCGTCTTGGTGGTGGAGCCAACCTTGTTGCCCATGGTTATACCAAAGGTTCTGGTCTTGGGGCGGAGATTATCGGCATATTTGTTATGGTTTACACCGTTTTCTCAGACATCGATGCCAAGCGCAGTGCCCGTGACTCTCACTTCCCTGTACGTATCCATATAACATTTCTTCACACATACACACATACACATCCACTAACACACAGTTGTATGATTAATTGATGTTGGTTGGATGTGCAGATTTTGGCGTCGTTGCCAATTGGGTTTGCAGTGTTCTTGGTGCATTTAGCGAATATTCCGATCACCGGAACTGGGATTAACCCGGCTAGGAGTTTGGGTGCTGCCATTATTTACAGTAAGTATTAACATCATATATGACTACCAGTGTATCTAATTATTGGTTTCACTTCTCTTTCTGTTCTCCTCGGCTTTAGAGAGATAGGTAGGGAAAGAGGGAGAGAGAGATGATTTTGTATTTTTGAAAATTGTGAACTTGCTGTGCATCTTCTGTTGTCATTATACACTGATGTCTTTTGTTATCACCTCACTGTTGTTATGTTCTGTAGATGGCAGTCTAAGCGTGATTTTGTATTCTCGAGGCAATGGTTTCGTGGACAAGATGGAGCTTATAGTAAGTGTGTAATGTATAGAGTTGAATTGTCCAATTTATTCTCATTACATTTTGAGATAAGTAGTTTCGAACTGAATATATGATTCCATCAATTGATATGCATAAACAAAAAAACTCTCAAGGTCAGGCGCAACTATGAAAATAGTGGCAGACATCTGATGATGACTGGCAAGTACTTGGAAGTTGCTAAATCTGGTTGTTTCACATAAGGTATGAATTTTGATTGTATTTGTCGATTTTTTGTATAAGCCTAATAGACTCAATTATGTTAGCATATATGGTTGGAGATTCTGATTGGAACGGTAATTGTATGAGATAGAATGGCATGGTAACTTAAATATTTTTTTAATTGGTATATTGGCCTATCTTGCTTCAGATAGAACCGAATGGTGAAGAATGATTCCTCGAGGTGTTCACCAGTAGTTGGGAAAATCTGACTGAGCTGTAGGTATTTTGAGTTGTCAAATGTTCAATTGATGATTTCAGGAGTCAATTCTCCTTTCCATACTATCCTCAGTAGAACTGTTATTCTACCCAAGATTTGCATGTGACAGGTCGCGTGCGTATAATTAAGATTGTACTAGTGGTATAATACCATATTATTTTTAACAATATTTAGTAATGTTCAAAAATGTTCTGTTGGTTAAATTGAATTGAGCCCATGTTTGACTTACGCTGCCATTTGCTGCGTAGATTGATAACAATGTTGCAAGGGAGATCATAAATCATAGGTCACTTCGGCATCCAAATATAATTCGATTTAAGGAGGCAAGTTTTTTCTTCTCTCTACAATTTTGATTTCTAGATTATTTCTAATGGTTACTCTGAAAAGGATTTGGTTGTAGGCGGTACTTACTCCTACTCACCTTGCTATTGTCATGGAATATGCTGCTGGAGGAGAGCTCTTTGAGCGGATCTGTAATGCTGGAAGGTTCAGTGAAGACGAGGTTCACTAACTTATTTCTAACATGGCACATAGCTTACATCATTTGAATATGAAGGATGCTTATACTCGGTTTTGTTGCCTTTTTCATTTTGAAATCTCGTTTGGTTGATATATCTCCTTCATGATTTCAGGCTAGGCACTTCTTTCAGCGGCTTATATCAGGTGTCAACTACTGTCACTCCAGTTGCGCAGGTGATCTTTCTCTGTTCTTGTTTCTGCTTTCATGTCTTTTCTGTAACTTTGTTCTCTTATGCAGTGGCATGGGTCCTGATTCCCGAGTTTTGGTTCGTAAAAGTAGGAAGCAGGCTGAACAATATCATCGTCTATACAAAGTAACAATCAGTCTCCTTTATCGATGTTTGTTCTCTTTATTGTTTCCTGTTATCTTTTACCTTTCCATCTTTCATTCATGTTCAATGGCTATACTTGCAAGTGCTAGTGGTGAGATTTTGGAGCAAATTTTAGTGTATGACATTGTAGCCTTGCAAACTATAGCATGAACTTTGTTTAATTTTAGATGAGGGCTATATAGCAGACGCTTGAGTCGCTGAGTATGCCTGTGAAAGTTCTATCTGAGTTAATATACAATAGAGATGCACTTAGATCCTGAAACTTTACAATACACATTATACATTTGAGGCGTCAAAAGAGCTTTTCTTCCAAACAACAACCCCACTTTGAAAGTTGAGTTGATACAGCTGATTAGGCCTCTCTTTGTTCAGCCTAGAGAGCATTTTGATTAATGGTATAAAGGTTCATTTATTTTCTCACATCCTGCCATTGCAGCAAGATTCACATTTTCTGTTTGTTTGATTTGAACCTTTATATTAAACAATTGTTTGTTTTTCTGAATGAAGAAACCTCAGTCTTGTTGCGATTCATTGGAGTTGTTCATACTGTTGTTTGGATGCTCGATGACTTGGAATGTGTTCTCTATTTTTATTGAGCTATCAACGTTTGTGACATTATTGTGGTGTAAACACTTCATGTAAATGCTCCATTGTGCTATAACCACAACAATAGTTGGTCTCTATTCTAATCAATTATGTTTTAACTTGTAGGTACATGTTGATTAGCAACAAAATTATAACATCCAACATAGTGGAGGCTATTTTTTGTTTTGCATCATTTAATGGGTTGTAGTTAAGCTATAGTTGTTATGATAGAAGATTATGATCTTTTGGGCACAAACTATTCATGTGTCTTTTGTAATATGTCGTTAGGGAACGAAACTTATGTTACTTATTATGTGTCAATTTGGGCACAAATCTTGTCAATGCATGTTACCTTTTATGTTAATTGAAACCCTTTTTTTATTGTCAATATTATGATTTTATTATCTATCGATTTATTTAACAGTATAATAATAATAATAATAATAATAATTATTATTGTTATAGCTGTTGCATCAAGTGCTTATCAAATTTTTTTTATAAGTGTTGCATTAGAAAAGGACTGTTGCTTTATTTCACCTAACAAGTCGTTGCATTAGAAAAGAACCGTTGCTTTATTTTACCAAACGAGTCATTGCATTATATATCATTATCGTTGCATTAGAGAATTGCCGTTGCATTATTTCACCAAACGGCCCGTTGCATTAGGTGTCACTCTAATGCAACACAAAGAAAATGTCATTGCATTAGATTAGCTCTTCGTTGCATTAGACCTGATGCCACGGGACAGAATGCGAGGGTCCTCTGACGTTGCATTAGAGCTAATGCAACAAGGATTGGCCTCTATGGCAACAAATTTAGGTGTTGCATTAGACTTTAAATGTAGTAGTGACCCTAAATAATGACACATATTTGTAACTCAATTTCCATTTGGATTTTGAGGAAGGTCATAAAGATGAAAAACACTTTAAATGTCATTTAGAATGTAGAAAAAAATTAAAAAAAAATAAACGAGGTAGCCGTATACCATTTTTACAAGATCGGGACACATAAAACCCTAAGAACCCTAAATAATGACACATATTTGTAACTCAATTTCCATTTGGATTTTGAGGAAGGTCATAAAGATGAAAAACACTTTAAATGTCATTTAAAATGTAGAAAAAAATTAAAAAAAATAAACAAGGTAGCCGTATACCATTTTCACAAGATCGGGACACATTCCTTAAAACCCTAAATAATGGCACATATTTGTAACTCAATTTCCATTTGGATTTTGAGGAAAGTCATAGAGATTAAAAACACTTTAAATGTCATTTATAATGTAGAAAAAAATTAAAAAAAAATAAACGAGGTAGCCGTATACCATTTTCACAAGATCGGGACACAAAACCCTAAGAACCCTAAATAATGGCACATATTTGTAACTCAGTTTCCATTTTGATTTTGAGGAAGGTCATAAAGATGAAAAACACTTTAAATGTCATTTAGAATGTAGAAAAAAATTTAAAAAAAATAAACGAGGTAGCCGTATACCATTTTCACAAGATCGGGACACATAAATCCCTAAGAACCCTAAATAATGACACATATTTGTAACTCAATTTCCATTTGGATTTTGAGGAAGGTCATAAAGATGAAAAACACTTTAAATGTCATTTAGAATGTAGAAAAAAATTAAAAAAAAATAAACGAGGTAGCCGTATACCATTTTTACAAGATCGGGACACATAAAACCCTAAGAACCCTAAATAATGACACATATTTGTAACTCAATTTCCATTTGGATTTTGAGGAAAGTCATAAAGATGAAAAACACTTTAAATGTCATTTAGAATGTAGAAAAAAATTAAAAAAATAAACAAGGTAGCCGTATACCATTTTCACAAGATCGGGACACATTCCTTAAAACCCTAAATAATGGCACATATTTGTAACTCAATTTCCATTTGGATTTTGAGGAAAGTCATAGAGATGAAAAACACTTTAAATGTCATTTATAATGTAGAAAAAAATTAAAAAAAAATAAACGAGGTAGCCGTATACCATTTTCACAAGATCGGGACACAAAACCCTAAGAACCCTAAATAATGGCACATATTTGTAACTCAGTTTCCATTTTGATTTTGAGAAAGGTCATAGAGATGAAAAACACTTTAAATGTCATTTAGAATGTAGAAAAAAATTTAAAAAAAATAAACGAGGTAGCCGTATACCATTTTCACAAGATCGGGACACATAAAACCCTAAGAACCCTAAATAATGACACATATTTGTAACTCAATTTCCATTTGGATTTTGAGGAAGGTCATAGAGATGAAAAACACTTTAAATGTCATTTAGAATGTATAAAAAAATTAAAAAAAAATAAACGAGGTAGCCGTATACCATTTTCACAAGATCGGGACACAAAACCCTGAGAACCCTAAATAATGGCACATATTTGTAACTCAGTTTCCATTTGGATTTTGAGGAAGGTCATAAAGATGAAAAACACATTAAATGTCATTTATAATGTAGAAAAAAATTAAAAAAAAATAGACGAGGTAGCCGTATACCATTTTCACAAGATCGGGACACAAAACCCTAAGAACCCTAAATAATGGCACATATTTGTAACTCAATTTCCATTTGGATTTTGAGGAAGGTCATAAAGATGAAAAACACTTTAAATGTCATTTAGAATGTAGAAAAAAATTAAAAAAAAAATAAACGAAGTAGCCGTATACCATTTTCACAAGATCGGGACACATTCCTTAAAATCCTAAATAATGGCACATATTTGTAACTCAATTTCCATTTGGATTTTGAGGAAAGTCATAAAGATTAAAAAAACTATAAATGTCATTTATGATGTAGAAAAAAGTTCAAAAAAAAATAAACGAGGTAGCCGTATACCATTTTCACAAGATCGGGACACAAAACCCTAAGAACCCTAAATAATGACACATATTTGTAACTCAGTTTCCATTTGGATTTTGAGGAAGGTCATAAAGATGAAAAACACTTTAAATGTCATTTAGAATTTAGAAAAAAATTAAAAAAAAATAAACGAGGTAGCCGTATACCATTTTCACAAGATCGGGACACATTCCTTAAAATCCTAAATAATGACACATATTTGTAACTCAATTTCCATTTGGATTTTGAGGAAAGTCATATAGATGAAAAACACTTTAAATTTCATTTATAATGTAGAAAAAAATTTAAAAAAAATAAACGAGGTAGCCGTATACCATTTTCACAAGATCGGGACACATAAAACCATGAGAACCCTAAATAATGGCACATATTTGTAACTCCATTTCCATTTGGATTTTGAGGAAGGTTATAAAGATGAAAAACACTTTAAATGTCATTTAGAATATAGAAAAAAATAAAAAAAAAATAAACGAGGTAGCCGTATACCATTTTCACAAGATCGGGACACATTCCTTAAAACCCAAAATAAACGAGGTAGCCTATATTTATTTTTTAATTTTTTTAAAATTTTTTATTGACTAGAAAATAATATTTTAGCCTTTGTTAATTAGTGGTTTTTTTTAGAAAAAATTATAGAAAAAAAGATAGAAAAAAACTAAACAAATGAAAGTATATAGAAGAAAAGTCAATAGAGGGACGGACTACCCTATATTTATTTTTTGATTTTTTAAATTTTTATTGACTAGAAAATAATATTTTAGCCTTTGTTAATTAGTGGTTTTTTTTAGAAAAAGTTATATAAAAAAAGATAGAAAAAAAAACTAAACAAATGAAGGTATATAGAAGAAAAGTCAAAAGAGGGACGGACTACCCTATATTTATTTTTTAATTTTTTTAAATTTTTTATTGACTAGAAAATAATATTTTAGCCTTTGTTAATTAGTGGTTTTTTTTAGAAAAAGTTATAGAAAAAAAACTAAATAAATGAAAGTATATAGAAGAAAAGTCAAAAGAGGGACGGACTACCCTATATTTATTTTTTAATTTTTTTTAAATTTTTTATTGACTAGAAAATAATATTTTAGCCTTTGTTAATTAGTGATTTTTTTTAGAAAAAGTTATATAAAAAAAGATAGAAAAAAAAACTAAACAAATGAAAGTATATAGAAGAAAAGTCAAAAGAGGGACGGACTACCCTATAATTATTTTTTAATTTTTTTTTAAATTTTTTATTGACTAGAAAATAATATTTTAGCCTTTGTTAATTAGTGGTTTTTTTTTAGAAAAAGTTATATAAAAAAAAATAGAAAAAAAACTAAACAAATGAAGGTATATAGAAGAAAAGTCAAAAGAGGGACGGACTATCCTATATTTATTTTTTAATTTTTTTTAAATTTTTTATTGACTAGAAAATAATATTTTAGCCTTTGTTAATTAGTGTTTTTTTTAGAAAAAGTTATAGAAAAAAAGATAGAAAAAAAACTAAATAAATGAAAGTATATAGAAGAAAAGTCAAAAGAGGGACGGACTACCCTATATTTATTTTTTAATTTTTTTTAATTTTTTTATTGACTAGAAAATAATATTTTAGCCTTTGTTAATTAGTGATTTTTTTTAGAAAAAGTTATATAAAAAAAGATAGAAAAAAAACTAAACAAATGAAAGTATATAGAAGAAAAGTCAAAAGAGGGACGGACTACCCTATATTTATTTTTTAATTTTTTTTAAATTTTTTATTGACTAGAAAATAATATTTTAGCCTTTGTTAATTAGTGGTTTTTTTAGAAAAAGTTATAGAAAAAAAGATAGAAAAAAAACTAAACAAATGAAAGTATATAGAAGAAAAATTAAATTTATCAGCGACGGAATTATTCCGTCGCTGATAATCTATTTTTTTTAAAAAAATATAAATTATCAGCGACGGAATAATTCCGTCGCTGATAAATTTATCAGCGACGGAATAATTCCGTCGCTGATAATCTAATTTTTTTTTTAAAAATAAATTATCAGCGACGGAATAATTCCGTCGCTGATAACGTAAAAAAAATTAAAAAATAAATAAATTATCAGCGACGGAATAATTCCGTCGCTGATAACTTAAAAAAAATTAAAAAATAAATAAATTATCAGCGACGGAATAATTCCGTCGCTGATATTTTATTTAGCGACGGAATTAAATTCCGCCGCTGAAATTCCGTCGCTAAAACGAATATTCGTCGAATATTCATTTTTAGCGACGGAATTCAGCGGCGGAATTTAATTCCGTCGGTAAATTTGGCGCCAAATTTATTCCGTCGCTAAAGCATAATTTCCGTCGCTAAATAGCGACGGAATGCTTCCGTCGCTGTTGATTCCGTCGCTAAAACATCAGTTTCTGGTAGTGAAAATTTGCATCTTTATGGACTACTTCCTATTAATAGCAACACTCATTCATCAATCCTTGGTTGCCTTTCATGAAGGTCTCATATTTATTACTATGAACTTGCATGTCCCTTATTACTTGATTATATAAACCTCCAAAGATTGTTTTGATCCTGGTCCTTTGGATTCAAGATGACCAAAACATATGATGGTGATCAAGATTCGATTTTATTTTGTAATTCCTATTATTGTCATTTTTCCTTACTTTTCTAGTTATCTCCCCTTTTAGTGTCATAAAGTTCTCCCTTGATTGCTTTGGCCCTCTCATGTACATATGAATGTCATGATAGGATGTTGGTCCTAAGTCTCCCAAAATGTTCCCTTTTTATCTCTTTAACTAGGTCTTGGTCGTCGGATCATGATTGGTTGAAACATGCCCTATTAGGATTGTGATCAACCAAGCTAGGATCTTTTCCTAGTGGTTAGATGCTATTCAAGGGTGATTGACCATCTCATGCATGACTTATACTCCATATCAGTATCAAGATCAAGATGGAGAAAATATTCGACTCTTATCAATCATAAACTCAAAATTTCAAGCTTGCGTCAATTATGTGTGATGACTTTGCTTGAACCCGTTCTCACATATGTTCACCCCCCCTCTTTTCATCACATTTACGAAAATTCTTGTCTATCCTACCATTGATATTGTGATTGTTCAATGTGTATCCGTGATGATTGGATTTTGATTAATGTGTTCTCGTACTTTGAACACTATATATGATATTATTCTATCCATTTGATGAGGACTTTGTATGATTTGGTCTAGACAGATTGAAATGACCTTATTGTTGAATGAATTGGTCTAAACAGATTGAAATGACCTTAATTTATGATATATCAGAATAAGGGAGCGCCCCAGATAAAAGGCGTAGATTCTCTTATTCAGAATAAGGGGGCGCCCTAGATTAAAGGCGTAGATCTTCTTATTCAACGATCACCGAATGTGTGTATCGGAGTCACCCTAGATTAAAGGTGCACAATTACTTGGAATTGACGGACAAGTGTGTGTAAAGTTCTATCTGTTATTACAAAAGTGCCATTACTTGTTAATTGAAAAAGTATCCTTCTTTGGCATTCTCAGTACCAAAACTATTTATTGTACATGTTATCCTTTCATTGATATTTTGTTAACCTCCGTTCGTTCTGGTCGTCTCTTCTTAGAAACCGAAGAGACCCCGTATGAACTTACTGAGCTTTGTTCGCTCACCTTTTCATATTTTTTCCCCTCCCAGGTAATAAATGATTGGAGAGGATTGGCTGCGTGTTTGATGTATTTGCGGCTTTTGGAGTTCAAATAATTATTTTAGAATATTAAGTATTTCGAGCTAGTGGTTTGTACTAGCCGTAGAGATTATTACCGTTTTCCGCATTTAAGTTTATTTCAAATAGTGGTTAGTACTTTTGAATTATGGTTTTAGTAGCCGTTGGAGGCTATTCTATTATTAAATTAAGTATTATTATTATGTATGGATTTTGGGGTCGTTACAGCAAAGAACGCACGTATCAAAGGAATACAAATGAATAACTACCGGCCACTTGGTAGTATACAAATCATCAAATAGGGAATCCTATCACAAAGGAAAGATACATTCAAATATTTAAGGAACGTAATCCCTTACCTTGGGTTACTTGCGTTTCCTTGCAAATCCTTCTTGCACGAATCTACAATCATGCAAAAGCGAAATCTCAACTTTAGGTACAATTTACTTCTATCTACTTAGTACCTTTAATCATTTTACTCCACTTGGTTAACCTATGAGTTATTCTACTTAACTCCTTTTATGGTTAACTAATACCCTAAAAATGTTACCAAAACATCCCTACGGTTTCTAGAATCAATTCCCATCTTAATCTTTCATAATCATTTTTCATTCACTAAGTTACTATTCACAGCTTACTATTCACTGTCACTATTTACAGCACACACTAACACACACTAAACTCTAATTGCACACATAAACACACACACACACACACGTGAACCTAACACTATTCACAGAACACTATTCACGGAAATTAAAACACACACAAAACACACGGCAATACACACATACTGTACACACACCCACAAACACACCCACAAACACACGCACAAACACCCATACACACACAAAACCCTAACCACTTCTTCATCTTTCTAGCATGAAACCCTAGGTTCAACTTTAAGATTATCATGCCCAATCTCAATTTAAAAATTCATCAAAGATTTATCTAATCTCATAATCTCAATATCAATAATCATAATGATTTAAACCCTCAGCATACTTTGATTGTTAGGGTTCTATGTTTTCTAAGATGATCTATTTTAGAAAACAAAACTAGAAAAAGTTGAATGTGTTTACCTTAATTCCACGAGGGTTCTTCTTCCCCTTCCTTCTTCTATTCCTCTTTCTCTTACTTTCTCTCTTCTCCGCTCTCTCTCCTCTCTCACAGCGCCGCTCTCTCTCTTTCTCTTTGCGTTGCACAAATTTTACCATGTAAATAATGAGAGGTACTAGGTTTAGAGAGTATATATATCCATGGGTTATTTTCCATAACCCTAACCCATTTGATTTACCATATCTACTTCCAATGGATTAAATTTACTTAGGCCCAACCCTTGAGCCCAATACTTAAACCCAATTGCTCATTTATTTATTTTTGTCCAAGAATAAATAAAGAGCTTAAATAAATATATATATATATATATAAAAAATAAACGGGTCTTCACATTCTTACCCCCTTAAAAGTGTTTGGTCCTCCAAACTAAACGTACATTAATTTTCGAAGACATCGGGATACATTTTGCGTATCTCGCTTCCGAGTTCCCATGTTGCTTTTCGCTCTTTGTGGTTGCTCCATTGCACCTTCACATACGGAACTGGTAGGCTTTATCGCACACCTACTAAATTACTACAAGGACTCCAAATAATGTAGATAGTGAAAGTCCAGGATCGAACTCAGGGAACAGTATTGTACACGATCAAGTCACGCACACAAATGGGGGGCTTTTGTTTGTTGAATAATTATAATCCTACGACGGGAATTAAAATCTAAGTTATGAATAATAATGTAAACGAACACTTTGGATATGCAAAATTATCCCCGTCTATCAATCAATATCACCGGAATGATTCTTTCTTTCTTCTCCCTAATTACTTGATCACAAGATGTAAAATCTTTATCTCTTCTTTGTTAATAATTACTAGCGGCGACACGCTCAACTAATAATCCTAATCAATACCAAAACCTAGCCGACACGGTCAAGATTCAAAGTATTAATCGATGAAAAATTTAAGAGATTAAGATCAAGAAATTAACCTATTATTATTTCAAATAGAATCAAAGCCAATTTTACTTTAATTACAATCCAAGATGAAACATTCAAGAATTGCAAAAGTGCTACAATGATAACCCTAGTCCGACACGATAAGAGGGAAATCTAGCAATAATCAATTCAAAGGATTAAGGGATTGATCAATTTCTCAAAACCCTAGAAATTGATTTTGAATTAAGAACAAGTAAAATTGCAATTAGGGAAGAGTAATCAAAAGAAATCAAACCTCAATTGAAAGTCAAGATGGTTCAAAGATTACAAATCCAAAGCAAGAGACTTTAGCCTTCCATGGAGATTCAAAGTTCAATATTCTTTTGAAAAGCTAATGAAAGATAAGATAAAAAGACTGCTAGGAGAAAGTATTTATACTTCCTCCCTAAACCCTAGCTAAAAAGGAAAAGAAAATAAATTAAAAATAAAGAAAATTACAAAATTACGTCATTCCAGCGAACAGGGCACGACTCGTCCCCTGGGTCACGAGTCGTCCCTTGGCTTTCCTTCAATGGGGACGAGTCGTGATGTGGGGGACGACTCGTCCCTGTTGCATCAGCTTCTGAACCTGGCGTCCCCCCTTTGGGGAATAGTTGGGCCAAAGGAGGACGACTCGTCCCCTGAACTAAAATCGCTGATTTCTTCACATTTTCTCTTCAATCCTTGGCTCGCTTCCGAACCTCCTTGGCTTGACTTACATGGTGTAAACTTGATGAACTTTGAGCAACACTTGAGGACCTAAAACACTTACATCCAAAACTATCTAACAAATCTCTCAAATTACATCTTTTATATCAAAATCCTCACAAACATAATATCACTCAAAAGACATCAAACCAAACAAATTACATGGAAATGACACAAAATAATACCGGGAAACATAGGAATTACGCAGTACAAATCCGTGCTATCAAATACCCCCACGCTTAGACCATTACTCGTCCCTGAGTAATATCCTAAACTCCAATCTAACACCGGTCTAAAAACAGATGCAT
This sequence comes from Adenophora triphylla var. japonica, assembly GCA_022495995.1. Lineage (NCBI taxonomy): Eukaryota > Viridiplantae > Streptophyta > Magnoliopsida > Asterales > Campanulaceae > Adenophora > Adenophora triphylla. The sequence continues at coordinate 402,599 of JAFEMH010000620.1, read as the reverse complement.
GGGAGGTAAATGACTCCTATTCTCCTCTAATCCGCCAACAAAACAATGTCAACCAAGATAAAAATAACCATCGAAGTATAGAAACTTCGTCTCCTTATAACACCAAAATGATAACAATGAAAATAATGACCTTAGCTTGATACCAACTCCCATAATAAAACAGTACCCAAACTAAGGTCCACACAAATAAGCTAAGGGGAACTAAAAATGTCCTATGTTTCCCCCACGCTTGACTCACACTACAAACACCCTCATAAAAAGAAATCATTGTTAAGGTTGTGATCCTTAAACAAAGATTTACCTCGTGAAAAGCACCAACACCCCTTATAACTCCAACAGTGAACGAGGGTTTCTAAATCCTAGGCACCACTATCCAAACCTCCTACTCCAATAATGGTCCTACCCAAACACTCCAAACCTCCCTTATGTCTCCCACTCCGGTGATAAAACAGATAGAAAATATTCAATTCTCACCTTTTGCCTAGGCACCGTTTCCGGTTTTCACCTAGCCTCTCATTCTTTTTTTCAGTGGTTTTTTTTTTTTCACATACCCTCTCCTTTTGCCTAAGTGCCCTCTCGGGTTTTCACTTAGCCTCTCTTTTGTTTTTGAAATTTTTTTTTTTTTTTACATGTACAGATATAAACAGATGGAAACCACCTCATAAGCATCCCCATACCCCCACGCTTAAACCGCACAATGTCCTCAATGTGTGATATAAAGAAAATTGCGGTAAAACGAAAAGGAAAGGGAGTAAGAAGTACCATCACCGGCGAGAGCTAGAGCCTTCCCCCTGATAATAGAGTTGTCGGGAAGACTGCCTCCGAGCACGCTCCGCTGCTCTTGACTGTATCATAGTCAAGTAATCTTCTGACACTGGCTCGTACCTCCGTGGCTCAGGCTGCATCGCCCATGTCTCTAACTGCCGCGATCGGGCTCCCAAAATGGCCACCTCATCCTCAACACCCTCAAACCGGTCCTGCACCTCCTGAAATCGGACATCCTCTAAAGCCCATCGGCTCTGCTCCCTAGCCTGCCGTGCTCGCTCCTGCTCCTCAAGGAATGCCCTCTGAGACTGTTGCTGCTCCTCCAGGAATCTCCTCATCACATCCCACTGATCAAAAGAGCCCTGCTGGCCCTGATTTTGCTCTGCTTCATTCTGATCGCCCTGTTCCTGCTCCTGCTCCTCCTCATCATCCTCACTAACAGGATTCATCTCATCCTCAACCCCGGGCATACGCCAATGCCTGGCTTGTGTGCCACTCGGAAATGTGGCTCCAACCATGCAAGTCCATGTCCTCCTCGAATCACCATACTCAAATACTAAGGACATGTTGCCCGCTCCCATTGGGTTCCTCGCAAACTTATCATATTGAATAAGCCACTCTCTCGAATATAGAGTCGTGCCTGATGTCACTTGTACCGCCTCGGGCTTTAAATCTCCAACACAAGCTGCAGCAATCAAAGATATCATCCCCCCTACAGAAATGTTGCCCTTTTTGGTTAGGGCGAACGCCTCACATCTCTTCATAAAGATATCCACCCAATCCGGAATGACCTGATAACTCCTTAACCCCGCTCGCAAAAGATTCACCATAGCAAGATTCAGCTGAGCGGGTTCCCCATTAGCCAACCAAGTCATAGCCAATCCTCTATAAAATAGCTTCCAAGCCGGGTGGGAAAGAGAAGAAGCTCTAAGATATTTTTTTGTGCAAGGCAACCCCGTAAGCTCCGTAAAGAAAAAACAACTAGCTCCATCAGCATCCAACCAGCTTCCCCTCGGTTGGTCAACCCCCAGAATTTCCCTCAACTCATCGTAGGACACTCTATAAGCTGCATCATCAACATGAACCCGAATAGTATTGGCATTTGCCCCCTTTCCTACCTCCACGGTCGAAAGAAATTCCAGAGTATATCTCAAATAAGTGTCAGCTCTCTTCCCCAAGAAGGTACTCAACCCGGCTTGGTTCATTAAATCCGCCACTAAAGGTTCTAATCCCAAAGCCCTTAAAACCGGTTCATGGAGGAAGGTTGTAACTTGAATTTTCCTACCCTCCAAATTCCGCCACTTTTTCTTTTGAGCGGAAGTCAAATTGTGTAATCCCATAAACGGAAGGGAAGCACTAGGGGGAGGGGGATCATTTGGGACCTCGGATTGAGTCGATATTCTACCTCTTTTATTTCCACCCCCTCTAGCATCTCTTCCCCTAGAAGTCATTATTTCAACACAATTCAAAACAATTCCACACAAAATTCACACAAATTCAACCCAAACAACCCACTTCGCCTTATAACAACAACACCTTCTAATCCCAACCGAACCGCCAAAAAAACAACTTCAACAAGTCCCAAGTATTTAAAGTGCAAGAGGAAGGGTTGAAATTTTACCTTAATAACACTCCAAAAACAGCCAAAATCCTCCTTGTATCCTCCTTTGTAGCACCCACAAATTTTGACCAAGCAATTTTCGGATTTAGCTATCTAGGGCTTGAAGAATTTTCGAATTTGGGTTTGATTGAAGGCCAAAATTGTGGAGGGTGGGTCGGAATTAGGTAAAGATGGTGGATTAGGGCTTGAAATTCGAAGAAAAGAGAGAGATTTGGTGGAATTTTCGGATTTGGGTAGAGAGAGGAAGCTTGGAGCTTCAATGGAGTTTGAAGGTTTTGAAGATGGAGAGGGAGAGGGTGGGCTCGGTTTTGGTTAAGGAAGGGTAAGAGGGTGAAGGTTTTGGTTGAGGGGGAGGAAATATGGTGGATTTAGGTGGTGGGTAAGGGTGGATTTGGTGTTGTTTGTAGAGAGGGAGAGAAGGAGAAGACTAGGGCACGAATGAGAGAGGAGGGGACGACGGCTGAAGGTTAAAACCCTTTGAATTTCTGAATTTTTTTTTTTATTTATTTTTTTTTTTTTAGACGCCCAGGGGACGAGTCGTCCCTTGGGTCACGAGTCGTGACCAATTAATCCCCTCTACGAATGGCGTCCCCTTGGGGAATAGTTCCTTTGTCACGGGGACGAGTCGTCCCTCGAGCCAATTTCACCCTTTTTTTTTTTTTTTTTTTTTTTTTTTTATAACAGGCCCAGGGGGTGATCCATTCTCCTTGCTACTCCCTGCACAACACCACCAAAACAAATACCCTTAAGTAGCACCGATTCAATTAATGATGAAAAAGATAAAATACAACAAAAATAAAAACAAAACTAAGAATGAAAGATTGAATCCCGGGTTGCCTCCCGGTTAGCCGCCCTTCTTTACCGTCTTTAGCTAGACCAAACGCCGGGTAAGCCCCCGGCTAGCATCAAAGTTTAAGTCCTTGACAAGACTCAAGAAAGAAGGTCTACTCATAACTAGGATTTTGGAGATAATGCACCTCCATATCCTCATTTATACCCACGCCATCATGATACAATTTTAGGCGTTGACCATTCACTTTAAAAACCTTGTCTCCGGAGAGACTACTAATCTCAACCGCACCATGCGGATATACCTCCCTCACAATAAAAGGTCCGGTCCACCGCGACCTTAGCTTTCCGGGAAACAACCGGAGACGGGAATCAAATAAAAGGACTTTTTGACCAACCTTAAAGTCCTTTCTATTGATCATTTTATCATGCCAAGCTTTTGCCCGCTCCTTATAGAGTTGGTTGTTCTCGTAGGCTTCTCTCCTAATCTCATCCAACTCACTTAATTGCAATTTTCTCTCCTCACCGGACCCATCTAGGTTCATATTGAATTTTTTTATGGCCCAAAATGCTCTATGTTCCAACTCCACCGGTAAATGGCATGGCTTCCCAAACACTAATCGATATGGGGACATACCGATAGGTGTCTTGTAAGCCGTCCGATAGGCCCACAAAGCATCATCGAGTCTAAGACTCCAATCCTTCCTAGACGGATTCACGGTTTTCTCAAGAATGGACTTGATCTCCCGGTTGGACACCTCCGCTTGGCCATTAGTTTGGGGGTGATAGGCGGTCGAAATCTTATGAGTGATATGATATTTCTTAACCAAAGCTTCGACCGTCCTATTACAAAAATGGGTCCCCCTATCACTAATGATGGCCCTTGGCATACCAAACCTACTCACAATGTTGGTCTTAAGGAAATTGACCACTACCCGTGAATCATCGGTGCGTGTGGGGATTGCTTCAACCCACTTGGAAACATAGTCAACCGCCAACAAGATATACAAGAAGCCAAAAGAATTGGGAAAAGGACCCATAAAGTCGATTCCCCATACGTCAAAAATCTCACAATTTAAGACAAAATGTTGTGGCATCTCATCACGTCGACCAATGTTACCAACTCTTTGACACCTATCACAAGATTTGCAAAAATTATATGCATCATAGAACATGGTAGGCCAATAAAAACCACTCTCAAGCACTTTCCTCACCGTGTTTCTAGCACCGAAATGACCACCGCATGCATGCTCATGACAAAATCTAAGGATAGAATGAATCTCACTATCGGCTACACACTTACGGATCACTTGGTCCGCACAATGCCTCCACAAATAAGGCTCATCCCACACATAATATTTTACCTCACTCCGAATTTTATCCTTTTTAGATTTATTAAGTCCCGGAGGGAACTTTTGAGACACAAGAAAATTGACCAAATCTGCATACCACGGTGCAGACGACTGAACCACCCAAAGAGACTCATCGGGAAACTCACCCCGAATTGAACATTGATTAGAGGGCTCATCCTCTTTAAGCACAAGATGACTCAAATGATCGGCCACAAGATTCTCGGCCCCCTTCTTATCTTTCACCTCAATATCAAATTCACTCAATAAAAGGATCCACCTAATAAGTCTAGGTTTCGCCTCTTTCTTGGTCATAAGATACTTAAGAGAAGCATGGTCGGTGTAAACAATGACTTTGGTGCCTAAAAGATATGACCGAAACTTCTCAAGAGCAAACACAACCGCCAACAACTCCTTCTCGGTTGTGGTATAATTCCTTTGGGCATCATTGAGGGTCATAGAAGCATAATAAATGACATGGGATGCCCTCTCAACCTTTTGACCCAGAACAGCCCCAACTGCATAATCACTAGCATCACACATGATCTCGAAGGGGCGAGACCAATCGGGTGCTTGAATTATGGGGGTGGTGGTCAACCTAGACTTCAACTCATCAAACGCTCCCTTACACCTCTCATCAAAATGAAAATCAACCTCTTTTTGTAATAAAGTGCATAGAGGAGAGGTGATTTTTGAAAAATCCTTTATGAAGCGCCGGTAAAATCCCGCATGACCGAGGAATGACCGGACCTCACGCACATTTGTGGGATAGGGGAGGGAAGAAATGACATCAATTTTCGCCTTATCAACCTCTATGCCTTTCTTTGACACCACATGACCCAACACAATGCCTTGCTCAACCATAAAATGGCATTTTTCATAATTTAAAACCAAGTTTGTTTCAATGCAACGGTCCAAGACAAGAGCAAGGTGAGCAAGGCATTGGTCGAATGAGTCTCCATGAACGGTGAAGTCAGTCCATGAAGACCTCCATGAAATTCTCAACAAAGTCGGAAAAGATGCTCATCATACACCTTTGAAAAGTCGCAGGTGCATTACACAATCCGAACGGCATCCTCCGATATGCAAAGGTGCCAAAAGGGCAAGTAAACGTAGTTTTCTCTTGGTCCTCCTAGGCAATAGGTATTTGAAAATACTTGGAATAACCATCAAGGAAACAAGAAATGCCCTTCCGTCTAACCTTTCAAGCATTTGATCAATAAAGGGGAGGGGAAAATGATCCTTACGTGTTACCTCATTAAGGCGCCGAAGGTCGATGCAAACTCGCCAACCCGTTTGCTCCCTTGGATTGGCACCAACTCTCCCTTATGATTTATGGAGACGGTGATCCCGCCGCTTTGGAACACACTGAGTGGGACTCACCCACTTACTGTCGGATATGGGGTAAATGATCCCCATCTGTATTAACTTCAGCACCTCCTTTTTTACCACCTCCATCATTGGTGGATTCATCCTCCTTTGCGGTTGCTTAACCGGCTTTGCATCATCTTCCGTAACAATCTTGTGAGTACACAAAGATGGACTTATGCCCTTAAGATCGGCAATAGTCCACCCAATCGCCTCCTTCCTTGCCCGAACCACCTCTACCAAGTTCTCTTCCTGCACCTCATTCAGCTTGCTTGAGATTACCACCGGCAACGTATCATTCTCTCCCAAGTAAACATACTTCAACCCTCCGGTAGGGTCTTCAACTCGAGCTCGTGTGCCTTTTCAATAGACGGCACGGGTTTCCCGGCGGAATTTCTAACCGCACCTTCACATACCCCGAGTATCACCTGTTAAGCTCATTACTGCTTCCTTCAAACTGTCAGAAATTTCAAAATCCAACTCCGCCAACCCCAAGGCATTCTCTAAAACCGCCTTCAAATCATCATTGGTGCCGCTCACCTCAAAAATATCCTCTACCACAAAGCTCGATTACATCCATGAAACATAAAGAGTGGACGTCCTTTGGGTATTTCATGGAGTCAAAGATGTTGAACTCCATGACCTCGCCCATCGAACTCCATAGACAACGAACCATTGGCCACATCCAACTTGGTTCTAGCTGTAGACATGAAAGGCCTTCCAAGAAGAATGGGGGCCTTAGGATCGAATCCATATCCAACACGTAAAAGTCAGTAGGAAAAATCATCTTACCAACCCAGGACGAGAACATCCTCTACTAACCCCTTCGGATAAGCGTTGGACCGGTCACCACCCGTATAATTACCCGGTGTCTTGCAATGGCCCCAATTTTAGGTTCTCAAACAATGTGTAAGGCATCACATTGATTGAAGCCCCCAAATCGAGCATTGCCTTGTGCTCCGATGAATCCCCTAGAGAAATAGTGGATCACAAACATTCCCGGATCATTACACTTCTTAGGTAGCTTCCTTCGATAAACGGCGTAAACATGCTCATGAACCTTAGCCTTTTTCTCGACTCCTCAACCTCTGGTCTCTCTTAGTGGTACATAGCTCCTTCGTAAACTTGGCATACCTGGGACACCGAGAAGGTCCAAGAACGGAATGTTCACCTCAAGCCTCTTGAAAGTATCAAAATTGCCTTGTCGGGCTCAGTTTCCTTGACTCTCTCAAGGCTTGAGGAAACGGCACATCTCGGCTCTACTACCGGTGGCACTGACTCGAGATGCGGTACCACTTCTCTTCCACGACTTTTTCTCGTTGGCTCGCCTTCTCAACCTCTAACTCCGGTTCCTCGTTGATCACCGTGTCTATCAACTCCTTACCACTCCTCGTTGTTACAAAGACTCACGTTTCGATTCGGATTCGGTTACTGTCCTTGATGGCAACTTTCCCGAATTCCCGAGCCTCCAATCTACCCACCGCATTCGCAATCCTGTCCCCATCTCGCTCTCTCAAGACCACCGATACTCGTGACGCCCTTCGCTGATACCGTCAAGACCGCTGGATAAGGTGCTCATACTTTGAGCCAATGTGCGGAACATATCTTCGCAGATCGTCCCCCGTGGTGACCGCTGCGGCCGCTGCCGGGCTGCGGCCGAAACCGCCGCTGAACCGCTGAGGCCGCATAGGTGGCCTAAACCGCATTGCCGCCGAACCGGCAGAAACCCCGCGGATTACCGAACCGATTACCGAACCGGCTGCCGCGCCCATTCGGATTGGACCAACCGAACCTGTGGTGATTCTTCCAGCTTGGGATTGTAAGTGTTCTGTCTCTCGGCCTCCGAAACCCACCGCATTCACATCTTCATACTCACCGTTTGTAAAGTCGGACACGAATCCGCTCGGATGAGTCACATCGTAACAAATACCACACTGCTTCGGCGGCCGTCCTAGCATCATTGCTTTCATCATACTTTTGATGTCCTCGACATCGCTTTAAGTTGATCCGCCACCCCACTACCGGGACCCTCCGCATTAACCCGCCCGACACTTGACCTCAAACCATGTGTCCTGGTACTCTTCGCTAGCTCCTCCAATAATTTCGAGCTTCCGCAGTAGTCTTATTCAAGCATGCTACCCCCACATGAAGAGTCAACCATTCGCTTGTCCCGATGCAAGCCCTCCATGGAAATACATAATCGCTTGATCAAAGCATCATACCCGTGGTAGGGACAACTCCGAGTGAGTGTATGAAATCTCGTTGAAGTAATCGTAGAATGATTCATCCCCTTCGCTCCATATTGCTTATGTCCCTTTTCATCACATTGATTTGATTCACCGGGAAGAACTCATCCAAGAAAGCTTCCTTTAACATCTCGCCAGGTGGTAATGCCGCTCGGGCCAGGTGGTAGTACCATACATTGGCCCCGTCCCTTCAATGTGAAAGAGAAAGCTCGGAGCGTAAGCTGCTCAATTGGGAGATCCGAAGGCTTCATATACTGTGGTGCATACTTGCACAAATTGGGAAACATGCCGATTCGGGTTTTCACCGGGTAGCCCATTGAAGCTAGGCAATTGATTTAGAAGCCCGGTTTCAACTCAAAGGTGACTCCCGCCGGCAATGCAGAAAAGTAACTGCCCGCGGTTGCTCCGTCCCAGCTTGGAGCCGATTTTTTCTCTCTAAGTGTACGCTTTGCTCTATCCCCCATCTCTGTCTCCCAACTATTATAATTCAACCTCCTGTTTGCTTTGCGTCCTTTCCTGAAAGAACGTTCAATTTCTGTATCAAGAGGCACAAGTAAATCGTTAGTAGAACGGGTGTGAACCATGCAAGGTTACACACACCACAAGAGAGCAGGTATATCACTTAGCGTATAACACAAATACTAAAATAAAAATAAATAAAAAGAAAAAGAAATAGATTAAGAACGAATATGATCGTAAACAATTACACCGTTCCCCGGCAACGGCGCCAAAATTTGGTAGGCTTTATCGCACACCTACTAAATTACTACAAGGACTCCAAATAATGTAGATAGTGAAAGTCCAAGATCGAACTCAGGGAACAGTATTGTACACGATCAAGTCACGCACACAAATGGGGGGTTTTGTTTGTTGAATAATTATAATCCTACGACGGGAATTAAAATCTAAGTTATGAATAATAATGTAAACGAACACTTTGGATATGCAAAATTATCCCCGTCTATCAATCAATATCACCGGAATGATTCTTTCTTTCTTCTCCCTAATTACTTGATCACAAGATGTAAAATCTTTATCTCTTCTTTGTTAATAATTACTAGCGGCGACACGCTCAACTAATAATCCTAATCAATACCAAAACCTAGCCGACACGGTCAAGATTCAAAGTATTAATCGATGAAAAATTTAAGAGATTAAGATCAAGAAATTAACCTATTATTATTTCAAATAGAATCAAAGCCAATTTTACTTTAATTACAATCCAAGATGAAACATTCAAGAATTGCAAAAGTGCTACAATGATAACCCTAGTCCGACACGATAAGAGGGAAATCTAGCAATAATCAATTCAAAGGATTAAGGGATTGATCAATTTCTCAAAACCCTAGAAATTGATTTTGAATTAAGAACAAGTAAAATTGCAATTAGGGAAGAGTAATCAAAAGAAATCAAACCTCAATTGAAAGTCAAGATGGTTCAAAGATTACAAATCCAAAGCAAGAGACTTTAGCCTTCCATGGAGATTCAAAGTTCAATATTGTTTTGAAAAGCTAATCAAAGATAAGATCAAAAGACTGCTAGGAGAAAGTATTTATACTTCCTCCCTAAACCCTAGCTAAAAAGGAAAAGAAAATAAATTAAAAATAAAGAAAATTACAAAATTACGTCATTCCAGCGAACAGGGCACGACTCGTCCCCTGGGTCACGAGTCGTCCCTTGGCTTTCCTTCAATGGGGACGAGTCGTGATGTGGGGGACGACTCGTCCCTGTTGCATCAGCTTCTGAACCTGGCGTCCCCCCTTTGGGGAATAGTTGGGCCAAAGGAGGACGACTCGTCCCCTGAACTAAAATCGCTGATTTCTTCACATTTTCTCTTCAATCCTTGGCTCGCTTCCGAACCTCCTTGGCTTGACTTACATGGTGTAAACATGATGAACTTTGAGCAACACTTGAGGACCTAAAACACTTACATCCAAAACTATCTAACAAATCTCTCAAATTACATCTTTTATATCAAAATCCTCACAAACATAATATCACTCAAAAGACATCAAACCAAACAAATTACATGGAAATGACACAAAATAATACCGGGAAACATAGGAATTACGCAGTACAAATCCGTGCTAACCGCTTTCTTACATTCTCGTCCTTTCTGGACGATCTTGATCAGTCTTTCATCATAACTCAAATCGGCACGGACTCTTAGCTGCTTGTACTCGATCACGTGGCTCGGATCGTGAATATACTTCCTTAGCATGGAGACATGGAACACATTATGCACTCCAACTAATACCGGCGGTAGTGCCAATCTATAGGCCACTTCCCCAATCTTGCCAATGATCTCTAATGGTTACACATATTATGGACTTAACTTTCCCTTGGCTATACTTTCTTGCATCTTTACTGCTTCTTCGTCAATTTCTTGGGCTTTCTTAATTCTGTTCAAAAGTGTCGGCTGAACCTTCAGCTGAACCACATACCTTTTAACTCGCACTTCTAAGTTTGAAACCTCAATGTTATTCCACACACTTACCCCCTTAGAAATCAATGCCGCTAAGGTTCCTTGATTCTTCCTACTCAATGCATCAGCCACCTTATTGGCCTTCCCTGGATGGTTTGATATCATACAATCATAATCCTGCAATAATTCAAGCCATCTCCTTTGTCTTACGTCAAGCTCCTTCTAGGTGAAAATATACTTAAGACTCTAATGGTCCATAGAGGTCTGACAAGTTATTCCATACAAGTAAAGTCTCCAAATCTTCAAAGCAAAACAGTTGCTAGCTCCAAATCATAGGTCAGGTAATTTTTCTCATGGTTCTTCAATTGTCTTGACACATACGCTATAACATTATCATTCTGTTATCAACACGCAACCTAATACCTTCAGTGGAGTATCACTATATATCACAAATCCGTCCGATCCTTGGTATAGTAAGAACCGGTGCGGACACAATTTGACTCTTCAGTCCTTCAAATTTCTTTTCACATTCTTATAACTAAAAAAACCTTGTTCCTTTCTGCGTTAACCTTGTTAGTCAGATGCGACCACTTCGAAAGTCATTCAATGAATCTCCTATAGTATCCTCTGTTAACCTCAAGAAACTTCTTATTTCACGGACTATAGGTGGTCTCTCCCAGTTTACTATAGTTTCTATCTTTGTAGGATCTACGGCAATCCCATCCCTAGATACCACATGACCTAAGAATACTACTTCCTCAAGCCAAAATTTGCACTTCTTGAATTTAGCGTACAACCGCTGGTCCCTTACATCCTTTTCGTAGCATCTTTCGAGCCTTCATCACTGATATAAGACCCAATCGACTTCTCGGCTCCGATCCTTTAAAATAAAACTCTTCTCCAGAAGGTAACCCAAAATGTACTTCCTTCTTAAAACAATCTACTTTGGCATGGTACGCAGATAACCAATCCATTCCCAAAATGATATCAAATTCATTCATTTCTAATTCTATTAGATCAACTTCGAGTTCTCTACAACTTATGTTTCAAGGGACAATTCTTATATACAGACGGTATAGGGATCGACTCATTAGTCGGGGTATCTATCACCAAAGGTATTTCTAATGCCTCAGGTTTCCATTTCAAGCGTTCCGCTAAACGGGTACTAATAACAGAATGGTAGCGTCGGTATCGATCAATGCATAACACTACGAGAGGGAAAAAAATGAAGAGTGCCTGCCACGATGTCATTTGTGGCTCTAGCATCCCTGGCTGTCATGGTGAATACACGGCCATGACCTCCTCCACTTCCTTTGTTGTCGTCCTTAGTTCCTTGAGCATTAACGTCCTTCTTGGGTTCCGGACATTTCCATTTCGGATGTCCCACTTTATTACGCTTGAAGCACTCGCCCGTCCTTATGCCAACAATCCTCGCTTTGTGTCCCCCATCGCACGTCTTACATTTTTCATCGGTTCCCTCTTCCTCGAGTGTCACTTTGGTTCCCGTCTACTGCAGTTCCCGTAGTTCTTGTTCGGATAATTGTTACCTCGCCACGCCTTTCCCGCCTTCATCTCGTAGCCTTTTCGCTTATTACCGCCCCCTCCCGATTCCATTTCCCTGTGAATCCATTGGACTCGGTCGATTCCTTTTCATTGGACTTCCTCTTTTCCTCTTTCTTGTTGCGATAGTTGTCTGATTCCTTCTCCACTATTCTGGCCCGGTCCAACACTTGGCCATAAGTCGGTAATGAGTAGAGGGGTGATCCCCGAATCTGATCCTATCACTTAAGCCCGCCTCGAATTTTCTCGCTTTCGATCCTTCGTTCTCGAAGAAGGCTGGTGCAAACTCCAACAATTCCGTGAATTTGGCACAATACTCATCCACGGTTTTTCCTCCTTGTTCCAGGGTCAGGAACTCTGCTACTTTTGCATTTCTTACACTTGCTAGATAATACTTATCGTTGAACGCGGTCTTGAACATGTCCCACGTGTAGTTTCCGGTTCCACGTGCAGTCGCTGCTCTGCGCTCGGCTTCCCACCAAGTTTGCGCACTACCTTTCAACACAAAAGTTGCGAACACCACTTTCTGCTCTGCGGTGCAAGTAATAGTCTCAAAGATCTTTTCCATATTTTTAATCCAGTCCGTTGTGTTTCTCCCTCGGATCTCCGGAAAACGAGTCGGGTTTTCTCCTGCGAAATCGCTCCCGGAGGTCCCCTGAGCGGTACTGGTTGAGGTGGTGGCTGCTACTGCGCCAACCCCTGCACAACTTGACCAATTCCGGTCACCGCACGAGTTAAAGTACGTAATGATTTGCCATGTCGTGTTTGTCGTCCATGGTCGCCATTTCCACTCCCGGTGTTCCTCGACATCTGAGACGATACATAACATTCTCATTATTATACGAATACAAGGTGTTTTCACTCACACCAATACTAGCAATATTCATGCTAATTACTTTATACTTATACACATATACAATTTTAATACCTATTAACACATTCAATCATAGGTCATTTCATCAGACCACCAATCGTTTCACTAGATTGGTAATTACTTTCATAGGTCGTTTCACTTGACCCAAAATTAATCATACTTGGCTATTCATTTAGCCAGTTAACATATACTTTTGGTCAATTCACTAGACCACTCTTTCATGTTCCAATTCAATTCACATAATTAACATTTAGGAACACAATTACGCAAATATAATTTAATTGCAACTAAACTTTATTTCATAACAAAAATGAAAAACCAATAAAACATCCAAAACCAAAATCCTTGCTACTAGAACGAAAAGCGCTAACTCACTTATCTCTTCTAGGAAATAATAGTAAAATAATACCCCACTTTTCACTCATGGAGTTACATTCTTCCTAGATCTTCCCTTAGGTCTTCCACTTGACACTCTCACTTTGTTCTTGGATCCCTTTGGTCTTCCTCGAGTCCTATGCATTAGTGTCACTAGTTTCTCATCCTCATCAAAATCGGAGTGGCTCCACTCCCTATTATTTCCTCAGCTACTTCTTCTATAGCATTCTCATTCACTATGTTACCTTTATTTGGTACCTCAGCTGCCCGACATCTTAAGTCTTTAAATCCTCAAGCTCGTGATACCATCGATAAGCTTGTTCTCTCGATAGACCACTATTTGTATTTATACAAGTCCATCATATACAAATAACATCATCACAAATCATATTCAACTTAAGAGTAGTCCTTCAGATTACTCGAAGGATCTTGTTATACTTCCAGAGAAAACTTATTCTAGGCTCTTCCCTAAAATAGTAAGTTTCCCAAAATAGAAAGTTTCTATAAATAGAAAGTTTCTCAAAATAGCACGTTTCCGTAATCAACAAGTTTCCAAAAATAATAATTTTCTTAATATAGAAAGTTTCCAAACTTAAAAAGTTTCCTGAAATAGAAGGTTTCCACAAATAGTAGGTTCCCAAAATTGGAAGGTTCCCAAAATAGTAGGTTCCTAAATAGTATCTTCCCAGATATAGAAGGTTTCCGACTATAGAAAGTTTCCTAAAAGAGTCACTTTCCAAAAGTGCTAACTTCCCAATTACAATCTCTTAATTTCCACAATTTCATAGTTAGACTCTTGAGAAATTTTACCCTAAAATCCTCTGTCCCAAATATTTTCTAGGTAGGCCCAATTATATTCAAGTACTACTTCTTCTAGTATGCTTAATGCTCTAACAGTCTCCCATGTGACCTAAAACCAGGCTCCGATACCAACTGTAACGACCCCAAAATCCATACATAATAATAATACTTAATTTAATAATAGAATAGCCTCCAACGGCTACTAAAACCATAATTCAAAAGTACTAACCACTATTTGAAATAAACTTAAATGCGGAAAACGGTAATAATCTCTACGTCTAGTACAAACCACTAGCTCGAAATACTTAATATTCTAAAATAATTATTTGAACTCCAAAAGCCGCTAATACATCAAACACGCAGCCAATCCTCTCCAATCATTTATTACCTGGGAGGGGAAAGAATATGAAAGGGTGAGCGAACAAAGCTCAGTAAGTTCATACGGGGTCTCTTCGGTTTCTAAGAAGAGACGACCAGAACGAACGGAGGTTAACAAAATATCAATGAAAGGATAACATGTACAATAAATAGTTTTGGTACTGGGAATGCTAAAGAAGGATACTTTTTCAATTAACAAGTAGTGGCACTTTTGTAATAACAGATAGAACTTTACACACACTTGTCCGTCAATTCCAAGTAATTGTGCACCTTTAATCTAGGGTGACTCCGATACACACATTCGGTGATCGTTGAATAAGAAGATCTACGCCTTTAATCTAGGGCGCCCCCTTATCGAATAAGAGAATCTACGCCTTTTATACAGGCGCTCCCTTATTCTGATATATCATAAATTAAGGTCATTTCAATCTGTTTAGACCAATTCATTCAACAATAAGGTCATTTCAATCTGTCTAGACCAAATCATACAAAGTCCTCATCAAATGGATAGAATAATATCATATATAGTGTTCAAAGTACGAGAACACATTAATCAAAATCCAATCATCACGGATACACATTGAACAATCACAATATCAATGGTAGGATATTCCAAAGAACGCACATATCAAAGGAATACAAATGAATAACTACCGGCCACTTGGTAGTATACAAATCATCAAATAGGGAATCCTATCACAGAGGAAAGATACATTCAAATATTTAAGGAACGTAATCCCTTACCTTGGGTTACTTGCGTTTCCTTGCAAATCCTTCTTGCACGAATCTACAATCATGCAAAAGCGAAATCTCAACTTTAGGTACAATTTACTTCTATCTACTTAGTACCTTTAATCATTTTACTCCACTTGGTTAACCTATGAGTTATTCTACTTAACTCCTTTTATGGTTAACTAATACCCTAAAAATGTTACCAAAACATCCCTAGGGTTTCTAGAATCAATTCCCATCTTAATCCTTCATAATCATTTTTCATTCACTAAGTTACTATTCACAGCTTACTATTCACTGTCACTATTTACAGCACACACTAACACACACTAAACTCTAATTGCACACATACACACATACACACACACACACACGTGAACCTAACACTATTCACAGAACACTATTCACGGAAATTAAAACACACACAAAACACACGGCAATACACACATACTGTACACACACCCACAAACACACCCACAAACACACGCACAAACACCCATACACACACAAAACCCTAACCACTTCTTCATCTTTCTAGCATGAAACCCTAGGTTCAACTTTAAGATTATCATGCCCAATCTCAATTTAAAACTTCATCAAAGATTTATCTAATCTCATAATCTCAATATCAATAATCATAATGATTTAAACCCTCAGCATACTTTGATTGTTAGGGTTCTATGTTTTCTAAGATGATCTATTTTAGAAAACAAAACTAGAAAAAGTTGAATGTGTTTACCTTAATTCCACGAGGGTTCTTCTTCCCCTTCCTTCTTCTCTTCCTCTTTCTCTTACTTTCTCTCTTCTCCGCTCTCTCTCCTCTCTCACGGCGCCGCTCTCTCTCTTTCTCTTTGCGTTGCACAAATTTTACCGTGTAAATAATGAGAGGTACTAGGTTTAGAGAGTATATATATCCATGGGTTATTTTCCATAACCCTAACCCATTTGATTTACCATATCTACTTCCAATGGATTAAATTTACTTAGGCCCAACCCTTGAGCCCAATACTTAAACCCAATTGCTCATTTATTTATTTTTGTCCAAGAATAAATAAAGAGCTTAAGTAAATATATATAAAAAAAATATATATATCCATGGGTTATTTTCCATAACCCTAACACATGCTTTATTTAGCGCGTGTGCACACACACACACACACTTATTTGTTTGCACAGTCACGATAGAGAATCCATCATGGGCAAGAGAGGTGATCTCTTAATAATCTCTCCCATAACTTGACCCCCGAACCGAAATCTTTCAGACTTTTTCAAAGTTTGAGCTTTGATAAATGGCAACTCTCATTTTAAATGAACTAGTAGTGAGTAACCCGTCGAAATTCGATAGGCATAGTTAGGCTTTAGCCATTATGCAAAATGTTATAATTTCTTTTGTGGGTCATTTTCTGATTAGGAAAGATTAGTCAAAACATCTTTAATTAAACAGCAGAATATTTAAAGATTAGGCAGTAAACGTAATATTATGTAAACATTTAACATGACATCTATTCTTTGTTAACATACTATTATTGTACTTGAATGTTTTAAATTGATATGTATATAGTGATTTATGATATATAAAAATTTTATCTTTTAGCAAAAATTACAATCCTAATTTATTCTAACTCTTCTCTTTCCTATCAATATCTTGATTCCTATCAACGTTAGGATTTTTTTCATTTTTTTTAGGAACCAGGAAGGCTGGTATGGAGATTTTATTTCATTAAAAATAATAAAGCCTAATAATTAAAACCGAATAAGGTCAAGGCGGCCAAGGCCAAGCCCAAGCCCATCCAATACCATCCAAGGCCGAACGCCCCATACCAGCCAAGCTCCGGCCAAGCCACAAATTACCATGATGGATGATTCGTCCTGTGGGGCACGAGTCATGCCTTGTAACTTTGAGAAATCCTCAACCGCGCCAGATAGGGTCGTGACATTGTCGTCTAGGTCGTGCCAAGGTGGGGAAGACTCGTCCCATGTAGCACGAGTCGTGCCCTGCTCCCAAAAAAACTCTAGCTCTGCCGAATGATCCATGTGCCTCGGCCATGACCCCAATTGGCCGGCCAAACAATATCAGAATAGGCCAAAACCAGAAAACCAAGGCCAAAACCAAAATTACCAAACCCATAATGAATTTGTCCAATCCAAAACCAAAATATTATCTTCGTAAAGCATAGTAACCACTCTCATCAAACCTTAGAGCATCCAAACATTTTAATATCATTCTTTATCTTCTTCACAAAACCTCAATGAAAGAGATGAAGCAACTGATGTCATCCAGTTACTAAAAAACTAAAAGGTTTAGATCAAAAGTATATTTTCTTTATGGATGAGCAACGGAAAAATAAAGAGATCAAGGGGTATATTTGTGTTGAATTTGAAGTAAAGTAATGAGATAAAATATTGTTAAAACAGCATGGGCTTTACTGAAAAAGAAGCAAAATACACCATTAATTAGAAACATTAATACTTGTCATGTATCTTCTTTTGAGTTGATGAGCATAGCAAGCATTATTAGTTATGACTTTATGAATATTTACCTTATAAACAATAACCTTTTATTAAATGAAAAATCAAATTGTTAAATGAAAAATATTTAAAAAGAATATAAGTTTAATTAACAATTAATTTCATTTAAATAAACGAAAACAATATGTTAGGTTTATGTACAACAATAAAAAGTTCAACGATAATTTTGATATAAAACATTTAGCTAGGACGGATGGAATTATATAATAAAAAATATATTAAGATTGATAGGGTTATTAACGTAATGTAGATTTTTTTTTTCTTTTGAAGATTTGTAGGGATAATTTATAAGGATACTTGGTAATCAATTTAAATTTGAATTGACATCTTCAAAATGTATTAATGTGTTTAAATTAGGATAATTTTGAAATTCAAAACATTTAACTATATTTAAATTAGGATAAACATTGAAGATTTGCATGAGTGATTTTATGGCATTTAGAAAATTTGCCTTATTAAAAAACTTTTTAAATTTTAAGATTAGATCAGTTTATGATACCCGAATTTAACTTGCCATAGCACTGTTTCTCAAAATTTTAAAAAATCAATTCCTGTAATTTTAATACTCCACTAATTGAATTTCATGGACTTCTTTCAAAAAAAAAAAAAAAATTGAATTTCATGGACTTAGTCAAACAATTGAAAATGTAAACGTTTTTTTTTTTAAGAAAATATAACCCATTTGATAAATATGTAAGATTTGAATTAAATCTAATCTAATTTGATAATATTAATAATTGAATTCTAATTTCAAATTATTTTACAATACTTTCCTTAGTTTATACACGATATTTTTGTCAAGTTCAACCAATTTGTTTCCATATACTCTATTATTTTTATAAAGAAAACATACTAAATATATACTTGAGTTATATAAGGATTAAAAAAATAATATAAGGAAAATATACGAAAATAATTCAATGAGTAAACCATACTATATATATACTTGATTTATTGCCGAAATATAAGGATAGTTAAGTCTAATTAATCTTTTTTAATGGACTAAATGAATCTTATTAATTGCCAAAATTTAAGGCTAATTATTTTAAAAAAAACTTATTGGATTTATTTTAATGTATAAGTTTAATTAATTTCATTTAAATAAACGAAAACAATATGTTAGGTTTATATACAACAATAAAAATGTGAGATGATAATTTTGATATAAAACATTTAAATAAACTTATTTGTGAATTATTTCATTTAAATAAACTTATTGGATTTATTTTAATGTATAAGTTTAATTAATAATTAATTTCATTTAAATAAACGAAAACAATATGTTAGGTTTATATACAACAATAAAAAAGTGAGACGATAATTTTGATATAAAAACATTTAAATAAACTTATTGGATTTAGTTCATTTAAATATTGGATTTATTTCATTTAAATAAACTTATTGTGGAATTTAATTTTCAAAGGACTAAAACACAAATGAATTAAAAGGACTAAAACACATATAATTGTTATTTATGGACCAAAAAGCTGATTTATTGGCGTAAATAGATGAAATTTAAGAACTAAAATGTAAAATATTGGCGAATAAGAGATTGACACGTGGCGAGCTGTGTAGCTTGAAATTTCTTCTGCTTTAATATTATACATGGATTGTTCCGCTTTGAATGCCTTCCATTCGTTCCTCCCAAATAAAATTCATGCCAAAACTTCCCATGCTTGGCGGCATCGGGTCAGGGTTATTCACACTAACCAATTATTTTGACCTTTCATTGAAACTATAAGATTTAAATCACATATTCTTGTATTTCATATTACTTGAAAGATATTCTTCGCCTAAAGATTTATGTAAAAAATACTCAATAATATATCATTATTTATAACAATAAAAGAAAATAATTATTACAATACTTAAACAACTACAAATTATACAAAATAAAATAAAATATTACAATGGGATCTGCTTAATTAGCATACCCTCAAGAATTTATTAATTAAAACGCTTAGATAAGAGAATATGTTTCGCTTTTTATGCGACCGGCAAGAAAAAGTCAATTTCTCTTTCCACTATATTTTTCATTCAATGAAATGTTTATCATCACATCATATTCACTCATTTACTTCACGTTGGCAACGAGTTGCAGTGGTACAACCCCTTTCATAATGATGTGCAGGACGATCATGACATTTTCCGGGTGTTACGCATGGAATTCCGTCACCATTTCGTATGGGATCATAATTAATCGTAGTCCCATCAACAACTTCAATGGATATTGCAGAGAACAATATCAGTGTTAAACAAAGAAAAGTTACTGTTCGAGGTGATTGAGCCACATCATCCATCATAAATGCGAAAATGTGACTCAATCAAAGGCGATATCTTATTGCAAATTTATGAAATGCGAAAATTGTATTTGGCTTGTTAATCAAAATGGTTAAATATAGGAATTTATAGAAAACGTATGTTTCTATGTTTAGAAATTTGTTTAGGTCTGGTGGACTTAAATTAACAAGCTTTTAAAACCAATAAATATAGTAATATAGAAATCGAAATTTGTTGGATTTTTAGTTTGATATTGATAGCTTCCGCTATATCTTCGTTTTAATATTGAAAATTTTTGTGGTTATTTTTTATTTCGATGAAGCTATGTGTTCGCATTTCCTTAACATTGAAAACTTTATATGGTTATTTTTCATCTTAAATTTGTGAACAAAATGAGCTCTAAATGGATAATTTTCCAAGAAGAAGAAAAAAAATGAGAAAATAATTAGGAAAACAAGAACCAATTTTGATAGATTTAGACCATTGAGGTACAATTTCTCATACAACTGTTATAGCTTTCCATACAAAATGCAACTTAAAACCGTTTAATATAGGGTTGTTATATATTCCTTGACATTTTGGTAATGTTGTACACTAAGACACAAAGTAATAGGTTGAATTACATTTAAAACGTCATATAGTTAGCATGCGATTTCAGTTTTTCCACGTCTTTCTCTTTCCATACTGTCTCCCTTTCCATACTGACCCGTGCCAATGGAACGGGCTTTTGAGTACTAGTATATAGACATTCTGCATTGGGAAATGGACCACAAATTTTCCCCTTAGGGACACTAAATCTACTGTTCCAATTATTCTCCACATTCCCTAATGTTGGAAAATTCCAACATTATACGAAAGATCATTCTTTTACGTACTACCTTCCCAAACCCTTAATCTACATCCTCCTACCCCTAGTGCACATCCAAACATTAAGCCTTCATAGTTAGCTTGGAGCATTAGAAGTGAAAACATGACTAGGTCAATGCCTAGCACATCCATTCAAGATAAAATCTTTTCATCTTTGGTAGCCTCTTTACTCTTAAACTTATATCTTTAATCATAAAATTTGCATCTTTACCCTGAAGCTTGCATTTTTATCATTAAAATTTGCATCTTTATGGACTACTTCCTATTAATAGCAACACTCATTCATCAATCCTTGGTTGCCTTTCATGAAGGTCTCATATTTATTACTATGAACTTGCATGTCCCTTATTACTTGATTATATAAACCTCCAAAGATTGTTTTGATCCTTGTCCTTTGGATTCAAGATGACCAAAACATATGATGGTGATCAAGATTCGATTTTATTTTGTAATTCCTATTATTGTCATTTTTCCTTACTTTTCTAGTTATCTCCCCTTTTAGTGTCATAAAGTTCTCCCTTGATTGCTTTGGCCCTCTCATGTACATATGAATGTCATGATAGGATGTTGGTCCTAAGTCTCCCAAAATGTTCCCTTTTTATCTCTTTAACTAGGTCTTGGTCATCGGATCATGATTGGTTGAAACATGCCCTATTAGGATTGTGATCAACCAAGCTAGGATCTTTTCCTAGTGGTTAGATGCTATTCAAGGGTGATTGACCATCTCATGCATGACTTATACTCCATATCAGTATCAAGATCAAGATGGAGAAAATATTCGACTCTTATCAATCATAAACTCAAAATTTCAAGCTTGCGTCAATTATGTGTGATGACTTTGCTTGAACCCGTTTTCACATATGTTCACCCCCTTCTTTTCATCACATTTACGAAAATTCTTGTCAACATGCTTTATTTAGCGCGCGTGCACACACACACACACACTTATTTGTTTGCATAGTCACGATAGAGAATCCATCATGGGCAAGAGAGGTGATCTCTTAATAATCTTCTCTCCCATAACTTGACCCCCGAACCCAAATCTTTCAGACTTTTTCAAAGTTTGAGATTTGATAAATGGCAACTCTCATTTTAAATGAACTAGTAGTGAGTAACCCGTCGAAATTCGACAGGCATAGTTAGGCTTTAGCCATTATGCAAAATGTTATAATTTCTTTTGTGGGACATTTTCTGATTAGGAAAGATTAGTCAAAACATCTTTAATTAAACAGCAGAATATTTAAAGATTAGGCACTAAGCATAATATTATGTAAACATTTATCATGACATCTATTCTTTGTTAAACAATTCAGAGATATCAAATTTTGTGATTTCATAAATCTACTAAAAATAAAAATGATAAATAGGAATATCTTTAGCTAAAATAGCTTACATCATAGTAAAACATTGTACTTGATACAAAAAAAAAGTAAAAAAAAAAAAAAGAAAAAGAAAAAACAATTAAGAGATCAAATAGGTCAAGAAGAAGAAAGAAGATGAGAGCAAGCAATAACGGAGGATGATTTTGCCGAATTCTTTTTCAGCGACCTACTCAAAATAAACTCACGACTGAATTTTTTTTAACCAAGTTATATTCACGCAAAAAATATAAAATAATTAACGAATAATTATTTTAATTATTACGCTTATTAGGTATTGAATGTTTTAAATGGATATGTATATAGTGATTTATGATAGATAAAAATTTTATCTTTTAGCAAAAATTACAATCCTAATTTATTCTAACTCTTCTCTTTCCTATCAATATCTTGATTCCTATCAACGTTAGGATTTTTTTTTCATTTTTTTAAGAACCAGGAAGGCTGGTATGGGGATTTTATTTCATTAAAAATAATAAAGCCTAATAATTAAAACCGAATAAGGTCAAGGCGGCCAAGGCCAAGGCCAAGGCCAAGCCCATCCAATACCGTCCAAGGCCGAACGCCCCATACCAGCCAAGCACCGGCCAAGCCACAATTGCCATGATGGATGACTCGTCCTGTGGGGCACGAGTCGTGCCTTGTAACTTTGAGAAATCCTCAACCGCGGCGCCAGATAGGGTCGTGACATTGTCATCTAGGTCGTGCCAAGGTGGGGAAGACTCGTCCCATGTAGCACGAGTCATGCCCTGCTCCCAAAAAAACTCCAGCTCTGCCGAATGATCCATGTGCCTCGGCCATGACCCCAATTGGCCGGCCAAACATTACCAGAATAGGCCAAAACCAGAAAACCAAGGCCAAAACCAAAATTACCAAACCCATAATGAATTTGTCCAATCCAAAACCAAAATATTATCTTCGTAAAGCATAGTAACCACTCTCATCAAACCTTAGAGCATCCAAACATTTTAATATCATTCTTTATCTTCTTCACAAAACCTCTATGAAAGAGATGAAGCAACTGATGTCATCCAGTTACTAAAAAACTAAAAGGTTTAGATCAAAAGTATATTTTCTTTATGGATAAGCAACGGAAAAATAAAGAGATCAAGGGGTATATTTGTGTTGAATTTGAAGTAAAGTAATGAGATAAAATATTGCTAAAACAGCATGGGCTTTACTGAAAAAGAAGCAAAAGACACCATTAATTAGAAACATTAATACTTGTCATGTATCTTCTTTTGAGTTGATGAGCATAGCAAGCATTATTAGTTATGACTTTATGAATATTTACCTTATAAACAATAACCTTTTATTAAATGAAAAATCAAATTGTTAAATGAAAAATCTTTAAAAAGAATATAAGTTTAATTAATAATTAATTTCATTTAAATAAACGAAAACAATATGTTAGGTTTATGTACAACAATAAAAAGTTCAACGATAATTTTGATATAAAACATTTAGCTAGGACGGATGGAATTATATAATCAAAAATATATTAAGACTGATAGGGTTATTAACGTAATGTAGAATTTTTTTTTTCTTTTGAAGATTTGTAGGGATAATTTATAAGGATACTTGGTAATCAATTTAAATTTGAATTGACATCTTCAAAATGTATTAATGTGTTTAAATTAGAATAATTTTGAAATTCAAAACATTTAACTATATTTAAATTAGGATAAACATTGAAGATTTGCATGAGTGATTTTATGGCATTTAGAAAATTTGTCTTATTAAAAAACTTTTTAAATTTTAAGATTAGATCAGTTTATGATACCCGAATTTAACTTGCCATAGCACTGTTGCTCAAAATTTTAAAAAATCAATTCCTGTAATTTTAATACTCCACTAACTGAATTTCATGGACTTCTTTCAAAAAAAAATTGAATTTCATGGACTTAGTCAAACAATTGAAAATGTAAACGTTTTTTTTTTTTAAGAAAATATAACCCATTTAAGGCTAATTATTTAAAAAAAAAACTTATTGGATTTATTTTAATGTATAATTAATAATTAATTTCATTTAAATAAACGAAAACAATATGTTAGGTTTATATACAACAATAAAAATGTGAGATGATAATTTTGATATAAAACATTTAAATAAACTTATTTGTGAATTATTTCATTTAAATAAACTTATTGGATTTATTTTAATGTATAAGTTTAATTAATAATTAATTTCATTTAAATAAACGAAAACAATATGTTAGGTTTATATACAACAATAAAAAAGTGAGACGATAATTTTGATATAAAACATTTAAATAAACTTATTGGATTTAGTTCATTTAAATATTGGATTTATTTCATTTAAATAAACTTATTGTGGAATTTAATTTTCAAAGGACTAAAACACAAATGAATTAAAAGGACTAAAACACATATAATTGTTATTTATGGACCAAAAAGGTGATTTATTGGCGTAAATAGATGAAATTTAAGAACTAAAATGCAAAATATTGGCGAATAAGAGATTGACACGTGGCGAGCTGTGTAGCTTGAAATTTCTTCTGCTTTAATATTATATATGGATTGTTCCGCTTTGAATGCCTTCCATTCGTTCCTCCCAAATAAAATTCATGCCAAAACTTCCCATGCTTGGCGGCATCGGGTCAGGGTTATTCACACTAACCAATTATTTTGACCTTTCATTGAAACTATAAGATTTAAATCACATATTCTTGTATTTCGTATTACTTGAAAGATATTCTTCGCCTAAAGATTTATGTAAAAAATACTCAATAATATATCATTATTTATAACAATAAAAGAAAATAATTATTACAATACTTAAACAACTACAAATTATACAAAATAAAATAAAATATTACAATGGGATCTCGCTTAATTAGCATACCCTCAAGAATTTATTAATTAAAACGCTTAGATAAGAGAATATGTTTCGCTTTTATGCGACCGGCGAGAAAAAGTCAATTTCTCTTTCCACTATATTTTTCATTCAATGAAATGTTTATCATCACATCATATTCACTCATTTACTTCACGTTGGCAACGAGTTGCAGTGGTACAACCCCTTTCATAATGATGTGCAGGACGATCATGACATTTTCCAGGTGTTCTGCATGGAATTCCGTCACCATTTCGTATGGGATCATAATTAATCGTGGTCCCATCAACAACTTCAATGGATATTGCGGAGAACAATATCAGTGTTAAACAAAGAAAAGTTATTGTTCGAGGTGATTGAGCCACATCAGCCATCATAAATGCGAAAATGTGACTCAATCAAAGGCGATATCTTATTGCAAATTTATGAAATGCGAAAATTGTATTTGGCTTGTTAATCAAAATGGTTAAATATAGGAATTTATAGAAAACGTATGTTTCTATGTTTAGAAATTTGTTTAGGTCTGGTGGACTTAAATTAACAAGCTTTTAAAACCAATAAATATAGTAATATAGAAATCGAAATTTGTTGGATTTTTAGTTTGATATTGATAGCTTCCGCTATATCTTCGTTTTAATATTGAAAATTTTAGTGGTTATTTTTTATTTCGATGAAGCTATGTGTTCGCATTTCCTTAACATTGAAAACTTTATATGGTTATTTTTCATCTTAAATTTGTGAACAAAATGAGCTCTAAATGGATAATTTTCCAAGAAGAAGAAAAAAAATGAGAAAATAATTAGGAAAACAAGAACCAATTTTGATAGATTTAGACCATTGAGGTACAATTTCTCATACAACTGTTATAGCTTTCCATACAAAATGAAACTTAAAACCGTTTAATATAGGGTTGTTATAGCTTCCCATGCAAAATGCAGCTTGAAACTGTTTAATATAGAGTCAATAAAAATTGGCATTTAAGGATTTTTTGACGAAAAAGTTAAAATTTCAGTTAAATCGGCACGTGTCAAGCACATGCCACTCAATCAGGGTTTATTTGAATTTAATATTGCTCAATAATGGTTTAATATAACTTATATTATTTAAAGGGCTAGACATTATTTTTTCGATAATAATAAATAATAAATAAATAAAACTAATGTTGGACAATTGCTATGGCTTCTTTAAGACTTAACGAAAAAACTGACAGCAAAAGTAACGGAGATTGAAAAACAAAGGGATTCAAGTCGAGTCTTGTATTTAATACAATCTCCGTAAGAGTTATTTGTCCCGCACTGGTGCTTACGGTTGTATGACAAAACTCTAGTAAGATAAAACGACTTACTATTAGTTATAAGGAGCACTCCAATATAACTAATCTAACGAACAACAAAGGTTTTAGAACTTTGGACTTGAAAGATTGAATGCAACAATATGCAATGATTTGGGTATGTTAATCTATCTCTCTAGAGGGTAAAAGGCTCAGAATGACTGTATGTTCTAATTGAAATTCGGAGGGAAACTATTTAAAAGAAGTTAAAGGGTTCATGGCTGTTCACTCCAAGAGGTGCCAAACCTGTTCAAAATCTGAGTACGAGCGCGGCCGCTCTTGCCTTGAGCGCGACCGCGCTGGCATCCCGAGACCAAGCCATGATTTTCTTAAAATCGGCGCGGCCGCTCTAGCCGGAGCGCGACCGCGCCGAAGCCCGAACCGAAAGGTCACGAAAACCTTTTGAGAACAGTTGTGACCCAAAACTAATTTGGATCAGTCCAAGTCAACCCAAGTTAACTTTAACCCTTTATTTAACTTCCGTTAAGTTACAAAAACACTTGTCATTAATTCTCATTCACCCTAAATGGTTTTAGAGACATTAAATAAGTATAATAATCTACAACAAATGTAGAATATAATTTGTAACTAGTTCCGTTAACACATAACGAACTTCCGTTAGAAACTAGATCAACGTTAAGTTAAACTTAACTTTTCGTTATCCATTTCCAACAATCCCCCACATGAATGACAATTAATGCATGAATGCAATTTCGTCCAAAGTTAGGCGAACTATTATTACATCGGGATAGATAGCTTGTGGCCTTGAATCTTCCCTAGTGAAATATTATCGGATATACTAGCCATTTGGTAGCGAGTCGCTTTGAACCAGTGACTGTCGGGTGTATACCAAGACAATAATACTCACATAATAACAGCTCTAACAATTGTTGTTCTCACGTTTTGTCCATTTTGGCCCTGGACCGTATCTCATTCATAAGCGTTCATTTAAAGGCGGCCTAATTACCTCTCGCTTATATAGGTGATTCTCACTATAAGGAGTATCATGCACTACTCCACCCGTAGGTATAGAAATCATTAAAAGTTTTCTCAACTTATCCTTACCACTGCTGCATGTGCTTGTACTTGGATGTTCTGGGAATGAGTATTCAACATCTCCATGTTAATAAACCGAGTTGTTGTTTCCAAGTAACTCTACTAGAACTTATAACTTGGTTGTCTCATTGAACCAAGGGCCTGGGATCTCCATTTCTCAAGGTTGAGTGTCCGCTATAAGTTCTTTTGTTGTGGGTTTTAAACCCATTCCCTTAATGCTTATACAGTTGATCTCTATTTATACCTTTGGTAAATGGATCCGCTAAGTTATCACATGATTTTACATAATCAATGGTGATAACGCCATTCTTGATCAACCTGTCTAATGGTATTGTGTCTACGACGAATATGTCTAGACTTACCATTGTACATACTATTCTCGTGCCCTTCCAATTGCCGATTGACTATCACAATGGATTAGTACAAAGCGCAGTTTGCTCCAACAAGGAACATCCTCCAGGAAGTTCTTAAGCCATTCTCGCTTCTTCCCCAGCCTTTATCTAACGCGATAAACTCGATTCCATAGTGGATCCGGCTATACACGTTTGTTTGGAGGATTTCCATGACCTTTGCTCCTCCACCTATAGTGAATACATATCCACTTGTGGATTTAGAGTCTTTCGTGTCCGATATCCAATTGGCATCACAAGATCCTTCTAATACCGCTGGATATTTATTGTAAAGTATCCCATGGTTTAATGTATACTTTAAATATCTTAGTACTCTCATTAGTGCTTTCCAATGATCGGTACTAGGATTGCTTGTGAACCTACTTAGTTTGCTCACCGAATATGCAATGTCCGGACGAGTACAATTTGTTAAGTACATCGATCGCCAATTATTCTTGCATATTCCAGTTGAGAAACCGGTTCCCCTTTGTTCTTGGCTAAATGTAGAGCCAAGTCTACAGTGTCTTAGGGAGGGTCATCAAAGACATTGAATTTCCGAAGAACATTTTCTAGGTAATGGGATTGTGAAAGAACTAATCCTTCAGATGTTCTAGAGATCTTTATCCCTAATATTACATCAGCTAATCCCATGTCTTTCATGTCAAAGTTCTTCTTTAACATGCCTTTGGTATTCATGATTAAATCATGATTACTTCCCATTATGAGCATGTCGTCTACATAAAGACAAATGATAACGAATGATTCAGATGTTCCTTTAATGTAGACACATTTGTCACATTCATTGATCTTGAATCCATTTGATAACATGGTTCTATCGAACTTCTCATGCCATTGTTTAGGTGCTTGTTTTAGTCCATACAAGGATTTTACAAGTTTACACACCTTTCTTTCTTTACCAGGAACCACGAACCCTTCGGGTTGTTCCATGTAAATTTCTTCATCAAGTTCTCCATTAAGGAAAGCAGTCTTCACATCCATTTGGTGTATCTCAAGATTATGCACTGCTGCAATAGCTATGAGAACATGAATAGATGTGATCCTTGTGACAGGGGAGTATGTATCGAAGAAATCATATCCCTCTTTCTGTCTAAAGCCTTTGGCAACTAGCCTAGCTTTGTACTTTTCGATAGATCCATCCGCCTTATACTTCCGTTTAAGGATCCATTTGCAACCTAATGGTTTGCAACCTGGAGGGAGATCAACTAATTCCCAAGTATTGTTGAGCATTATGGATTCTATTTCACTGTTAATAGCTTCCTTCCAGAACGAACTATCCGGACCGGACAAAGCTTCTTTAACAGTTGATGGTTCGTTTTCTAACATGTAAGATAGAAAATCAGGACCAAAAGTCTTTTCCACTCTTGCCCTTTTGCTACGTCTCGGTTCTTCATCTTCTATTTGAGAAGGACCGGATGTAGACTCATGTCTTCTCTTATTAGAACCTACATCTTTCCTGTCCTTAACCGGAAAGATGTTTTCAAAGAATACCGCATTCCTTGATTCTATAGTAGTTCCTACGTGCATATCCGGAATGTCCGATTTATGCACTATAAACCGATAGGCACTACTATTATTGGCATATCCAATAAAAACACAGTCAATGGTCTTTGGGCCAATCTTGACTTGTTTAGGCTTAGGTACTTCAACCTTGGCCAAACACCCCCACACTTTAAGGTATTTAAAACATGGCCTACGATTATGCCACAATTCATAGGGCGTTTTATCAATACCTTTCTTGGGTATTTTATTAAGAACATAATTAGAAGTGAGTATTGCTTCCCCCCACAAGTTGTCGGGTAAGCCTGAACTGATCAAAAGCGCGTTCATCATCTCTTTGAGAGTACGGTTTTTGCGTTCAGCAACTCCATTAGATTGAGGGGTATATGGAGCCGTTGTTTGATGAATTATGCCGGATTCCCAACATAATCCTTCAAACGGTGCTTCATATTCTCCACCTCTATCGCTTCTAATTTTCTTAATTTTCAAGTTAAGTTGATTCTCAACTTCTTTCTTATAAGTCTCAAAAGCCCCTAAGGCTTCATCCTTACTTCTTAAGAGATAGACATAACAATACTTAGTGCAATCATCTATAAATGTAATGAAGTACTTTTTGCCTCCTCGAGTTTGCACTAGTTTTAAATCACATATGTCGGTGTGAATTAACTCGAGAGGAGTTGTGTCTCTTTGTATGGCATTAAATGGTGACTTAGTCATTTTTGCCTCAACACAAACTTCGCACCTATTAGTCGAGTCGGATTTAGTCATTTGGATTAAATCTTGTCTCGCTAATTTCTTAATGGTGTCGAGGTTTACATGTCCTAATCTATCATGCCATAAATTAGAACTTTTCGACAAGTAAACATAAGGAACACAACTTTTATTCATCGCACCTTGGCGGATTACAGTCATTACATTCATTTTAAAAAGGCCCTCCTCGAGGTAACCTTTTCCAAGAAACAACCCATTCTTGGTTAGTACAAATTTGTCGGATTCGAATACTAGTCTAAAACTGGCCTTACTAAGCAAAGCGCCGGACACCAAATTTTTACGGATGTCTGGAACATGCAGCACATCCAACAAGGTTACTTCTTTTCCGGAAGTCATCTTCAAAATCACGTTTCCAATGCCTTGAACATCGGAGGTCGCAGAATTTCCCATGTAAAGCTTTCTTCCGGAGATGGGAGTATAGGAGGAGAAACTTTCCTTGTTACCACAAATATGGCGGGTAGCACCGGTATCTATCCACCATGCTTTAGGGTTCTCCTCCAAATTTGCAACGTTGGCTTCAAACACAACCGCTGCAAAGTCTAGGTCCATGTGGTCAACATTGTTCGCCTCTTTCTTTGGGAGACGACAATCCCTTGACAAGTGGCCCGGTTTGCCACAATTATAGCACGACCCCTTGAACCTTTTAGAGGTCTTCTTCTTCCCTTTCTTAGCATTCCCGGTATTTTCGGAATGCTTTCTCTTTGTGCCACTCGTGCTAGCCTCGGCGAGATTGACCTTTGCCTCCATCTTGCCTTTAGCAACTTTGGCCTCATTCATTCTATTGTTCTCTTCTATTTGAAGACGAACAACAATGTCTTCTAAGGACATCTCCTTGCGTTTATGCTTGAGATAGTTCTTGAAGTCCTTCCACGAAGGAGGCAACTTTTCAATGATAGAAGCCACCTTAAATGGATCATTCATGATCATCCCTCGGCATCAAGCCCATGTAGAATGATTTGGAATTCATCTACTTGAGTTGTTACCGATTTGGAATCGACCATCATAAAGTCAAGATACTTACCGACGACAAATTTCTTTGACCCGGCATCCTCGATCTTGTACTTCCTTTCCAAGGTGTCCCACAACGCCTTGGCTAACTCGACTGTACTATACACATTGTATAGTGCATCGTCAAGTCCATTCAAGATATAGTTTTTACATAGAAAATTACCGTGAGCCCAAGCCTCCTTTGCCATTTGCCTTTGAGGGTCCGGATCACCTTTTTCTACTGTCGGAGGATCTTCCTTTAAGAAGCGGTGCAAGCTTAGGGTGGTCAAGTAGAAGAGCATCTTCTGTTGCCATCTCTTGAAATCCACACCGGTGAATTTCGCGGGTTTCTCACCATGACTGATGTGATGAGTTGTAGGAGCGGGAGCAACATTGTTGAATGTAGTATCACCTTGTGATGGAGGCGTCACATTCCCTTGACTAGATGAAGTGGTGTCTTTCTCGTTTGCCATCTCTTGATAATCTTGAAGAAGCGTCAAATAACTCTTACGATTGTTGGACAATTGCTATGGCTTCTTTAAGACTTAACGAAAAACCGACAAAGAAAAGTAACGGAGATTGAAAAACAAAGGGATTCAAGTCGAGTCTTGTATTTAATACAATCTCCGTAAGAGTTATTTGTCCCGCACTGGTGCTTACGGTTGTATGACAAAACTCTAGTAAGATAAAACAACTTACTATTAGTTATAAGGAGCACTCCAATATAACTAATCTAACGAACAACAAAGGTTTTAGAACTTTGGACTTGAAAGATTGAATGCAACAATATGCAATGATTTGGGTATGTTAATCTATCTCTCTAGAGGGTAAAAGGCTCAGAATGACTGTATGTTCTAATTGAAATTCGGAGGGAAACTATTTAAAAGAAGTTAAAGGGTTCATGGCTGTTCACTCCAAGAGGTGCCAAACCTGTTCAAAATCTGAGTACGAGCGCGGCCGCTCTTGCCTTGAGCGCGACCGCGCTGGCATCCCGAGACCAAGCCATGATTTTCTTAAAATCAGCGCGGCCGCTCTAGGCTGGAGCGCGACCGCGCTGAAGCCCAGAACTGAAAGGTCACGAAAACCTTTTGAGAATAGTTGTGACCCAAAACTAATTTGGATCACCCAAGTCAACCCAAGTTAACTTTAACCCTTTATTTAACTTCTGTTAAGTTACAAAAACACTTGTCATTAATTCTCATTCACCCTAAATGGTTTTAGAGACATTAAATAAGTATAATAATCTACAACAAATGTAGAATATAATTTGTAACTAGTTTCGTTAACACATAACGAACTTCCGTTAGAAACTAGATCAACGTTAAGTTAAACTTAACTTTCTGTTATCCTTTTCCAACAACTAAATCCCCTCCCTCTTCATCTTCCCAATTTTCACAATTCCCCCAATCCATTGGCCCTAACCCACCACCGTGGTCCCCCACCATTAGTCTCAACCCAGCATCGCCGATCACCACTACCCCCACTGAGCTCGTGACATTATCTCTGCCATAAAAGTCAACGGTGTAGTTTCTTTTGGATTTCATAGATAATTTTTTATGTGAAGAAGAAATTGAGAAGTTTCATAAGCATTTAAAGTTATAGATTGCGCTCATCGAAGAAGTAGATATGATGTCGAAGTTGAAATTGAGGGCCGACGATGACATCAATACCACTATTAAGTGAATTTAAGTTTGTAAGTTTGATTTTAACTTCAAAAATTGAGAAATTCCATAGTGGTTATATCATCAATTTATAAGTTTGATTTAAGCTAGAGCAATTGAATCTGGATTGAGATACCACCATTGACAATACCGTCATTGACGTAATTTAACATGGTAAATTACTAACTCTGGTTTCAACTAGTCATCTCTACCATTATGTCTAACTTTTTGAAAGTGTATTAGATAGATCGTGGGTTGTGGTGCAATACAAAAGCAATAGCGTGGGAGGGGATTAAATCGGCGGCCGACGGTTATGGAATGACGAGGGATAGTAATAAAGAAGGGGTGGGGAGTGAGTATTATTTGGGGAAAAATATTTTAACCCTTTGATTTTTGAATGTATATTTGATCCTTAAATTGGCAATATTTATCTCAAATTAACTTTTGTTGAGTCACACATGGATGACATGTGCCAATTTAACTGAAAATTTTAACTTTTTCGTCAAAAAACTTTTAATTGTCAACTTTTATTGATTTTGGACTCTTAATCGCCAAAAAGAGAACATCGAACCATGCAGTGCAAACACCCTCCGAACTTTGGACCCTTAATTGTAATTTGTCATTAAAATTTTGACTTACATTCATCGCAATCGAACTTATTAGTAATTTGTCCCAATTTTTTGGAGTTCTTAGCCAAATTGACTTGCATACAATTTGGGAATAATCAATTTCACATTTGTACTTCATAAACGTGAAATTTCACACGCGTACTTTACTTTCATTTTTATTTAACCAAATTTAACACTCGTTAAAAAACTAACGACCAATCCATTAGAGTTGATAATTTAACAAGTGCAACAATCAAATTGTTTAAAGGGGATGAAAGTGTATAATGTTAAAATGTTTGACCTTTAAATTATTTCCACAAGTTGAAGTGTTAAAATAAAAAGGAAACTTTACCCTTTTTAATATAAAATAAAATTTAATATAATTAAAATTTTGATTTATGAAATGCAAGAAAATAATATTTGTTTTGTACGGTTTCAAAAATAAGTGTGGAAATAAATACATTAAGAAATTAGCATTATATAAATATAAAACTAGAAAATTCTGAAAATCGTTTTTATAAATTTTGTATTTATTTCAAAATTTTATATTATATAATTTTTAAATATTTGACATTTGAATTATTTTCTTCTTCATCTTCAACAAATAATGAAAGGCCACAAAATTCAAAGCAAAATCCAAATTGATGAGAGAAGTAAAATTCGTTCAAAACCCAAATTCATCAAAGCAAAATAGAAATTACATTAATCTTTATCTTCATCTTCAACCACCATCATCAACACCAACACAAAGAAACTAACTAAAACCCAAATCATTCATCAAAAAACAATCAATTTCTATACACTTCACAAAGCTGATATTCTGCAAAAATGCATTTGAAATTGATGAGATAAGTTTAATAAAAGGTAGGTCTTAGAGATTAAAGCTCGAATTTGGACTCATATTTGGAAGGAGAAATTTAGGCATTCGGTCAACTTGGTGCAAGGTAGAGGAAAGAGGGAAGGGGCGACTATCGACAGAGAAGAGAGGTGAGGGAACGATAGGGAATAGTGGGGTGGCGCAAAATGGTGAGAGAGCAAGGGTTGAGTGATGACTGCGGGGAGAGGTTTCTTCCTTGTTCCATATTTGTTTTCTTTAATCAGTGGTGGAAGAGATAGCCAAAAGTGGTTAGGGGAGAAGTGATCGTCGGAGAAGAAATTGTGTCGTTCGGCCATGGAAGAAGAAGATGGAGCCGAAGGTGGGAATGGGGGAGAGGGACAATCTGGGATATGGAGGAAGAGGGGGCAAAATGTTGGGAGGGGGGGTCATTTAAGGTCCATAGTTCTTCACGTTCACATTTTTTTTTTCAAATTTTACATATTGAACCCCTAAATTATTATATATGGTCACTTAAACATGAAACTCATCGTAGAGATTAGATTTGAACAATTTGACTGTTGCACCTATTAAATTTCTAACTCTAAATGAACGTAAAGTACGCAGGTGACATTTCACGTATATGAAGTAAGTATGTGAAATTGACTATCCCCAAATAGTACACATGTCAATTTGGCTAAAAACTTAATTTTTGGTCATCGATTTGAATTTGAACATTATTATAAATAACATGATTAACCTAATAAAAATATAAAACTTATTATTGATACACTATTATAAATAGTAGCAGTAACATTTTTTTTAATTTTATTAGAATAATTAAATTAATCTGTTCAAAATTATTGTTCAAAGTTAATTTTTTTGACAACAAAAAAATGAACCATTATTCCGGAATGAAGGAAGTATGTGCTAACAATTTTGTTTGAAATAGTGTTAGCCAAATATAGCAACATGCTGGTCTCACTTTTTAATGATTAATATAATTGAACTTTGACCAAAAAATTAGAAAAAATGATTATCTCAATAAAATTCCAAACATTTTACTAATACACCATTAAAATACTAACACTAACAATTTTTAAAATTTCATTAAGGTAATTAGCTCTTTTTCTAGATCTTTCCCTAAAAAAATTCAATCAAATCAACCACTAAAAAGTGGAAATATCAGTTGAGGTGTGTTGGAAAAATAGTGCGTTTTGAAGGAAATTAATGGATTAATTTTTAAAGGGTAATTTTGTCAAATTACTTAATTGGTTATGTGTTTGTGAAATAAAATATTTATTTGTCAAAAATGGTTTTTGGATAAATTAAATATGAATGCTCAAAGTAAGTGGCCCACATTTTGCTAATCATTTTGATTTTGTAAATCAAAAATGCCTTTGACTTTGACTGATATGCTCGGCCGAGTAGAGTGATTGACTCGCCCGAGCATAGCATGGCAGAATGACAAAGTTTCTGGAAAGTCATGCTCGGCCAAGGCATATGCCTTGCTCGGCCGAGCAGATCTGAGCAAAAGTTTCTGGACAGCATTGCTCAGCCGAGCAAGGCATATGACTCGGCCGAGCAGTTCCTGAGCAGACATTTAATAGCCAAATATTAAATGTGGAAAACTGAAACGCAAAATCATTATGGCTAATATTTTCTAATTAATGATTGTTTAATTTCTTAATAATGTTGTTTATTACATAATTAAAACAATATTTTCAGTTTTTGATCTTGGTTTTTGAAGTTGTTTAAATTGTTGTTTCTCAACAACAATTAGAGACACTTGGAAGAACTTTGAGAAAAACACAACAGAGAAAGAAACACTTGGTTTTCTGCAAATCCTCCTCCATATCCTCTTGTTGCATCTTGTCAATCATCCTTTGGCCTCCTAGCTTGCATTGTAACATCAAGAGGTGATCTAGTCCAAGCTCGATTCAGCTCGCCGGGAACTTTAGGTGCAAAGTACCCCCGGTCCGCACGTTCTATCTTGGGAGACAAGCGACCCAAGCAAACTCAAGCACACTCGGTGAGGGGTCGAATATGTCTTAAGGAGACAGTGATTTCATTGGGGTCATGGATCTTCAACAACTTATCCTTTTTGTTTTGTATTTTCAGTTTATAAATTTGGCTGTAAATTATATTTTCTGTAATTGTTTCCTCGGCACCCTTGTAACAATTTTAAGACATATTTCTAATCGAGGGAGTCGATTACAAATCTTTTTTAAACAGAAAATACTAACTAAGTTAATGTGTTTCAGATGGCGACTAATAACAACACCGTGGAGACCCAAATTGGATCCCAAACTGGACCCCAAACTAATCCCCAAACTGGAAACGGAAGTGGTTCGACTATTGTGATAAATCCTCTTACGATCCATATCCCGACCCCTCATGCGGAAAAACCCGAGAAGTTTGTTGGCCACGATTTTAAACATTGGCAACAAAAGATGCATTTCTATCTCACTACCTTGAACTTGGCAAAATATCTGAAAGAGGATATGCCAAAGGTGAGTGAGAATGAAACCTGTCACGACCCTAAGTCCGGGCACTAATTTGGCCACGTGAAGCACGTGGGGGTTGGGGTGCATTGCATCTCCTCTTATGCATTATGTGATATATGGAATGACTATGTGTTCATTCTGGTATTTGGATTGGTAATTAGATTTGGTTATGTGCTATTTCCATAAGTTGATAAATTATTTTATTTTAGATATTAATAAATCAATATGGATTATATAATGTCTAAAAGAAATAAATGGGAAATTGTATAGTAAAATGATGATATTTGAAATTTGAAATGAAAGTGTTTGAGGAGCTTACGTGTAATTATAAGTTCAAGGTGGTGGCTTGTAGTTGTTTGAAACCTCGGGGAGCTAGAATGTAAAATGGTTATATAAATATCATCCTAAGCTTCTCCAAGAAGCTTATTTGCTTCCTCAGTCTTCTCTTATTCTCTCTACGTTCTAGATAAGTCCTAAACCCTAAGTTTCCTTCCTAAAATCCCAGAAATTTAGCCTTCAATCCGTTGTTGATTCCGACTTCAAATTATTGCTAAGGGGGCTGAATAGAGCAAGAAGAGCCGATCATATCTTCCTTTTATTTTGATAAAATTTTGTAAGTTGTTATGATTCTTTCAAATAACTGTTCATAATATGTATTATGATGCTATTATGATGTTCTGAATCTGTTGTGTAAAGGTTGGATCCTTCACTTGGTGTTTGAAATGAAAAGAAATTAAGTTGGTTGATGAATATGTAAAAAGGGTGATATAATGGGTTGAATGGAATTGGGAACATGTTATAGATGTGTTATGGGGTATGAAGGGGGTATATTTTAGTCTAAGACATGTTTAGGTACTATTATGGGATGACCTTGCAGTAGCAGAAATGCAGTTTCTGGGCTTGGGCACGACTCGTGCCCTGAAGCACGAGTCATGACATTGCTTGAGGAAGTCGTGCGACATTCTTGGTTGGATTGGGAGAATTCGTGCCATGCTGGGGACGACTGACTTTGGTGGGGTTGTAATAGGGCACGAGTCGTGCCCTACCCTGCAGCCCTTGAACCTTTTTCTAGGCCTTGAACACCTAGTCTAATGGGTATATAATTGAATACTCTTTAACTACGCTTCTATTAAAAATTTAGTAATACACTATGGAACTTTAAATGGTCCAAATGGGAAAGGCGTTAAATATTGTCTTAAAAAGGGTTGAAAGGCAATTATGAAACTTGAACCAATGTTAGTAAAACTTGGTATTTGAACTTGGAACCTTTAGAGAAGGTGTTTAATATTATATGATGAAAGCGTAGGACTACTTATATGATATTGTACTCCTACGTGGTGACCTGTATAGGGTTATTTGCTCTTATAGTGCATAAAATGTATAGTGCATAAAATGTATAGTGCACTACTTTATTGATTGGGACAGGAGTGGTAATACCTTGTTACTGAATTATACATGGTGTATTGAATATGTAGGCTTCATATGTGGTATATGGTGCCTTATGTGGTTATGTTTACATGGTTGTTGGTTCAAATAATGTGTAGAAGGTGTAAAACACTAAGTGCTTGGTTGGAACCTTTATAGAAAGTGTTCCACATTATGACATGAGTGCATAGGGCTACTTACATTATATTGTATCCCTACGTGGTTACCTATATGTGGTTATTGATTTGAATAGTGCATGAAATATATGTTGCCCTACTTTATTGGGTTGAGCATGGATATGTAGGACTTAGGTGATATACTTTGTGCCATAAGTGTTTACATGTTCATAGTTGGTTTTGCACATGGTGTTTAAATACGTATTGCACTGTTTCATTTGTGGAGCATGAGTATTAATACCATGTCATTCGATTGTTGTTATTCAATAGTATTGAAATATATGTGCACTATTGTGATTGGTTTAACATGAGTTGCAGTACCATATTATATATATATGTGTTGATGTCCCATGGGGAGGACTTAATTTCAAGTATCTGTTATGTGCTTGAATATAGTTGTCTCAGCTGAACTTCGGGGGTATAGGGAATAAGATCACTTATGAGAAGATATTTCATAAGGTGCTTGGATTTCCTTATACTTGTGTCCCTTCACCCCCTTCTGTGGCCACGGAGTGGGGGTACAGCTTCTGTGGATAGGCACGAACCATTCACAAGATAGCGAGGTAGCTTATATGGATCTCTGCAAGGGGTCGTATAAGATGTGGATATGCACCAGCAGTTCACAAAATGAGTGGAGTATAACTCCCACCGTAGTACTACATATGATTCAGATGGGAAAGGTAAAAGGAAAGGTAACGTTAAGTGTTTACTGTTTTCCCAAAGTGATTATGAGCAACCTGTTTGGTGTTGCATATTTGTTATTGAGCAACCTGTGTGTGTTGCATATTATATGAGCAACCTGTTTATGTGTTGCCTATTGTAGGACTTGCTGGTCAGGCGGAAAAGGTAACATAAAGTGTTTACTGTTTTCCCAGTGTGATTGTGAGCAACCTGTTATGTGTTGCATATTGTATGGCATAATGTTGCATACATAATAACTTATTGAGATTTATTCTCACCCCTTCTCCCTTTACTGTTTTAGATTCAGCTAAGACAGGTGGACCATACCGGTGAGGCCGGGGAGGAGTTTGGATCGTATTTTGGGTTGTCAGGGTATGTATATATTTGTGTGGGAGTTGGGAGTAGTTGTGGTTATTTTATACTAGAAAACTGTTATAAAACATTTTCAGTATGTTATGTTGTAATTAGTCTTGGGATTGATTTGTTTTAAAGTTGGCTTGTGTAAGCCGTTACAGTTGTAGTACTTGTAAATTTTACATGTTATAACTGGTAGAAGAAGGTTTATATTTCACCTCTAAGTAGGGAGGTTATTTTGAAATTGTTTTAAAAATGGGTGGTTATACTTTTCAAGATAGTATAAAGAAAAGTTTTTTTAAAAAAGGGTATGTTTTGGGACCCTCCATCCTGGGACACGAGTTTTAGGTTCCGGGAGTTTGGAGGCACCCACAGTTGGTATCAGAG
Source organism: Adenophora triphylla var. japonica (assembly GCA_022495995.1). Lineage (NCBI taxonomy): Eukaryota > Viridiplantae > Streptophyta > Magnoliopsida > Asterales > Campanulaceae > Adenophora > Adenophora triphylla. The sequence continues at coordinate 362,740 of JAFEMH010000620.1, read as the reverse complement.
CTCAGGTTAGAAGTCAAGGGTAAATGTCTAGCCTAAGGGGGAGTGTGTGATATCTGACGCCGAGTGTTTAATGCAGGAAGTTGTTCAATGGCGGGAAATGGTGATGACCAACAAAGGGATCACGGAAATGTGAATAATATGGGAACAGGAGGAGACCAGAATATTGAAATGATGAAGATGTTCAGGGTCTTTCTACAGAATATGGCAACTCAGAGACAAGCTCAACAGCAACCTGAGGTATGACCAAAACCAGGGATAGAGGATTTTGTAAGGATGAATCCACCAAGTTTTAATGGAGATCCAAATTCGTGGAAGGCAGAAAAATGGTTAGAAGCAATGAACAAAATCTTTGAGGCCATGAGAATACCTGATGAAGAAAAGATTAAGTGTGCTGTTTTCAAGCGGGAAAGTCCAGCGGATCAGTGGTGGCAAGGTTATAGGAAAGTTGGGACCGGGATCATACGCCCCAAACTTGGGATAATTTCACTCGGAAGTTCGAGGATTATTTTATTACCATGGTTACCCGAGATAAGATAGAGGTGGAGTTCTTACGTCTGGAACAGGGATCCATGACGGTAGCTCAGTATTCGGCAAGGTTCATGGAATTGGCTTGGCATTGTACTCACTTGGTACCCCATGAATTAAGGAGAGTTTATCTGTTTGTAAAAGGTTTGAGACCCGAATTGAGGAAACAATTATCGACTTATGCCTTTACCGATTATCAGAAAACCTTGGATAGGGTGTTTCAGATTGAGAATGACCTTGAGAAGCACCAAGGAGGATTAAAAAGGGGTGGAAGCAAGTTAAAGTATCAGGGACAAGGCTCCAGACTGATCAGAGGATAGCCAAGTTCTTCAATTTCTGGAAGTGTTCGAAGAGTACAGATTGCAGCTTCTATAGCTCAGCCAGTAGCTGGTCAACATTTTGGCATGATTTGTAAATTTTTCCAGCGAACTAGACATACAGAAGAGACGTGTTGGAAAAAACAAGGGAAATGTATGAAATGTGGGGAAATGGGGCATATCCGAAAAGATTGTCCTAGATTTAGATTTCGACGAGGACAGACATCAGGCAGTGGCCAGCAAAGAGGGCAACAAAGTGGTGGTACTGAAATAGCCCGGATCCGAGAAGGCCTCGCGGCCCCGGCATCTGGCATTCTTTCGCGTTGGAGGTGTCTCGCCGTTTTGCTTTCGCATTTTGTAGAGTCGCCACGCCGTTTTTATTAAGCCCAAAACATTGAAAAAGGGCATCAGTTTAAAGATAAATTTTAAACTGTTTTTGTGTGATGAGATTTTGAGTTCGGAGGTCAGATGACTCCTCGGGAAGAGAATATTAGAATATTAGAGCTCACCCGAGTAGCCTCGTAAAACGAGTCTTTCGGATACCCCTAATATCCTTTAAAAAGTTGTGTGTGTGTGTGTGTGCTTTTAAAAATGCATGTCAGATCGGATGTCTACATTGTATTGAAATGTATTGAAATAGTAGAGGAAGGAAGCCTTACCAATGTTGGTTCGTGTCCGTCTTCCGCAGGGGAATAGTGTTTCGAGGTCTGAGTAGCGTTCCTGGATTGCTTCGGGATGCCGGTTGTCCGCGGACAGCGTTTCGGCGTGAGTTGAGGCTGCGTTCGGCGCAGGTTCGGCGTGCGTGGGGATCGTCGGGATCACTCTGCGCAGGTTCGGCGTGGTGGCAGGAGTCACTCGGGCGTGAGTTTCGGCAGGTTTGGGATCGCCGGCTTTGACTCGGGAAAGAGCCGGACACCGTGGGAAAGACCGTGCAAGGCCTCGGAGTACCACGAGGGGCCTCGGAGTACCTCGAGAGTGCCTCTGGCAGCGCGGGAGCGCGTCGGGAGCGCCTGAGAGGCTTCTGAGCACCTCGAGGGCTCAAGGCCTCGGAAGGATCCGAAGGGGCCGGGAATGCCTCGAAAGGTCTTAGAAGGGGAGCCGAAGGCTTAGGGAGGAAGAGAGAAGTGGGAGGTGTGTAAAAATGAGGAGGGGGAGCCCTCTATTTATAGTCTCAGATTTGGTGCAAAGAGGTCCGTCACGGACCTCCTTGGTTATCCAGGATTTTGGTTTTCCTCGATTTGAGGGAATATGCAATGATGGTGAATATTCTCGGAAATGATGGTGTCCCCTCAGAGAGGTCCGTACGGACCATCTTGACATGCAAAGAGGTCCGTACGGACCAAGTCCGCATGAAACCATCATTTCTCCTGGGATTTGAGGGAATATTGTGGACTTTAAGGGGATTCAGTAATTATGGAAACAAAGAGGTCCGTACGGACCTATATTGCTTTTCCAGCTTGAAAATTCCCGAAAGGTCCTTTTGTCCCTTTATCCCAGGAAGGCTCCTCCTTGGTTTGGTTGGGGGTTTGAGAGGGTTTTTGAGAGGGTTTTGAGTGAGAGAGAGGTCTTCGAGACCGCGTGGATGAGTCTGCGGTGTTTCCCGTGTGTTTGAAAGGGAGTGATCCAGATTGGGGTACTTACAGTAAGCCCTCGACGACGCTCACTTATGAAAGAAGTGGGGTCGCCGATAAGATAAGGGTCCTAACTGGATCGCGTGGCCGGGAGAGGAAGTGACCGTGAGGGTCAAAGTGAGGACGCCGCGCGGTGTCCTTTGGGTGACCGCTTAGGTCAATAGGCTGGACCTCCCGTGATAGATTCTCACGTATCCCGGCGGGAATCAAGCCTGGTCGTAGTTCGGGTGTGGGGTGAGTAGCTCGTGAATGCGGGCGCGGTGGTGCCCTCAAGTGTCGTGTGACCGCCGAGGTCGCGCGAGGACGCGGCGACCGTGTCTGATAGTCGTGAGCGGACGTGGTGGCGTCCTAGGTGACCGCATAGGTCGGTGATAAGGACGTGGTGGCGTCCCGCGTGACCGTATAGGTCGGTGATAAGGACGTGGTGGCGTCCCGGGTGACCGTATAGGTCGGTGGTAAGGACGTGGTGGCGTCCCGCGACCAGATAGGTCGGTGATAAGGACGTGGTGGCGTCCGGGGTGACCGTATAGGTCGGTGATAAGGACGTGGTGGCGTCCTGGGTGACCGTATAGGTCGGTGATAAGGACGTGGGCGGCGTCCCGCGACCGTATGGTCGTATAGGACGGTGATGCGACGTGGTGGCGTCCTGGGCGACCGTATAGGTCGGTGGTAAGGACGTGGTGGCGTCCTGGGTGACCGTGATAGGTCGGTGATAAGGACGTGGTGGCGTCCTGGTGACCGTGATAGGTCGGATGGTGCGACGTGGTGGCGTCCCTGACCGTATAGGTCGGATAAAGGACGTGGCGGCGTCACGGGTGACCGTATAGGTCGGTGATAAGGACGTGGTGGCGTCCTGGGTGACCGTATAGGTCAGTGATAAGGACGTGGTGGCGTCCTGGGTGACCGTATAGGTCGGATGGTAAGGACGTGGTGGCGTCCTGGGGCGACCGTATAGGTCGCTGATAAGGACGCGCGGCGTCACAGGTGACCGTATAGGTCGGATGGTAAGGACGTGGTGGCGTCCTGGGTGACCGTATAGGTCGGTGATAAGGACGTGGTGGCGTCCTGGGTGACCGTATAGGTCGGTGATAAGGACGTGGTGGCGTCCGGGGTGACCATATAGCCGGTGATAAGGACGTGGGCGGCGTCCTGGGCGACCGTATAGGCCTCGGTAAGTGACGCGCGGCGTCCTGCGACCGTGATAGGTCGGTGATAAGGACGTGGTGGCGTCCGGGTGACCGTATAGGTCGGATGATAAGGACGTGGTGGCGTCCTGGTGACCGTATAGGTCGGTGGTAAGGACATGGAGGCGTCCGGGGTGACCGTATAGGTCGGTGATAAGGACGTGGTGGCGTCCCTGGGTGACCGTATAGGTCGGTGATAAGGACGTGGTGGCGTCCTGGGTGACCGTATAGGTCGGTGATAAGGACGTGGTGGCGTCCGGGGTGACCGTATAGGTCGGTGATAAGGACGTGGTGGCGTCCTGGGATGGAAATTTTACGATTTTCCTAATCGGGCGGTTTAAGGCCTTCCGGTCGGGAGATAGCCGCGAGGACTCGAATCGTCTTCGATTGGTGCCACGCCGGAGGACTTCAATCGTCTTCTAGCCGCAGTGTGGAGGCGTGCCGCTTGTGATTCGAGAGGCGTAGATGCCATTTGTGTTTTTGCATGTTGATGTAGAAGGTCGACTTACGATGATCGCCGCATGGCTTCGAGCTTGCCGTTGAAGTGGGCAAGGATGACGGCCGATGATTGCTTCACCATTTGGCTTGGGAGGCGCTTCGTGCCTGGGACTCAGACTCGGAGGTGCTCGCTCTCTTCGCGTGCTTGTTTTGCTGAGCGGGCGAGGATGATGGCTCTGGCCGTATGCAGCCTTGTATGACTTCCCTTCGACTTGTCGGGAGGAGCTCGGGCTTACTTTGATGGCCGGTGGTTGCGTTGCCGCTGAGGTGGGGCGGTTCGGGCTTACATCCGACCGCGGCCGAATTGCCGGGGATGCATGACCTTGTAGGGGCCCTCTTTCTCGTTGGGAAGATGAATTCGACCTTCACGCCGAGTTGTCGTTGAGCGAGGGGCGTCTTGTGCCTCGATATTCGTGGCCGGGAGGTGTTGGCTCCTTCTGAATTGCCGCTGGAGCGGGCGAGGATCTGCCTTACGTTCATGGCCACGGTTGATTGCCGTTGAATCGGGCGGATATCCGACCGAATTGAGAGCATGGTATGGGCCCTCTTCGCTGGGAAGATGAATTCGGACCTTCAGGGTTGAGTTGTCGCGCCGCTCTGTGCTTGATATTCGTGGCCGGGAGGTGTCAGTTCTTCTGAATTGCCGCCGGAGCGGGCGAGGATCGGTCTTACGCTTCGATGGCCTGACGGTTGATTCCGTTGAAGTGCCGGGCGAAGTTCGGGCTTACATCCGATCGCCTGCTTGAATTGCTGGGATGCATGACCTTGGGCCCTCCTTTTGGGAAGATGAATTTGACCTTCAAAGGGTTTAGTTGTCGTTGAGGCGCGTCTCAGGCCTTGATATTCGTGCTGGGAGGTGTTGGCTCCTTCTTGAATTGCCGTTGGAGTGGGCGAGGATCGGTCTTACGTTTGATGGCCGATGGTTGATTTGCCGTTGAAGTGGGCGAGGTCCGGTCTTACATCTGACTGCCGGTGGTTGAGTTGCCGTTGAAGTGGGCGAGGACCGGTCTTACGCTGACGGCCGCGGTTGATTTGCCGTTGAAGTGGGCGAGGTCCGGTCTTACGCTTGACGGCCGGTGGTTGATTTGCCGTTGAAGCCGGGCGAGGTCCTGGTCTTACGCTTGACGGCCGGGGATTGATTTGAAGGGTTAGGGACCATTCTGCACTTGGATTTGCTGAAAAAGGCCTTAGGACAGCCAGGGGCAAAGTTTGTAAGGGCGTAAAGTCATTTGGGCACCCCTTGCAAAGAGGTCCGTACGGACCAACCTGGGTTGCAAAGAGGTCCGTACGGACCAAGTTGATTTTTACAGTTCCCAGATTTTGACCAGGCGTTAAAACCGAGGCTCCTTCACTTCTTCTTCTTCAGTTTACGAAACAGCCGAGAGAGAGAAGGAGAAAACCTCCATTTTTGCACCAAAATCTTCCATTTTTCCTTTGATTTGCTCGCAATGGCGGAGGGATCTCGAAGGAGCCAGACAACGCAGTCAGAAGTGGTTGAGCAGCGAATGGAGCTTCAAAGGAATTGGACCTCGTTCGTTCCGTCTTCGAAGAACCCGGATGTTTTGTATCCGAATCCGGAGGTGCATAATCGTCGCTCCATGAACGTTGGGGAGGTAAGAAATCTGTTCCGTTTTGATTCCCTGCTCGAATTTTTGAATGCTAGAACTAGGTTTTAGTTTTTCGCATTTTTGAATTTTTTTGTTATTATTTTATGCCTTTTTTGTGAAATTCTTGATGAATTGTTGAAAATGGACATGTAAAAAATTCAAGTGGTATGTGTATTTTGTGCGTAAATGTGTAGATTAGCTCTTATTTGTGAAAATAAAGTGCCTATCTAGTGAATTTGCATGCTTTGGTGTTTTGTACCGTATGCTATTTATGTATGTACATTATGAGAAAAATTATCGTGTAGTGATAATTTTTGTGCAAAAATGTGACATGTGCCGTGTTTTGTGACAGGATCGGTTATATGTGAAAGTGTGTGCCGTGGTTGGGACGGATTTTCTTTGAGAATGTGCTATGTAGTGTGTGCCGTGTTTTTGGGTGACGGACTTTGTGGGGAAAATATGTGCGATTTGGGACGGACTTTCTTTTGAAAATGTGTCGTGTAGGGTTTAACTCCCCCTTTTTTTTTTTTTTTTTTTTTTTGAGAAAGATGTATACGTGTGTGCCGTGTTTTGTGACCTGACCGCATGGGAGAAATTATATGCATGATATATGTGAAAATTATGTGCATTGTGTGCCGTGGTTTTGTGACGGGTTATATGGAAAATTATATGTGCAATATGTGCCGTGTTTTGTGACGGGTTATATGTGCCTTTATATTAAGTACCGTGATTGACGTACCTTGCCGTGTTTACCCGCAGGATGCCGGGCTTACTACCGGGAAGGCCAAGAGGATGAAGACTCGGGATCGCTCGAGGTCAAGTTGTGGAGCTACGGCAATGGATGCCCGATATTTCCGTGGGCGGTAGGCCGAGTCCCCTGAGGTTGGTTTATGCTTCCGGCCTAGGTGTGTTCGCTGAGAACCCGGGCCGGAGCTGCCGACACGAGGAAGAACAAGAGTGTCTTCCCGGGCCTTTCCGAGTACCGGTGGGATACCACCCACACCTTCCACCCGAGCCGGGGCGAGGTGACAGGACGCCCACCGATTTTGCCGCTATTACACGGCTCTCCTTCAAAGGGGAGCCCGTGAGGTGGGAGAGATATGATCTCGGATGACGTGGCCGACCGAGCCGCCGGGCTTGAGCCTCGTCCCTCGCAGGGGCCCGGGGATGTCAGACAATGACGTAGAGATGAGGATCACGGCGCATTGGGGCCTACATCCGGGTACCGGCCAGTGACAATGTGAGCAAGCCAGGCGCGCTCCTTCTTGTGGTATGCACCGTCCGAGACTTTGTTCTCGAACCACGCGACCGCAGCCTCCCTTTGCTCGTTGGAGAGCTTGACCGATCTGGATAGGGTCTCGCGACATTGCTTGGGGCGAGGCAGTGCTCGCCGAGCTCTACTTTTCTCCTCGGACCGGTTTAGCCTGGGGTGGCCAATTGTCTGGGCCTCGCTTTGATTTTGCTCGGAGGTACGAGTTTATTGTCGTTTTTGATTTTAGCAACTTGTCGTTTCTCCATTTTTTTTTTTTTTTTTTTTTGCCGAGCTCTTCTCTCGCTTTTGTCGCAGTGTGTGGTTTTATGAGGTCTTTCAAGCTTCCTACGGGATAGAGATCCTGGGCCGTGCCGCGCATCCCGCTATGCTCTACCGGGCTCGTACGGCCAGGAGGAGGAGGACCAAATAGGGTAAGCTCACCATTGCCTACGGGAGGTGCAGGAGCGTTTGGAGCGAGATAGCCGTGAGGGTTTCGTCTTGTTCCCATGGGCTCCTGTGATGAGGGTGATGAGTTTGAGGGAGCTCCCGAGGTGACGGCGCAGCCGGAAGATGCCGCGGGGCTCGACTTGCGACGCCACGTATCCGGGGAGCGAGTCTTCTCGGGCAAAGCATGGCCCGGTGTGCTTCCCTGCTCCGAGGGACCCTCCGTTTGGGATGTTTGACTCCCGGGATATGGATGTGCTGGATTTTGAGAGGTACCTCAAGGCGGTGTGGGTGCCGAGGAGTTTATTTTGTTTGGTGAGGAGTACGAGACCTTCGTTAGGAGGAAGCCGAGGACGCCCTGTGCATCGGCGCGGAGAGAGAGGCCGGCCCGCAGTGCTCCCCTGCAGGTTCCGATGCCGGGGCCGGATTTCACTTATGTCCGTGGGGACGGATCGCGGAGGAGGGTGTCTCGTACTGCCCGAGCAGTGCCCCGCCGCCACAGAGCGGACCCCGACAGACGCGAGTGTGCCGACTCTTTTCCATCTTGGCATCTTTTCTCGTATTTTTCTCTTTTGTTGTCGAGTATACCGCATTTGATGAGCGTTTCCTTGGCTTTGTTTGCTTGTGCAGTCCCGGGAGAGCCTACGATGCGCCGACTCGCCGTTATGTGGCGACGAGATCCTTCGCTAAGAAGATGGCGTCGAAGATGTCCCGCCGGTCTTCGCGTCGTATGCCGCCAGATGAGCCGATGCCTTCGAGGCATTCCTGGATGTTCCTCCACCGAGGGCCGAGCCTGAGCCGCAGCAGGAGGGACCTTCGAGAGGGCGGCATAGCATGGATGCCGGACGTCTTCCGGAGCCGCAGGCCTTCGAGGGAGCAGCCTCTTTATCGCTTCATGCCTCCGCATGCCGCTCAGTGGTGAGGGATTCTCGTGAGCCTTCTTTCTTCGACCCTTTCGCCGGATTTGATCCTTCGATTATTTTGAGTGGCGGTGCTCCAGGGGGCTCGCACTGATCGACGATGAGGATGTGACGGGCGAGTTCACCGGGATGCCCGATTTTTCTTTGGAGGATCTTGGCGAGGATGATGATGACGAGGGCCTCGATTAGTATTCATTTGCTTTCCCTTTTCATATCCCTCTCTCTCCTTTTTTTTTTTTTTGTTTAGCAACAGACATTTTGTACTGTAATAAAACACATGTATTTGCATGGCAAACAAGATTTTATTTTAAGATGTAATGTCATTTATTTTTGTGATTCCCGGGAATTGTCCTAGAAATTGTTGCTATTATTATTTTTATTTTTTTTTTTTTTACATGCCACGCGAGCTGAGAGTGCGTTTGTGGGTAGTGTTGGTTTGCCGGAAATGGCTTTGGCCGTTGTTTGACCGTTTTGGAGCAAGGTTTTGCCGAGGACAAAGGGTTTTTGTACCGCTTTTCGGGGAAATGGGCTCGATTGCAAAGAGGTCCGTACGGACAGCACCTACATTGCAAAGAGGTCCGTACGGACCAACCTTGCTTTTCAGAGGACTTAAATGTTTTCCAAGGTCTCGGACTTTCTCCCATTCCCCATTTGCAGCCATTTTCGAGCTTTCTTCCCCATTTTCTCTAGGGACCTCCATTTTTGCCATGGATTCTTCGTATGTTCCTAGGATTTTGCCGAGGCTTTCGCAGGAGAGGCAAGCACACTTCCTCGAGCAGCTGAAAATGTGGATGAGACGCCGTATGAGGCATCGAGACGGGCTTTCGAGGTAAGGTTTCGTCTTGCTCTGGCTTTGGTCTTTTAAGGAGTCGGGTTCCCGATTGGGATTTGTTGCGTGGCCGCCGCGAAGTTCGGGATGTTAGGAGGCACGTGTACCGTTTCTCCTACAATGAAATGGTGCCCACTTTGAGGATTTTCGGGCTTTGATTGGAGGACCGGAGGTGGAGGCCATCTCGCTTCCTTTCGTTGGTGGTGCCGCGGTGAGCGTGAAGCTTGCGTACTTTCTTCGTGCTTCGTTGGAAGAAGTGCAGGTGGCATGATCCTCGATTCGGGTCATATCGACATTTCTCGAGCCGCCGAGCGGTTCATGGTTGATGATGAGAGTGACGTCTCTTGGGATGTATTTGCCTTGTGTGCGTGATGGCGACGCTTTTTCTCGGGCCGCCTCCCTTGGCATTTGTGATGGCGCTTGCTAGATGTGGTAGGCACCGCAGAGCCGGAGAGGATATTGTCCCGTTGGGTGTCGGGAGACTCTTCATGGTATCGACCGTCCGGCGACCGGGGATCGTTTTATGAGAGGGGGAAGCCCCGCTGCTCACCTTGTGGCCGCGAGAGAGACTCTGTGCCATGCCCGAGGCTCCGACGTTGTTTAGCCCGTGGTCATTTGCTCGCCGACCTCTTGTGTTGGATATGGATCATCCGCCCGGGAGAGATGGATGGCACGCCTTGGTACGCATCGTATCCGCCGGTGGGTTCCGTGACCGGGAGGATCGAGACCAGGAGGATCTTGGCAGAAGGGTCCTACGTTGTCGTAGTTCCAGGTTTGTCTTGGTCCTCCTTCTATGTTCCGTCGCTTGTTTCCCCGGCAGCTTGGGATGAAGCAGAGCCTTTGTTGGCCGGGATGACCTTGCTACCGCGGAGATAGCTCCTCTTCGTATGGCAGCCTCCAGTGCCTTCTTGTATTGTCCGAGGGTATGGAGGTATTCCGCTTTCCCTCCCGTGGTACTCCTTAGACGTCGGGAGAGTGTCGTGTTGACGACTCGCATCCGGCCCGGTATGAGCAAACCGTGTCAAGGGCCTCCCAAGTGGTCTTGGGAGAGCGTGCGCAGCCGATTCTCGGGACCCGCTGCCGTAGCAGCCTATTGCCTTAGGAGTGCCGAAGCTCCGGTCCGACCCTTCGATGTGACGGAGACGCTTTGTTTGACTACGAGACTAGAGTTGACCGACCGACAGGAGAGGTCCTCTTTACGCACTGGCAGGGAGGAGATCCGAGCCGAAGCACGGCGAATGAAGCCCCGAGAGCTACCGGGATTATTTGACTCTACGGGGGAGGACCCTGATCTCTGACCGAGAGACGCAGAGTTGGTTCACGTGAGCGAAAGAAGACTCGCCGGACGAGGGAAGAAAGGAAAGAATGGCGAGGGGACAAGCGCAGATGGCGCGGAATGACCTCCTAGGTATCCATTCATCGTGACCGCAAACACATTATTAGTTAAATGTATTAAGCCGTCTTTAGCATGTTGTGAACTTGAGAGTAGACCGTGCTTGAACTCATCAAGAAATGTTGTAACCGTTAGTGATTTGTGATTTACTTTTAAAGCTTTGTCGAGACGCAAGATCTCTTGTTTGCCTTTGCTTCGTTGTGCTCTTTGTCGGCGCTCCATCTTTGACTTTTCTCGTTGCATTGCGGACCGGGCGCCTCCGAGCCATGACGGCAATCCCCTTTGCCGAGGCTTTGTGCTTGGCCGAGAGGTTGAATGCTCCCTTGACAAGTTGTTCGACGGTCCTTTTTCGTAGCTTCCTTGCCGCTCGTTGGCGTCGGGCTCTGACCTCGATTTCGCAGCCTTCGCTTGAGCTTCTTTTTTTTTTTTTTTTTATTGTTTTTTTTTTTTTTTTTGTGAGCCCTTGCTCGAGCTCTTTTTTTTTTTTTTTGAAGCGCGTGAGGGCGAAGACAAGCCCCCGGCTCGGAAGCGCATACGAGCCGGCCGTTTGATGCCGAGCGACCCTGATGTCCTTTCGATGTTGCCGCCGTCGTTTGACTTGGTCAAGGTGATCGCCGGGGCGTGTTCTTGAAAAGTGCGGAGCTTGATGGAGGTCTTGATTGACATTCAAACTTTTGACTTTTTTGTGTATTTTTAGACCGGACCAATTAAGGTTGCCTACGTCTCCTGACTAGAGGGCTCAGTCTCGCGTAGTTCGACACTACATGGAGTGCCAAGAGATGCACGCTGTTCTTCTTTAGGCGAAGTATCTCGCGAAGTTTGCTTCCGTTGACCGGATTCATGAAGGGATTGCCGTCTAGGTCTCGTTAGCTTCATGGCGCCTCCGGAGAAGATCTTTCAACCACGAAAGGGCCGATCCATGTGGGTTCCCATTTTCCCAGCTGGGTTGGTTCGAGCGGGAGGCTTTTCTGAGTACAAGGTCACCTTCCCGATGTCTCGGGATTTGACTTTCTTGTCGAAAGCTCTAGCCATCCCGCTTTGATAGGCTCGGACGTGTTCCATGGCCTTTAGTCGTCGTCGTCTAGCGTGAGCCAATTCATCATGTCGGCTTCGGAGCCATTCGACTTCGTTGATGTCATTTTCCAAAGAAAGACTCTGGAGCGAGGGAATTTCTAGCTCGACGGGAAGGACTGCTTCCATCCCGTATGTCGTGGCAAATGGGGTTTCTCCCGTGGTCGTTTCGACTGATGTGCGGTAGCCCTGCAGTGCAAGGTGCGCTTTCTCGGGCCAATCTCGTCCTCGGGTGGTCATTTTTCGGATGATCCGTTCGAGGGTTTTGTTTGGCCGCTTTCCACGGCGCCGTTTGTTTGTGGCCGGTAGGGAGAAGATTTGTGGCGTGTGATCTTGAATTCAGCCACAGCCCGTCGAATTCTCCTTCGAAGTGTGAGCCGTTGTCTCGATATGACCTCATTTGGGATGCCGTATCGGCATATGATGCTTTCCTCGAGGAAATGTGCGACCTTCTTGGAGGCGAGTACCTTGTAGGACTTGGCTTCGACCCATTTGGTGAAGTAGTCGATGGCTACTAAGATGAACTCGTGACCGTTGCCGCCCGGGCGGAGCGATTTTCCCGATGACGTCAATTCCCAAGTGGCAAAGGGCCAAGGTGTAGTCATGCAAGAGAGATCGTGGGGCGGCAGATGATCGAGGTTGGAGAACCGCTGGCACTTGTCGCAGCTTTCGGACAAAGTGGATGCACCGCTCCACGGAGATCCAAGAGTAGCCCATCCCGAGAATGATTTGCATCGTGGCTCGGCGTTCATGTGGGGACCGCAAGCCCCATTGTGGACTTCGTTCATGAACTTGTTCGCTTCTTCTTGGCCGACGCAATGTAGGAGTGGCCCATGGTAGCGTTTCTTGTATAACATGTCCCCGAGGATGACGAAGTGAGAGGCAAGGCGTTTTAGTGGCCATGATGCTCTTGGTTTTGACCCTCCTCGTGTGTTGCCCTTCCTTGTTCATGAAGGCAGCTTCCCGTTCTTGAGGTATTGGAAGATCCGATTGTACCATGGCTCATCGACGGGCTTAGGTTCTGGTTCGATCTCACAACAAGAGGCGTGAATTTCCTTTCGTCCGACTTTGAAGGGTTTGATTGCTTTTCCTTCGTGGATTTCCACAAGGGAGGCCAAGGTGGCTAAGGCATCCGCAAACCTCGTTTCGGTCTCTTGGCAAGTAATGGAAGGTGACCTCTTCGAATTGTGTGATGAGGTCCTCTATGTGCATGGTATTTTTGCAAGCCCGGTCTATGGTTTTCCACCCGTTGGAGACTTGGTTGATGATCAAGGCCGAGTCCCCATAAACTTCGAGTTTCTCGGACATTCCTCTCGAGTGCGGCTTGTAGTCCAAAGAAATAAGCAGCTTCATATTCGGCGGCATTGTTGGTTACCTCGAAATTGAGCTTTATAGCAATTGGGGTGTGCTCGTCTTTGGGATCCACCAAGAGCATACCGACGCCGTTTCCTTTTGGTTGGCCGCTCCGTCAAAGAATAGTTGCCATCGGTTTTCACCTTCGATTGCGAAGATTCCCTCGTCCGGAAATTGTGGTTCAGTGGCCTCGAGCCTCGCTCTGCTGGGAAATCGCCGCTTGTTCACCCATGGCCCGTCCCTTGATTGATTTTTGGTTTACGTACTTGATGTCAAATTCCGCCAGAAGAAAGACCATTTGGCGAGCCTCATTGACAGAGATGGTTTGTCGAAGAGGTACTTGATCGGGTCCATTTTGGAAACCAAGTGTACCGTGTGCGACCGCATGTAGTGCCGTAGTTTCCCAACAACCCATACCGTAGCCGCGCAGGTTTTCTCGAGGGCCGAGTAATTGAGTTCGCCGCCTTGAAACTTTCGACCGACGAAGTAGATGGCGTTTCGACCCGTGACTCTTTCTTTTCTTGACAGAGCATGGCTCCAACCGCGGTGTCTGGCCACAGCTTAGGTATAGCAACAAAGGGCTTTTCCTCGTGGGGAGGACAGAGAATCTGAGGACTCACAAGGTATGCTTTTATTTTTTCAAAGGCATCTTGGCATTCTCGAGTTCCATTCGATGTCGGCGTTCTTCTTCATCACCTTGAAGATTGGCTCGCACATGAGGTCACTGGTTGACGAAGCGGCCGATATATTGCAGCGGCCCATGAAGCTTTTCACCTCTCGTCTCGAGTTTGCGGTGGTCTCATTTCGATAATAGCTTTGATCTTTTGAGGATCCACCTCGATGCCCCTCTCGGTGACCATGTATCCCAAAACCTTGCCTCGGCTAACCCCAAATGTGCATTTGGCGTGTTAAGCCTCATTGAGTGTTTTAGGAGGCGATTGAAGAATTTTCTCAGTTCGCGAGGTGTTGTCCGTCCGATCCCTTTGAGTGAACGATCATGTCATCGACGTACACTTCGATCTCTTTGTGGATCATATCGTGGAAGAGGGCGGTTGCCGCCCGTCGGTAGGTAGCCCCTGCCGTTCTTTAGTCCGAACGGCATTACCGTGTAGCAAGAGGTTCCCTGTGGGGTTGTGAAAGCCGTCTTTTCTTGGTCTTCTTCGGCCATCTTGATTTGATTGTAGCCGGCAAAACCGTCCACGAAGGACTTGACTTCGAAATTGGTCAGTAGTGTCTACCAACATGTCGATATTGGGTAGTGGAAAATCGTCCTTGGGACTTGCTTTGTTGAGATCTCTAAGTCCACGCAACAACAGTACTTTTCCATTGGCCTCGTGACCGTGACAATATTGGAGAGCCACGTGGGGTACTCGATCACCCCGATGAAGCCGACGCGGAGCATTTTTTCGATCTCCTCTTTGACTTGTAAAGACCATTCTCGCTTGATTCGGCGTAGCTTTTGCTTGATGGGCTTAGCCTCGGGATTTAAGGGAATCCGGTGCTCTACAATGTTAGGATCTAATCCGGGCATGTCTCTAAGACCAAGCGAACACGTCCACGAACTCTTTGAGCAAAGGCAAATCAATGCGTCTTGCTCGTGCCGGTGAAGAAACTTCCGATTTGCGTCTCTTTTCGCTCTTCAAATAGCTCCCAAATTCACTTTGGTTAAAACCTCCTCGGCAAACTGGGCCCGGTTTTTCTCTCGTTTGACAACATGCTTAAAGATGTGCTTAATGTATTGTTCGTTTAATGTGTCGCTTCTTTATCAAGTGAATCGTTATTAACTCTGCTTTGTGTGTTAGTTAATTTATCGCTTGTTAAAGATGCAATGAGAGGATACTCTAAAGATCGAAGCATTCATTAAGAGCATACGGGAATACATTATTGGCAATGAGTTCGTAATCTTCCGGCGCGAGGCCATCGATGACTCGAGAGACTCAAATTCAAAGCTAATGGACTCAGGATGAGTTTTGACACTAGACTCTAGGACTCGAGGGGTCGACCAAGTTGTTCGATCATGTCCCGTTTGCTAGCGTAGGTCCTGAGAATGTGGCCCAGCTTATTGAGGGGCAATGAGCTTGATAGAGATGGGGTTTGAAAGGCTTTATGTCACCGTTCCCGATCATTGCTACCACAGAGTTATCGTAAACAAAATCGATTAGATCTCGGCATCTCGATTTCTTCTTTCAAGAGTGTGTGTAGCAAAGGTTCGTCCCAAGCATCGTCTCGCGGAGTCTCTTGCTTTTGTCTTGGGCATTGCTAGCTCGAATGCACTCGTCCCGCTTGTTGAAGGCAGTGGAGTGTTGACAGAGAGTTTTTCGAGTTCTTCCGCCAAAGAGGGGGTTTTTCCGAACCAAAATTCGCCGTGAATAGTGGTGGTTGTGGATCCCGGCAGGGCGGTGTGTCGAGGAATGCTCTTCGGACAGATTTGGCTTCGAGGCCTCCGAATCTTGCCAGTTCTCGCCGGAGCTTGTCCATGGTTGTCGGCCGCCTTTGTTTGGCGCCGACGCCTGCGTTCCTTTTCTCGGATCTTCTTCCAAGTTGCCGGCCTTCCTTGTGAAGTACTTGGTCATGTCGAAGCCGTAAGGGACGAAGATCGGAGATTGCGTGCAAGCCTCTTTTGTTATCTCGTGGAGCGTTTACGTGCAGCTCGCTTGTCCTCCGCAATGTGTTCGGGAGTAGGAGAGTATCCTGTGCCGTGCAGGTATTCTCGTTCTTTGATATTGATGATCCGTTGAGTGCCCCGATGGCGTTTTCCCAAACCGAGCCCCGGATGTAGTTCATGTGCTTCATCATTTTCATCGGGGAGGGATCTTGTCCCAAATCAAAGGCGTGTCTATGTGGCACACTTGGGCCCTTTGGGCTTTCGATGGTGAACCCCGTTAGCATCATGCCATCATCGTCGGGTTTGATTTCTAAGACCGGGACGCCGTTGGTATCGGTCCTTTCAGACTATGCCGTCGCCGTAGATGATGGTCATATCTCGTTCCTTGGACGAACTTTACGCACCGATGGAGAGTGGATGCCACCCCATTGATCCGATGTAGCCAAGGGCGTCCCAAAATGGCAGTGAATGTGATTGGGATGTCGATGACTGAAGTCTCTGTCAGACCATTTGTTTTCCAAACCAAAGGTTCAAGGTGGCTATTCCCAAGACTCGGGCGGATGTCGAGTCGTATGCCTTGATTGCTCGAGTCGAGGGTTTTAGATCGCTTGCTTGATCCCTAACAAATCCATCATTTTGGCCGGAAGGACGTTCATGGATGATCCTCCATCTACCAACACCCGAGGGAGACGGCGCCGTCCGCTGAACCGTTATGTAGAGAGGCTCGTTGTGGTCGCCCCAAATTTTGGAAGATCGAGCTCGCAAGGTGATGATATTGCCGTAATTGACGTTGCCAATCATCCGAACCGCTTCATCGTGTCACCGTGATGGGAACCATGGTCTCGCCAGTGCTTTCTTCCAACTTGAGCTTGTGCGGATAAGATGAAGTGAGTAAGGACCAGAGTGAGATGTTAGCCTCGAGTGCGCTGAGCCGTGTCAAGACAGGATCTTCAACCTTCGGGGTCCAAGGTTTCAGCCTTCTTGGCGTAGGGTCCCTTTTCGTTCGTGGCCTGTGTATGGCCGGCCTTTTGTCCGTCCGTGGAGGATTCACTGGGATTTGACCGAACGTGTCGAACATTCACCTGGACTTATGGTTTTGCTTGTCTCTCCCGCTTCTCGGGAGTGGGAGGAGCCTCGATTGGCGTAAGGCCGACCGCGCATTTCAATTCGTTCACCGTCATGGCTTTTACCGAAGCATCAATAGTGGCTTTGAGATCTTCCCAAGACAGGGGTTGGATTATCTCGGACCTTCGGGCCTTCGGTGGCGGTGCGAAGCTCGTCCCACTGATCATGGAGCAAACATTGCCGTGGCCCCGTGCGTAACTAGGCCGGGAGATTTGGCCGGAGTAGATGACATAGTAGTCAAACTTTCCCCGAGGGTTCTCCAAGGGTTCCGACTGTGGGATCACCGCATTCATACCTCTTTTTCGCTTTTGTTGAGAAGATAGCTTCTTCTTTCGTCGAGGACGGCCCTCGTTCATTGCATCCCGGAATTCCATTTCCAGACAAGCACCGCAATCGCACGTCCCACCCGCATGTGTTCGTTGTTAGGCGGTGGTACTGGGACCTCAGGAGGCCGGATGGGCAAGCTTTCCTGGAAGGTCTTGTGGCCTTACGTCATAACCGCATGGCTCGTACGAGGGTAACAGTTGACTTCTCGGAAGACAATGAGAGACGTTAGAGGCCGTAGGAGCCGCCCCGACTTGGGAAGCCCTGTGTAGTTGGGTGGCTAAGGTTCCGAAGTGGTGCATGGCACCTTCGATCCAGGCTTGCCGCTCACCTTGACGTTTCTCAATAGCCATGAGGACCCGCCAAACTTCTTCCAGTTGGGAAATTTCTTGGGGGTAAGGTCCCGTTCTCATCCTTGTTATCCACCGACTTGGCCATGGGGATTTGACGGACCGTCCCCGGTGACAGAGCCGGGAAGGAGGTAGGACCTTGCTGTTTTGACACTCGGGAGACGGGTT
Source organism: Adenophora triphylla var. japonica (assembly GCA_022495995.1). Classification (NCBI taxonomy): domain Eukaryota; kingdom Viridiplantae; phylum Streptophyta; class Magnoliopsida; order Asterales; family Campanulaceae; genus Adenophora; species Adenophora triphylla. The sequence continues at coordinate 345,144 of JAFEMH010000620.1, read as the reverse complement.
CCTGGGTACTCTCGACCACTCTCTCGTTAGCCGGAGGGGTGACGGGCAAGGTTTAGACACGGGAATGGCCTAACGGGATAAAAGGGGAAAGCTCACGTGGCATGCGGTTTCCGTTTCTTTTATTTTCTGATTTTTTTTGTTGTTTTAATTTACTTAAAACATGTTTTCTCGTAAGCCTAGGTAGGTTGGAAAAGATTGCTCTTCTTTTCGCAACTATGCTAGATCCCGGGTCGCCGGAGACCATCCGCGCGGCTATAAGCCCCTCGTTTTGCACCCGTATTTCGACATCCCAGGTGGACAAATGTGCGAGGGTCCTATAGTGCAAGCGGTTTCCACCGGCCTAAAAGAAAATCGAACCTAAGGACCGAGCTCGTCATGTTCGTTTTGATGCGTTAGCCATGCGAATAGTGAACCGAGCCGGCCACCGAGTCAAGATCAGTCAAGCAGTTCGGCATGACCTTCTCTTGCTGCTTGCTTGCGCAAGGGATCTCGTGACGTTAGGCGTTGGTCGGGTCATATCGTCATGGCCGACGTATCAAAGGCGTGATGACATGGTGTCATGCAAGCATGGATGTATATCCGGACGGAACATCGTCCGGGTGTAGCTTCGAAATCAAGATCGTGTCAAGATTTTAGCATGACCTTTCATCGCTTTGCTTGCGCAAGGGATCTTGAGTTCCGAGCCTTGACTCGTAAAATGGCCGGCATGGTATATATATCCAGCCGTATGACACGGACCGGGTAAAAACCAACCGAGTCCGGACAGAGTGTGACTCAAGACTCAAACGTGTGGTTGACGCTTGGCTAGGATGGGATGTTTGAATGATCCCGTGCGCGCCCAAGAGGCCTAGGAAGACCAAACGGATCGCAACCGAGACCACTCCGGTTAAGGGTTGTAGTGTGCAAGTGTATCCGAGGCAAAGAAGGCGCATAGTGTGCGGTGTAACCGAGGCAAAGCAGGAGTAGAGTGCGGTGTAACCGAGGCAAAGAAAGGCGCGTAGTGTGCGGTCTCTAAAATTCTTTTTCCGAGTAAAATAGAAATTTTTTTGAAGAATTTTAAATGTATGCACGTATGTATATTGATGCATTTTTTATTTTTATTTTTTTTGTAAAATAAAAACGAAGCACGTGCACACACACACAACAGTTAAAGGAAGGGGTAAAATGAAAGTTTGACCCTCATCATCGTTTTAAAAATCTTTTGTTTTGTTTAAAAGTTTTTTAAAACAAAATGTCCCCAGCAGAGTCGCCAACTGAAATTACCCGGATCCGAGAAGGCCTCGCGGCCCCGGCATCTGGCATTCTTTCGCGTTGGAGGTGTCTCGCCGTTTTGCTTTCGCATTTTGTAGAGTCGCCACGCCGTTTTTATTAAGCCCAAAACATTGAAAAGGGCATCGCTTAAAGATAAATTTTAAACCGTTTTTGTGTGATGAGATTTTGAGTTCTGAGGTCGATGACTCCTCGGAAGAGAATATTAGAATATTAGAGCTCACTCCGAGTAGCCTCGTAAAACGAGTCTTTCGGATACCCCTAATATCCTTTAAAAAGTTGTGTGTGTGTGTGTGTGTGTGTGCTTTTAAAAATGCATGTCAGACGGATGTCTACATTGTATTGAAATGTATTGAAATAGTAGAGGAAGGAAGCCTTACCAATGTTGGTTCGTGTCCTGTCTTCCGCAGGGGAATAGTGTTTGAGGCCTGAGTAGCGTTCCTGGATTGCTTCGGGATGCCGGTTGTCCGCGACGCGTTTCGGCGTGAGTTGAGGCTGTAGGCCGCTGCTCGGGCAGAGGTTCTGCGTGCGCGGGGATCGCCTGGATCGGGGCAGAGGTTCGGCGTGCGTTGTGGTGGCGTGGAGTCACTCGGGCAGAGTTTCGGCGTGGTTTGGGATCGCTCGGCTTGACTTGGAAAGAGCCGGACACCGTGGAAAGACCAGTGCAAGGCCTCTGAGTACCACGAGGGGCCTCAGAGTACCTCGAGAGTGCCTCGGGGCAGCGCGGGAGCGTCTCGGGAGCGCTCGGAGAGGCTTCGGAGCACCTCGAGGGGGCTCGGAAGGCCTCTAAGGATCCGAAGGGGCCGGAATGCCTCGAAAGGTCTTAGAGGGGGAGCCGTAAGGCTTAGGGAGGAAGAGAGAAGTGGGAGGTGTCAAAATGAGGAGGGGGAGCCCTCTATTTATAGTCTCGATTTGGTGCAAAGAGGTCCGTACGGACCTCCTTGGTTATCCAGATTTTGGTTTTCCTCGATTTGAGGGAATATGCAATGATGGTGAATATTCTCGGAAATGATGATGTCCCCTTGCAAAGAGGTCCGTACGACCATCTTGACATGCAAAAGAGGTCCGTACGGACCAAGTCTCGCATTTAGGGTAATCATTTCTCCTGGATTTGAGGGAATATTGTGGACTTTAAGGGGATTCAGTAATTATGGAAACAAAGAGGTCCGTACGGACCTATATTGCTTTTCCAGCTTTCCCCGAAAATTCCCGAAAAGGTCCTTTTTGTCCCTTTTTATCCTGTGAGGGCTCCTCCCTTGGCTCGCTGGGGTTTGAGAGGGTTTTGAGTGGGAGAGGTCTCTGAGACTGCGTGGATGAGTCTGCGGTGTTTCCCGGGTGTTTGAAAGGGAGTGATCCAGATTGGGGTACTTACAATACCCAAGCACTTTTCCCCTTGTCACTTCGAAGGTGCATTTGGCAGGGTTTAGTCTCATGGAATGCTGTCTCAACCTCTCAAAGAATTTTCGTAGGTCAACAAAGTGCTGCCCACCCTCTCCTTTGGAGTGGATTATCATATCATCTACGTAGACCTCAATCTCCTTGTGGATCATGTCATGAAAAAGCGCGGTCGCCGCCCTTCGTAAGTAGCCCCGGCATTCTTGAGCCCGAATGGCATTATCAGTATAACAAGAGGTTCCCCATGGTGTGGTGAAGGCCGTCTTTTCTTGGTCTTCCTCGGCCATCTTGATCCGGTTGTAGCCTCGCAAAACCATCAACGAAGGATTTGACTTCGTAGCTGGCAATGGGAGTCCACCAGGATGCTCTATGTTTGCGTAGGGTAGTCGTCTTTGGGCCGGCCTTGTTCGCATCTCTGAAATCCACACAAAGAGTCAAGACCTTCCCATCGGCCTTGGTTACGGTCACGATGTTGGACAACCATGTCGGGTATTCAATGACTCGATGAACCCTACCCGCAGTAGCTTCTCAATTTCTTCTTTGACCCGTAGAGACCATTCCGGCTTAATCTTTCTTAGTTTCGCTTTACCGGCTTAGCATCTCGGTGCTAGAGGGATTCTGTGATTCTACTATCGAACCTGTCTAGCCCCGCATATCCTTGTATGACCATGCAAACACGTCGACGTATTCTCTCGAGCGCTCTCGATCAATCTGTCCCTTTCAACCCCCGGAAGAAGCTTCCAATCTGTGTCTCTTTAGGTTCCTCAATAGTACCCAAGTTCACACTTATCAAAACCTCCTCAGCCTTGGGCCCGGTTTTCCTCTTTTTCAAAACCCGCTTAAAGATTTCTTTAATGTATTGTTCGTTTAGTGTGTTTGCATCTTGTTCAAATGATTCATTATTAACCGTTGTTAAGTTTTGAGTTAATTTATCATTTGTTAAGTTGGCAATAAGAGGATAATCGTAAAGATTTGTCATTTCATTCAAAATAAGGGGAAAGATGACATCGATTACATTTTCATAATCCTCAGTGCGTGAGGCCTTCTGATGACTGAGGACTCGGAATTCAAAGATTCCCGACTGACCGAATAGACAACAGTGGTGTTTGACACGACCGGGTTGAGAAGGACGGGGTACCAATCCAAGCTCCGTGATCATTTGGTTCGCCGATCGGCTATCGGCCCCGAGAATGTTTCCCAATTCTTCAATGGCATTTCGTCTTAGTCACCAAAGTGCGAGGATCAAAATGACTTTCACCATCGTCTCCAATAACGGCAACTATCTCATCGTCTCGAATCAAGTCGATCAAGTCCGGGATTTGTGCTTCTTCGTCAAACAACTCTTGCAAACCCCACCGACCGTCTTCACCGCCGGCGGCTTCTATCTCGGCTCGATCTTTGGAAGAGCTAACTCAAAGGCGTGAGAAGTCCATTGTCCCGGATGTCGACTTTTGACACTCGGCCGGATTTCAAGACGTACTCATTCCGAACGGTAGTGGTAGCCCCAAGGATATCCGGCAAATCAAGGAACATTCTTCGAACGGGATTGGCCGGCTTTCCCTAACTTTCTCAAGGTTCTCCGTAAGGGTTTTCTCGCAAGGAGATCCGCGATCACTTTCATCATATTGTGTCCCTCCTTTTGTAAAGTAATGGGTCGAGACAGACCGTAAGGATGGAGCCGGACCCCTTCACCTTTCATGCCTTTAGCTTTTCTCGGCATCCCGAGAGTTCGGTTTGTACCCCAAGCCATATCTCGGTAGTCTGCTCCTTCACATCAATGATGGTGTTACGACCTTGAAGTCTTCTACCCAATCCAAGTCCCTAAGATAACTCATTTTTCGCATCATTCTCATGGCAGAGGGATTTTATCTAAGTAGTAGTGAGGTCAAGGCAACACACTTGTGCCTTGGAAGAAGCTACGGAGAATCCGGTCAATGCTAACCCTTCATCATCGTGCTTGATCTCCAATATCGAGATATCCCCAAGCCGGTTCCTTCTACCGTGACACTATATGATAGTTCCATCACTCGACCGAAATTTAACGCACCGATGCAAAGTAGAGGCTACCCCGTTTATCCGGTGGATCCAAGGCCGTCCCAAAGAAGGCAAGAATGAAATCGGAATATCAATAACTTGAAAGTCAACGTCCATGACCTTTTTTCCGAACCACATCTTGAGAGTGGCGATCCCCAAAACCGATCGTGCAAAGGGAGTCATAGGCCTTAATAGTCTCGACTAGAAGGCTTTAAGTCCGTTGGCTTCGCATTCAATAAATCCATCATTTTAGCCGGCAAGACATTCATCATGCACCCTCCATCGACTAATACTGTGGCAATCGACGCTCTTCTAACCGGACTGTGATGTAAAGAGGTTCGTTATGACTAGCCCCATACTTTGGCAGTCTAAGTCGTGAAGGTAATGATGTTTCCGTAGTGGATATTTCCAATCATTTGGACGACCTCATCCGGGGTGACATCTATGGGCACCATGGTCTTGGCCAAACTTTCTTCTAGCTTCAACTTATGAGGGTACGAAGAGGTCAACAGGACCATAAGGAGATATTGGCTTGGGTACACTTCAACCGAGTTAGGACCGGATCCTCCTTATCGAGTCGCTTTTCTGCTTTCCGGCTTATAAGGTCTTTTATCTCGTTTTTGGCTCGTAGACGGTGCTTCTTTTGTCACCCTTAGCCTGCTCAACATTCATGTGCCTGCACCGAGTCATCACATAGACATTGGATTTTCCTTGGTCATTATTCCTACCGGAGGATTCTCACAATTCTTTCAAAGTCGAGGCGGATTCTTACCGGCGTATGGCCAATTCTCGCCGATTGATCTCGATTGACGGTGCCGCGAAGCATAGGCGGCTTCCCGAATCCGGTCCTGTGTTACCGGCTTTTGACCTTTTCTCGAGTTTGACCGGCTGATTTCAACTTCACATTCCCGTTTAAAGCTTTCACGCCTCATTCAAACTTTTCAAAGTCGCATGCAACAAGAATTATCACTTCCGTGAGTTTGGAGCTTGGCAAATGGCTTTCATCCGAACCTAGCGACTTCTTTAACAGAGTAGGATCACATTCCTCATCACCGTCAAGCATGTTTTTTCTTTCCCTGGGGTCAACCTTCGACGGCATCTTTGACGTTGGCCAAACATTTTCTCGAAGTGGGAAATTCCATCATCAATAAGGATTTCAAGGGGTCAAACCTCATGGCGGGTTCCTTTTCCTTACCGTCGAGAGATTTTCCGGGCTTTTTGGCTTCGGGCTAACCACTCCTCTATTGTCCCTTCCGGCACTTCGACCGTGTCTTCATCGCTGTCACTACAAAGAGCTCGTGGGAACTTTCGCCTTGGCTCTTATGACCAATGAGGGCAAAAGCAGGTCGGGATACTTGACGCCATATGAGGGGTATCTCGACTCTTCCTCGGGCTTAGGGATTACCAGAAAACATCATTATCATCGTAGGACATAAAGGGACTCGGGGTCGCCTAAACTCGTGACTCTTTCCAAGGCATCCATACATTCTTCTTCGTACCAAGTTTCAGGAGTGACTACTAACACCGTGATAGAGTCTACCCTTCCCGATGAGAGTTTGGCTTCGGCGACGCTACATGTTCTAGATCGGTGGGCAGAGCCCACTTCCCTCTTTGGCTAAAGCTTCGATCAAGTTCCTCCATTCACCTACCAAGTCCTTGTACGGAGTATTGAACTCTAGGATATAGGACTCATATACTACCTCATCTAAGCTAGCATCCTTCTCCGAGCCTTTGCATAGGCCGCAGACACACTTTGAAGTGATTTCATCCCCTATTCCAGTGTCCGTGGCTTTCTACCTCATCTTGCCCTTCGGGTTTCACTTCCGTTGGCTCCAAGTCCATTCCTTTTACCGAACTCTGTCATCATCGTCGTAAATCCAGCCATTCCTATTCTCGTTTCCGACCGACTCTTCACCGTAGCCGTCCGAGAGGTAGGCAAATTCACAGCGTTGACAAAATTGGAAAGGTCAAATTGGCACTGGGATTCCAAAGTAGGCTCAGCCGAAAGGAGGAAAAAGGTCCCGTGGGGGATGCAGAGGAAGCGAGGGTGTCGGGACCCTAACAAATTGGGGTATTGGAGAAGACCGAGAAGGGACATCTTTGGCAATGGGTTATATGAAGATGGGGGAGGGCGTTGGTTATAGGCTAGCTCTTCTTCCCTAGTCATCTCGGTTACCCAAACCAAAGACTGTTCTCTCGTCAAATCGGCCATTCTCGACTCTCGAAACCGAGGATTCTCGCGAACCGTTCCGAGGATTCTCGTGCTAACAAGTCGCCGACCCTGTTCTCACCCACTTCTTTCTCGCCAAGGGAAAGGGATAGGAAAGGTTTAGACTCGGGGTAGGTGTTTAGGTCAAGGCTCGTGCAATATGCAAATTAGAATCTTCAAGTTTACTTAAAACAGTTGTCTTTTATTAATATCTATTTGGTTGGAAAAGGGGTTCCGCCCTTCTTTTTCACAACTACTCTAGATCCCGGATCGGTGGGTTCCGTCACTACGTCTATAAGCCCCTCGTATTCCACCCGTATTTCGACCTCCCAGGGTGGATAGCCCCGGGCGAGGGTCCTATAGGGCACGCGGATACCACCGACCGAGAGTAAAGAACGCTCCTATCGGGTCTAGCGGGTCATAGGACCTTTCAATGCACGAGCAATGCGGATTATAGTCAAGGCAATACCGGTAAAGTCTCGTCTCTCGCCTTGACGGATCTTTGCGTGAGTTTCGCTTGAGCGAATGACGGTTTTTGACTTTCGGTAATGTCCGAGAGAATAATAGGCATGGGTCGGGCGGTAAAAAGCCGGATGACACGGTGTCACATTGAACTTTGTTGCATACACGGTGCGTAGGTCGGAATCGAAGTCAATGCCGGTCAAGATCTTGCCAATTTTTCCTTGTCGGAATTTTGGCGGAGCTTCGCTGAGCGAAAGATCTTTTGATTTTTGGCAAAGACTCGGTCTTGACTCTTACGCATTCCGTGCGGGTCAAGGTCAATAGTCAATGTCGGAGTCAAGATCCCACCGATTCTTCCTTGTCGAAATTTCGGCGTAATTTCGCTTGAGCGAAAATCTTGGCTTCCGTTATGAGCTAAGGCTTGACCTTTACGTGGGTATGCAACCGGGCTATATGACACGGACTAGACCAAAAACCAACCAAAAGTCACGGTTTTTTGAAACGTGTGACACGGATCCGTGCATTGGTCGACACCGGCCGCCATGGGGAGGTTGGGATGATTCGTGCGCGCCCGGGAGCATCGTAAGGCTATCCGTGATGATCGCACTGAACCACCCTCGGGTTTGAAGGACGTGCGTGCAAAGTGTACAGATATATCAAAGGTGCGTAGTGTGCGGTCTCCTAAAAATGTTCCTTTTGAGTTAAACAGAGATTTTCATAATGTGTTTTAAAGGAATGATTTTCGGGACGGGGAAAATGCAACACGTAAGCACGTAAATTTTCTCGGGAGCCCCGGGCCAAATATGAAGCCGAGTAGCCCCAAGCTACTAGGACTCGCGCATTAACCATGATTTTTCCCGGTGGAATTGCCACCGAGGTCGCCCGGTCGTAATCCAAGGAGGATTGAGCCGTACGACTGCATGGATCAATTTTCCAGGTTCCACTCCTTTTGCTATTTTTCGGGTTGTTTCCCGTTTCAAAGTATGCACAGATTCCAAGATGCAAATGATGCAATGCATGGTAAAGAAAGCAAGCACGATTAATGAAATCGGCGATGGGAGTCTAACCCGCTCAAAAGGGAAAAGCTTTCTTTTATTTTTTTCAAAATTGTTTTTCGAAAAGGGATACTGGTACGTGGATTGTTAAACCACCGATTATCCCAACTCCCACGTCGTGGAGTGTACAGAAGGGTAAGTGGTTTCCACCTATATACCGAGTATCGATTTTTTGTTTTGAAAATAAAAGCTTTTCTCCTTTGGGATTTTCCCCAGCGGAGTCGCCAAACTGTGAATGTGGTGCCCAAATTTTTGTTGGATTCACGCGAGTTTGAAGACATCCGGTTTAATTTGAAAAAACGGAGTCGCCACGCCATTTTGATTACCTCAAAACTTTGAAAAAAAGGTTTTTACTTGGGTTCGGAGGTTAAGTTACCCCTTGGGAAGAACGTTTGGCGTTCACCCAAAGTGCCTTGCCGGAGCAAGTCTCCCAAGATTTCAGTAATCGTGCTTGCTTGCGTGCTTTCTTGTGTGCATGTGTTTGAGAAAAAGGGGGGGGAATGTCCCAAGTTGTCTTCCGGACGTACAAACCATTTGTTGGTTGTCGCTCGGGATTCCTTGGAATTTTATGTATTTGGGATTATGATCCCGTCCTCATCTTATGACTTGTGATCATCGCATTTTAACCTCGGGACCCTCGGGACTTGCGTGATCGAGAGAATGACTCTCTTTTGGTCAAAGATGAGGTTCTTTAGAAAAGGAGGGTCCTTAGCCCATCAATCCTACGCTTTAAGACGGCCTAGCTCATATAGATGCTTCATACTCTTTCTTAAGCGATAATCGGAGATATAGGGTTCAAGGTGTCCCTTTCTAAAGAGATATGGAACCTTTAATGGAAGGAACGATGTAAAGATAGGATCTTTTACACCGGTCCATTCCTAGGTTGTTAATGGGGGAATGGGGGAAATGTATGTAAAAATGAATCTTTAATGAAAAGATGACATTTTTGGTTTTAGCAAATGATGCTTTTTGATTGAAAGAAATGATCTTTATGCAAGTGATGCGTAAAGATAGGATTTTTATGCAAATGATGCATTGGAAAAGGTTTTTGAATGCAAAGGATGCATTTTTATTGAAAAGATTGGATTTTTATGTGCAAATGATGCATAAAAATGACATTTTTATTTGAAAATGGGGGTTTTAGGTGCAAAGGATGCACCTCTATGAAAAAGACTACATTTTTATGACAAATGAGGTCTTAATGCATGCAAAAGGGAAAGGGGGTGATAAAGATGTGATCTTTATGAATAAATGTCAAGTCCCAAGCAAGATATATGAATGCAATGAGCAAGTATATCAATTAAAAGCAAGGTTAGGGCGTGCGAGGTTACCAATTGCTTCCTTTGCTTCTTTGGTCGGAGCTAGGAGGTGAAGTTGGTCTTGGATCTTCAAGGAGGAGGGAGGGAGCTTCTTGGCCTTCTTCTTCACCTTCTTGAGCTTCCAGCAGTATTCTTCACGTATTTGGAGTGTTTGTGGGTGACTTGCTATGGATTGTGTGTGTTGAAATGGGTAGAGGAGGGCTCTATTTATAGGCAGTCTGGATAAGGCTAATGAAGCCGTGCGGCTAGGGACAGCGAGCTAATGCAGCCGTGCGGCATTATCCATTGTGACTCAGCATTTCTAGAACCATGCAAGGTGGCAAATTCTAGAACCCTCTTCCTAATTAAGAAAAACGTGTTTCTTAATTAGGAAGGCTCCCTTCAGCCCTTAATTTAATTTGGGACTGTTCCAGAACATTTCCGGAACACTAGGAAGGTCCGGGGAATTACCGGGAAACTTACCGAAATTGCCGGGAAATTTAACCGGAAGGCATGAGCCAGATTTGGGTACTTACACATCTACACCTCTCGCAATCAAAGCTCAAGGCAGCCATACCTCCACGACCACAGCCAGAAGATGATTCAAGTCCTCACGCATGGCACACCCGCAGTTAGAAGATGACTCAAGTCTTCATACATGACACAACCGCAACCAGAAGACGATTCAAGTCCTCACGCATGGCAAACCGCAGTCAGAAGACGACTCAAGTCTTCATACATGACACAACCACATCCAGAAGACGATTCAAAGTCCTCACGCATGGCAAACCGTAGCCAGAAGACGATTTAAAGTCCTCACGCTTGGCAAACCGCAGCCAGAAGACGATTCAAAGTCCTCACGCATGCAAACCGCAGCCAGAAGACGATTCAAAGTCCTCACGTGTGAGGACCCCGACCCGGAACCTACACGTGTCCCGAGCTGGAGCGTCCTCAAACTAACCCAAAAATCTCCTAATACTTTAAAATTTTTGATTTAACTTCCAAACATAAACACAAACATTTCAAAATAATTCTACTCCTTCCACATTGAAGGAAAAGTTGACCAACCATGAAAATAATAAACTGTTTTAGTTACAAAAGGTATCGAATATAATATGGAATTAAAGTTTATGAATACAATCCTTTAAAAGAATTATGCTAACCAACACTTTCTACCCAATCTAAACATAACCCGACAATTCCCAAAATACCACTTCTAACTCCTTTCCGCCCTTACTCGGTCGGTCCACCTGTCTCGGGATCTAAAACAGTAAAGGGAGAGGGGTGAGAATAAATCTCAATGAGCTATTATGAATGCAGCAAGATGTCATACAAGATGCAGCACGTAGCATGGTAACACTTAACACATTATGAAAGCGGTAAACACCTTACGTTACCTCATTTTACCTTTCCCGTCTGAACAATAAGTCGTACAACGTGGGAGTAAAACTCCACTCTTTGGTGAATTGCCTCCAGCACATTCACCTCTTATAGGTCTCATGCCCCAGAGATCCATATAAGAAAGGATACCTATATTAGAGTATCCAACAATAATATCGTCCCTCCTTACAACGATCGCAACAGGTCTGTAAAGGCTTCTTCATGCTCAATACAGTCGTTAGCACAGCCCCACTCCGTGGCCACAGAGGGGGAAGGGTCACCGATATGATATACCTTCAATCACTTATAGAACAAATCCATAATTGATTGAATTCCATCATACCCACCCGAACATAAACACGTTCAAGCACATGATAGATACTTGAAATAAATCCACAAAACGGGATAATAATATAACAACATGGTAATGTATACTCATGCTAATCAATACCATAATGCAACATTTAAGTAATACACTATGCATAATACCCTTAACGAGTATACATTCAAGTAAGGTATCCATATAACCATATAATCCACGCCGGGATACAATATAACAATACCAAATAATCCACAAAGGGGATAAACAATATAGCCACATGGTAAAATGTACTCATGTTCAACCAATATCATAGTACAACATTTAATTAACACACTATACACAATATAAACAATGTATATGAACTCAAGTAAGGCAAGGAAGTATCATCAATCCATCCTACAAGGTCATTGTACACTAATACATAGCCTCTATGAAGGTTCAAGTTCAACTTACTAGGTAGGGGTCACAATCTATAAAGGATCAAACAAGATTGCTAAACAATTTCTGGTTTAAATTTAAAATCGTGGATTCTCGGGGTCTTGGGCGACCGCTTAACCACTGGGCGACCGCCCAAGTGGACTTCAAAGCAATTAAACCTCCTGCCATGACGGGCGGCCGCCCAAGCCCCCACGGGCGACCGCCAAGCCTCCTCCAGCCTCTTTTGCAAATTTTTAACCCTTTTTAACCTAGTTCTTCTTTCCCTCTACCATGGCTTGATCAAGAATACCCAAGAACACCTTCATCTTACCAAGTCCCATTCAAACTTGTAAACTCAAAACCAAGTAATCCTAGATTATTCATCTCTATTCATTTCACCCATTTCCAACCCTTTAAATGATCATTCCTTAAACCCTAACTTCAACCAATTTCATTTTCTAATCATTCAACACCCATTTGGGTTTCCAAGCAAGGAATCATCATTTCAAGAACAAGAACAACATTCAAGGAACTTATGAACAAGTAGAGGAAGGGAATCATAACAACTCACTTACTAAGCCATGTAACCCAAAATGATTAAATCTTATATCATTTACCCTTTGAATCACTATCCATTTCACTATCACTTCCCAAGTATAAATTTCTTAATTTAGTTAACCCAAATAACATAAACCTAGATTATTCTCACAAGATTTCCAACCCCTTCACTAATACATTTTAAGTTAATTCCTTTAACTAACTTCACCCATTTCTTACAACCAAATCAACCTCTAAGAACCATAATATCCTTCCATGTCATTTATCACATTCTCAAGTCCCAAAAGTGGTCTAAAGCCATAAACAACCATTATCATCACAAGAACAACATTAGCTAATTCATGAGCATTCATAGAAGGGAAGGGTCATAATAACTCACTTTAAAAATCGGAGATGGATCAAGGATTTCTTTAGCTTGATGAACTCCTCTTGGTCTCCCGATTCCAAAAGTGCTCCCGGATTGAAAAATGGTGAAGATTTGAGCTTGGTAGGAGCTTGAGAAGATGAAGCTCCATTAATGGGTTCCATGGAAAGTATGAGGGAGAAAGTGAAGAGGTAGAAGATGAAGAAGGAGGGGAGGTGAAGTGTGGGAAATGATAAAGGTATAAAAGGGGGGGGGCCCGGTCAATGAGGGAGGGTTTTGGGGGAATTTGTCCCCCACTCAAAAATTCCCTACAACAATTCTTTCATAAATTAAAATAATTCTCCCAACCAACAACATTTTATTTGTCCATTTTATTACCACTCCATTCTATTACTTTATTTATTTCTAATTATTATTTTTCTCCTAGAACCATATTTATTTCCTTATCCTTTTATCCTAATGTAAGAATTTAAAGATATAAAGTAAACACATAAGGTTGATATTAATATTAAAGTATATAATGTTATACTAAAATTGTGTCTAGGATTAGGGTCGTTACATCACGCATGGCAAACCGCAGCCAGAAGACGATTCAAAGTCCTCACGCATGGCAAACCGCAGCCAGAAGATGATTCAAAGTCCTCACGCATGGCAAACTGCAACCAGAAGACGCCTCAAGTCTTCATACTATCTCTAGCCCGGAAGGCTTTAAATCACTCGGTCCGGAAGATCGTATAAACCTCCCCCATCACTATCTCCAGCCCGGAAGGCTTTAAACCACTCGGTCCAGAAGACCATATAAACCTCCCCCATCACTATCTCCAGCCCGGAAGGCTTTAAACCACTCGGTCCGGAAGACCGTATAAACCTCCCACATTACTATCTCCAGCCCGGAAGGCTTTAAACCACTCGGTCCGAAAGACCGTATAAACCTCCCAAATCACTATCTCCGGCCCGGAAGGCCTTAAATCACCCGATTAAGAAAATCGTAAAGTTTCCATCCCAGGACACCACCACGTCCTCACAATTGACCTCGGCGGTCACCACATCTTAGGACACAACCCCGTCCTTACCACTGACCTTGGCAGTCACACGATACTTCAGGGCACTATCACGCCCACATACACTCACAATTTCACGATCTCTGAACTACGACCAGGCTTGATTCCCGCCAGGGATACGTAGGAATCCTATCACAGGGTCCAGCCATCGACCTATCCGGTCACTCAGGATGCCGCAACGTCCTCACCATCGACCTATGCGGTCACCCACAGGACACCACCACGTCCATGCACAAAGTTTCAGTCAGAGGACCCTTTCCATCCTCGTGCACCACAAACACTCACCCCATACCCGAACTACGATCAGGCTTGATTCCCGCTAGGGATACGTAGGAATCCTATCACAGGGTTCAGCCAATTGACCTAAACGGTCACACGATAGGACACCGCCACGTCCTCGCCCCGACCTCCACGGTCACTTCCTCTCCCAACACGCGATCCAGATTAGGACCCTTATCTTATCACCGACCCCACTTCCTCCGTAAGTGACGTCGTTGAGGGGCTTCTGTAAGTACCCCAATCTGGATCACCCTCTTCCGAGCACATAGGAAACACCGCAGACTCACAAACACAGTCTCAAAGACCTATGGCACTCAAAACCCTCTCAAAACCCTCAACCAAACCAAGGGAGGAGCCTTTCTGGGATAAAAAGGGACAAAAGGACCTTTTGGGAATTTTCAAGAAATTGGAAAAGCATAAGTGGTCCGTACGGACCTCTTTGTTTTAATAATTACTGAATCCCCTTAAAGTCCACAATATTCCCTCAAATCCCGGAGAAAATGATTACCCTCATGCATGGTTGGTCCGTACGGACCTCTTTGCATGCTGAGTTGGTCCGTACGGACCTCTTTGCACATGGGACATCATAATTCCAGAATATTCACCATCATCACATATTCCCTCAAATCGAGGAAAACCAAAAATCTGGATAACATGGGAGGTCCGTACGGACCTCTTTGCATTTTTCTGGCACTATAAATAGAGGGCTCCCCCTCCCATTTTCAAACACACCTCCCTCTTCTTACCTTAGCCTTCAGGCGCCCCTCTAAGACCCTTCGGGGCAATCCCGGCCCCTTTCGGATCCTTTCGAGGCCTTCCGAGCCCCCTCGTGGTGCTCCGAAGCCTCCCCGAGCGCTCCCGCGATGCTCCCGCGCTGCCCCGAGGCACTCTCGAGGTACTCTGAGGCCCCTCGTGGTACTCCGAGGCCTTGCCTGGTCTTTCCATGGCGTCCCGGCTCTTTCCGAGTCAAACCGGCGATCCCAAACCACGCCGAAACTCTGCCCGAGTAACTCCTGCCACCCCAATGCACGCCGAACCTCTGCCCGAGTGATCCCAACGCACGCCGAAACTCTGCCCGAACGCAGCCTACAATCTCAACTCACGCCGAAACTCTGTCCGCAGACAATCGGCCCCTCCCGAAGCAATCCCGGTCTGTACCGGAACATCATTCCATCCCCAAACACTATTCCCCAGCGGAAGACAGACACGAACCAACATTGGTAAGGCTTCCTTCCATTACTATTTCAATACATTTCAATACATAGTGTACAATGTAGACATCCGACACAGCATGCATTTTTAAAAGCATACACACACGCACACACAACATTTAAAGAATATTAGGGGTATCCGAAAGACTCGTTTTTACGAGGCAACTCGGGTGAGCTCTAAGATTCTAATATTCTCTTCCCAAGGAGTCATCTGACCTCCGAACTCAAAATCTCATCACACAAAAACAGTTTATTTCTAAACTGATGCCCTTTTTCAATGTTTTGGGCTTAATAAAAACGGCGTGGCGACTCTACAAAGCAAAACACAGCGAGACACCTCTAACCTCGCAAACGCTAAAGCGGAATAAAGCCAGATGCCGGGGCGCAAACGCGCTGCCTCTCGGATCCGGGCGAACATTCCCGAACAGCGACAACCACGAATGTGAGATGCACGGGGCCCTCCGCGCGCGAGCCGAATTACCGGGTAATTTCAGCAGTTTCATGGAGGAAGGGACCTTAGGCTCATTTAGAGTAAATGACATAGTAGTCAAATCCTCCTGAAGGTTCCCCGAGTGTCCCCACACTGGTATCTCCAGCTTCGAATTTTTCTTTCAACTTTTGCTGGGAAAAGGCTTTCTTCTTTTTGGGAGGACGATCTTCGTTTATCCAATCTTGATAGTCCCTCTCGAGGCATTCGGGGCAGTCACAGATATCCCACCAAATGTGCTCAACAGTTGGGGGTGAATTCGGGGTTTCAGGCCGAGCTGTGCTAGGATGGTTCTGAGTTGAGCTAGACTGAGGAGATTTGCTGCTGGGCTCACCGGGAAGCAAATGGTTGGATTCCGCCGAGTGACGATAGGTATTAGAGGCCAGGGAAACAGGCACGTATTTGTCCTTCAGGGGAGCCCCAGTCAGTTGGGGGATTGCCAATGTTCCGAAATGACGTGTGGCCTCTTCGATCCAGGCCTGCTGTTCATTCTGGCGTTCTTCAAGAGCCCTGATGGATAACCACATTTCCTCCATTGTTTTCAAACCTTCATTTCCTCTACTGATATCTGCAGGATCGGTACCATTCTGAAAGGGGACATCTGACGGCTGCTGAGGCATGCCAAATTGCTCCATCCCTGACTGCTGTTGGGATGGCGGCACTTTGAATTGCTGTTTGGGGGCTAGCTAGCCTGTAAGTTGGCGGGTAGGAGTTCCGGCGATGGTGACATAGGAAGCTCGTGGGGGCGTCCTGACATATTCGGGACGATTGAGAGCGGGAGGAGGATTTTTTTCCTTCTTCACGGTAAAAGTGCCATCGAGATTGGGACTGGCGGTCAAACCATGGTTCCTGAAGGCCTCCAGAAGGTTGTCAATTTGAGCTTCATGTCGCAGTCTCATCTGTTCTACCAACTGGATCCAATGCTGGTCTGTCTGAGGGATCTAGGGAGGATAGGTCTGTTCATCATTCCCAAATCCGGATTCGAGATTAATCGTCTGGGGATCTTCACCAGTTTCCACATTTTCTTTGGCGTGTGAAGGCTCTCCGATTTCAATCATGTTCACTTTGTTATGGTTCCTTGGAAAAGGATTTTTGATTGTATTAGGCCCCTCGGGGACTTCCAACTTTCCTTGGTCTATCAAACCTTGGATTGCCTTCTTCAAGGGGACGCAATCATCTGTCAGGTGCCCATGGTACTGATGAAAGGCACAATGCTTGGAGGTATCCAAATGAGCATTGGGGTCTCTAGGCTAATAATTATCTAAAGGTCGGAGCAAACCTTATTTTACCAAACCTCTGAAAATATCACTCAAAGGCATCCCAAATTTTCCCAAGCCTTGGAGCCGGGATCTGGATGCATCAGGTTTCTTGGGAACAAAGGGAGTGGCATTGTTACAGTCCTGTCCCGAATAGGGCTGGGCAGGAGTCGTGTTGGAGGTGGAAAAAGCCCGGTATCTGTAAGTAGGTGCAACAACTTGCTGTTGATTGTAAGCCCTCTCAAATTTAGCCCTGGAATTGACCATTGCCCGCAAATCCAGATAGCAGAAATTGCTAAGTGAGGTCCTTAAATGTGGCTTCAAGCATGACTAGAAGATGCCTAATTGCTCCTCGTCAGAGGGAGGGATGGCCATTTCACTGAGCTTCAAGTTCCACTTTTATAAAAATCCCGAATATTCTCATCAGGGCGCTGCATCGTTGTCTGCATGTCAACTCTGTTTGTCTCCCATTCCAAGTTGGCTTTATACTTATCTGTGAAAGCGCTGGTGATCTGGTCCCATGTAGCCCTAGCCTCGGGTTTTAAGCGGAAGAACCATTTTAAAGCACTAGATTTCAAAGAGAGGCTGAAATAGTCAGCCAACTGCCGATTGGTGCACCCTTTGGCCTTCATTGCCAAGGTATACGTGTCCAGATGAGTTTTCAGGCATGCAGTCCCATCAAACAGGTCCAGATTAGGCATCACAAACTTGTGGGGCAGGGGACAATGGAGTCCGAGTCCGTAGGCCGGAAGGCAGATTTCTTAGCAGTCAATTCGGCAATCTGCGCTTTCATTTCCTTGTGTTGCTCCATGAACCAGGCCAGGTGAAGGTCCTGTGGTGGAGCCATGGCGTTTGAACTGGAGAGGGGAGTTACCACTGGCGGCAGACTGGTGGATGGAATGGCCGGTCCGGGGACGTAGGTAAAAACCTGTCCTTGGCCCGAATTACCCTGGGGAGCATGAGTAGGAGCCTGGGCAAAGGGATAAAACCTTGCGGCTTGCTGTTGACTTTCAATCAGAAAAGAGGGCGAAGGCAGGCCCGATGTAGCCGAGTAGCTTGGGTTTCCAGGGTGAGACTCATAAGTAGGCCTAGGTGCGGGCTGGTGTCCCTGGTTGTTGAACTGTATGCCAGGCTGTGGCAAGGGTGTGTAACGGAGAGGGTATTGCAGTCCTGGGGATTCTGATGAAACTGGATTAGGGGCTTGGTGGCCCATTGATCCCTGAGTGAGGAATGGGTTTGTAGAAGCTGTGTTAGGAGCAGCTGAACTAGCATCATTCTGAGGAGGGGCTCCCGACTGTTGCCCTGAACCGAACTGTGGTGGCATCCCAAACTGTCGATGTGGCACTCTGAACTGCTGTTTTGAAGGTCCGGTTTGATCGGTTCCGACTGAGGCGGGATCCCAATTTGCTGTGGCATTCCAAGGTACCCCCAACCATGAGAAGACATTCCGTGCTGATTTTGCCCCCACTGAGGAATTGCGAACTGATTGGTCACGTCAGACTGCATGGGTCCAGTAGTCTGTAGCTGGGGAGATGGCTGACCCAAAGACCGAGGAGCATGGGTTCTGGTAGTAGTACCATAGGAGGTTGGTGGTGGCATTCTGGAGTAGTCAGGGCGACCAAGAGTGGGATTGGGATCCTCCTTTTCTTCCACGGTGAAGGTGCCATCAGGGTTGAGACTGGCGGCCAGACCATGGCTCCTAATAGCCTCTAGAAGGCTATTCATCTGTGCTTCCTATCGCAATCTAATCTGTTCAGCTAGCTGATTCCACTGCTTTTCTGTTTGAGGAGTCCCGGGAGGCGGAGTGATGTTGTCCCCATCGTTACCGGCTGATGCAGACATTCTGAAACCCGGAGTCGAAACAAAGGGTGAAGCTGATGATGCGCTTGACTCTTCCCAACTGATCAAACGGTGGCCCGGCGCCCGAAACCAAGCTTTGTGAGGAGCTGCGGGGGAAAGACACGAGGGTTCAGATATTTGGGAATGAATGAGGGTAGGTGTTTGGGCTTAGGGCTCATGCAACATGCAGTTATTTGTTCTTGTTTACTTAAAACGTGTTTTATTAAACCTAAACGGTTGGAAAAGATTGCTCTTCTTTTTCGCAAACTACTCTGAATCCTGGATCAGTGGGCCCCATCACTACGCCTGCGGACCCTCAACCTGTAACCCCGAACAAGGGTTCCGTAGGGCAAGCAGGTCCCACCGACCGAAAAGAAAAAACGATCCTAAAGTCTGGCGGGTAATCTAGTCTTAACGAGCATTCGATGTAAATTACGAACAAAGGTGACGTCAAAGGTCAAGATCGTGTCCGAGGGCTTGACGAAAAGTCGGCATGGTTTTGACTGATAAACTTCCATAACTGATCTTGACCCGTCGTCAGTTAAGTCGTAATTAGACATGAGGCGTAATAAGGCCAAACGGGCTGCTACTGGGATTTCCCCGGGTTAAGGACGTAGTGCGCAGTATAAGGCCAAGTGCGCGTAGTGTGCGGCAGTCTATCTTCTTTTTCTGAGTAAAATAGAAATTTTCACATGTGTCTTAAAGAGTATGATGCATGCAAAAAATTTTGAAAATGATTTTTTTTTTGAATTTTTTTTTTGAAATTTTTTTTTTGATTTTTTTTTTGAAACAGATAAACACATAAGCACAAAATTCAAACAGTTAAGGAAATGAGTCCGACAGTCAAGATATCGATTCTTCCGGGACGGTAACAACACGAAATGTGCAAAACCAACACACACACACAGTACAAATGGTTTCAAATGCCGGGACGGAAGTTTGACCCACAAAAGCTTTTCTTTTTTCTTTTTTTTTTGAATTTTTTTTTTAAAAAAGATAAAGCTTATTTTACTCCCCATCGGAGTCGCCACTGTGATGTACCCTATTTTCTTTTTTTGAAAAATCAAACGGAGTCGCCACGCCGTTTTTAGTTTAAGGGCCAAAACTTTGAAAAATGCCCAAAATTAGAGAAAAATGGGTTCGGAGGTCACGTTACATTCCGGGAAGAATGTTAGGGTTCACCCGGAATGCCTCGTAAAATGAGTCTTTCTAATTTAAAACCATTTGTGTGTGTGTGTGTGTGTTTTGCAAAAAGGAATTTTCTGGAAATAAAGTTTTGACTTCACTGGACTGAAATTTACCAAAACAGTGTGCTTCTGTGAGTGAAAAATGACTGGAAAAACAAAATATCTGTCCCTTACATTTCTGTCCGCGCGAACCAAAGCGAGGTTCAATTCTGTCCGCGCGGATGAGATAGTAATATTCCTTTTTCGCAGCTTTCCAGTCTGATTCTGTAAATTCCAGAATGTAAACTGGAGTTACAGAACCAGAACTGGAGTTTTTGCAACTGAAAGTGTTAAATAAAAACATTTTTGGGATTTGCATCCATGCTTGTCCCCACTTTCCTTAGGCTTTGATTAGTGATCACTAAACATGATTAGTGGTGATCTATTATATCAAGCCATCCTTAGGGTACATTAGGACTTGAAAGCATTTCATTTGCTTGGGATGGGGAGATTTAACATAAAACAAAGATTAATGTATGAAAATTGAATTTAGGTTAAGGGTGTATCAACTTTAGAGTGGATTTCTAAGGTGGTCATTAAGATGACCATCCTTGAGATCTTTGAACTCAATGTATCAACTTCACCCTTTTTGTAACCTAGGAACCCTGATGATCTTCATCCATGGAAATTGTTCCAAGGTGAAGATCTTAGACTTAAAGAAAAACATTTACAAGGAAGTAAACAATTTGGACCATCTAAGATGGCCATCCATGGAGATTTTACCCCAAGGTGAACATTCTTAGGTCAAGTAAAGCAAATTTATGTAAAGACAAGGAACATTAGGGAGTAACATAAAGAAAGATGTAGATCTTCATGGAAGATCATCCATGGAGATGAGCTCCATGGAGATCTTCCTAGATCCAAGGACAATATGCAAGAAGATCAACAATTAATAAGTAAAGCACAAAATAATGAAGATTCAACAAGTAGATAAACAAGATCTAGACAAATATAGAGAGATTAACAAGATTTAATGAAAATGATTGCTTGAACAAAGATAAGTTTGGTGCAAAAAGAAGGAGGGTTTTACCAATGGTGACACCCTATCTTCTTTGGTTAGAGTTTGACTTGAGGAGTATCAAGATTTGGTGTTTGGATTTGTGTTTAGATGAGTGTTTGGATGAGTATTTGTTGGGTGTTTGAAGGCTGTATTGAGAGAGTATTTCGGCAATGTAACAGTAGTGAATTGTTGATGTCTAAACTGAGAGAGAAGGGTTGAATTTATAGGCTGGATTAGGGTTACACTCATGTCCGCGCGGATAGTACTCAGGTCCTCCTTTTCATCCGCGCGGATGGGAATGAAGGCGTGACTGCTTTTTGCAGAAAAGCAGTTTTGGCATTTTGTCTTTGGTCAATATTCCTTTTTTATTGGAAATGACAAATATCCGTGAGATTTTGTCTATTTTTTAATCCTAAAATGCCCTTCCTCATTTAAATTGTCAAAATAATGTCCAAAATGCCCCTAGATCATTAATTTGGGCTGACGGAACATTGGCGGTTCAGATTGGGACACTTACAGGGTGCTCAGTGTTTGTCCTAACAGAGATATGGTCTAAAGAATGTGAGGACTTGAATTGAATGCCTTGAACATGAGTGTTTGAAGGTTGGTAGTTCTTGGCAACTCACTCTCAAGGATCTTAAATGCACCAACCCTCTTCAATGCTCAGGGGAAGCTATTTATAGTGAGCTTCAAAAAGGAGTCGTTGTCTTTGAAGGAAGGGGTTGTAATGATGACTTGGACTGGCAGGCATTAAATGGGAGTATCTTTTCATTTAATGCCTGAGATTTGATAGAGAGGATTTCCATTAAGTAGTTGAGGGGATGTGAGTACTGGTAACTTTGACATTCCACTTTGAGATTCTGACAGAATGCATGAATGTCTTTTCAGCATGCTGCTTTACCAACTTCAGCTAAAGTTGGGGGCTGAGTAGTTGGGAGCAATAAATGCTTCGGCTAGCTGAAGGAAGCTTGTAGGATAAGCCTTGCCTATTATCAGCTGCTGAAAAGCTAAGGGCCATTGACCGGTTAGGGAGTGCGTCGGTTAGGCGGCACATCATCGGTTAGGGGCACTTGACCGTTTAAGAGGTCAACCAGTTGGGTAGTCTTCTTTACCGAGTAAACACATTTGCTGATAGGAAAATCTTCAGGTCTTCAAGTCTTCAAATCTTGAGAAAATTACATTTCAAAAACACTGGGCACTAGCACTAAGGGAACCTAGCATACATAGAAAAATTCTATTTGGTCTAATTAAAATTAGGGGTACTCAATAATGCTTATTGTGATTGGGATTAAGCAATTCTAAGCTAAACATATATTAGACTAACAATCTCCTCCTAATTGCTTAAGTCCAATCACCCTAGGTTAACATCTTCATGACTCAGTAAAATAATGACTAAAAATTTATCTTTTAAGTTTGTCATTCCCTAAGTCAAGTGACAACTTGATGTTACCTAAGTAAAGCTTACAACAGTAGAGCTTAAAAAAAACATAAAGAGAAACAAAATTTGAATGAGGCAACCTGCAAAGTGAAACGGTTAGTAGCAGTAGAAGTCATTCAAAATATACGGAAATTCAAGAAATCAAAACATTTAAATTGACAAGTTAAAGGTCAAAGAGATTCTCATTGATAATCAGCAGACCGGCCTGAAAGAAAGACATTCATATCATCGGTTACATTCTATTCTTCAGTGGTAGGGTCGGCTGGAGGATCGATTGGAGGATCTTTGATCGGTGGAGCAGCTGAGGAGGGAGGGTCTGAAGATTTGGATCTCTTAGCTTCCTTCTTTGCTTTCTTTCTTTTCTTTCTTCTCATCTCTTTTCCTCTTCTTCTTGCCTAACTGACCATCAGCAAACATCTTCAACAAGATTTCATTCTGGGCTTTGACTTTGGTCAGTTCGGTCTGCAACTCCAAATTCTTATTTTCAGATCGGCTAAGAGCTTCGGTTGATTGCTTTAGAATGGATTGACCAGAAATTTCTTGCTCACATAAAGCTTTGTTTGTATGGTGAGCCTCATCAAGTTGCAATAGAAGATCTCTGATAGTAGCATCCCTTATGTTCAATTCTTCCATAAATCTTTCAAGGGACATAGCAATTCCAACTTCCAACCTATCTAACTTTCTCTCATCCTCCTCCTGATTGGACTTAACAAGGGAGGTAACTAACTCAGCATTGACAGCAGTGACACTTTGAAGCATAGCATCATGAAGTTTAACAAGGTCATTGGCAACAATAGGCCTTTGAAGATCATCATCGGTGTAGGGGGCCGGTTGAGGAGCTGGTTGAGGGGCCGGTAAGATAGCATCAGTAAGGGGCTGAACAGTTGAAGGAGTGAAGATCTGAACGGTTAGAGGCTGGTCGGTGAGAGGCTCATCGGTTAAAGGAGTAGCAGGAGCATCGGTTGGGCGACCGGTGAGAGAGACAACTGGAGAACCGATAGGGACATCGGTAGACGAGTCGGTTAGAGGAATAATTGGTGCCTGACCGGGTCTAGTCACATGATCGGTTGGAGAAATCTCAATAGCTTCATCCACTGATTCAGATGAGGAATCGGGTTGATCAATAATAGCTGGTGCAAGAAATTTATTTAGCTCTAGACTCATCATCTTAGCAAAAGAAAGTTCCAAGAGTTCAGTAGCAGCTGGAGCCATCGATAAGGCAGCTTGCCATAACTGTAACAATGGAATTACTCTCGAGGCAAGCAGAAGGAGAGAGGCATGTCTAATGTTGCTCCCACTACTAAAAATAGGGCATTTACCGATGGAATTTTACCGACGGACTTAGGTAATACCGACGGAAAAAACCAACTTACCGACGGAAATTAAAATTTATTTGCCGGGATTTTTTTTTTTAAATTTTCGTTTCGTCCGTCGGTAATGGGTTAAATTCCTTCGGTATTACCGACGGACTATGTCCGTCGGTAATACCGAAAGAAAAGTCCGTCGGTAATTATTGTCCATCGGTAATCCGACGTCATCCGTCGGTAATTAGACCTATAAATCAAAACCCTGCGCCCTTTCCGCCCCATTTACGCTTATAACACATCAAAAAAATCCAAATTCAGCGCCGTTCCGCTGCCGTAACTTTCGCCGTTCGTTCTGCCCTCATCGTTCCGCCGTCGCCGTTCAACCTAGGTTAGTAACCTCTCACTCTCTCGTTCTCTCGCTCTCTTTATCTCCCACTCTCTCTCTCTCTCTCGCTCTCTTTCTTTCTCTCTCGCTCTCTCTCTCGCTCTCTTGCTCTCTCTCTCTCTCATTAGTCGTTCATATGTGCAGTTTCACGTCACCGTTCAACTTCAGCCGTTCGCCGTCTGTCGTTGCTTCCCTCCGTTCGACTTCAGCCCTTTAAAATCACTGAGGCAAGTCTATTGCATTTTCCACACAATCTTGGCTAATAATATGATAACTGATTCTTTGATTTAATTTGAAAATCTCCCCCTTTGCACATTCAAAGTTTCAGTTTGGGGTTTTCAAAATGTGAGACTCGAACTGTTGAAAATTAGGCTTCTTATTTTGTTTGTCTCTTTAATTGTGGGCAATCAACATTTTGGGTGCATTGCAACTTACTCTACAATGCTTAAAATTGAGGCACTACTTCTGGTTTTGGACGTAGTGATGATGATGTGATCAGTCCAGGTATTGATAGCTCTAGTGTTCCTGTTAGTGAACCATCAGGGCGGGTTATTTTGGACATAAATATTGATGAGGAAGGAAATATGGAAATTTCTATCTCTCCCAGTGGCCAGTAAGTATTATTTAATTGTAAATGTCATATATTTATATGTCAACTCATTATTTATATTATTTCTATGTTACATTTAAAAGCTATACATTGATTCTATTGTCTTTTTATTTGTATATATATTGATATATTGTTTTTTAATTAATATCTTAAAAGGTTTATACATGGTGGTTGTCGAGACCCTGCTCGAAGGTTTGGGGATTTATTCAGTGGGTATACTTTTGAGGAATTTTATCCCACACCAAAATCAATATCAAAAGATGTGTACGATATATGGTATAGCCAGTTTCGGGTAAAATTTCTCAATTCTCTTTCCTTTGTAAAGTTTGTAGACTAGTCCCCGGTTCATCTTTATGTTCTAATTTACGCTTAATAATTAATTAGCAACAACTATTTTAGTCCCTGTTTATTTAACTACTTTTACTATTTTTGTAGCACATATATTCATGCCCCGGATGCTCCGACGTTCAAATAGAGAAGGCTTTCAAGCAATTAGTTGCTAAGTGGTACGCTGATAAAGTATATGACATGAAAAAAAGTGGCTAAGGGATGGTTTGCCTCCAGCTAATTTCTCGAATAGTGCTTGGGAGCAGTGAGAAGCCTATTGGAATAGTGAAAAATTTATAAAAAATTCAGAAATAGCAAAGAATAATAGGAACTCACAAGAGGGGCGGGGGAGTGTGCACACTGGAGGATCGATTAACTTCAGCGAGACTTGGTCCCGAATGGTAAACTTACTTAATTTACTATCCGTTTGTAAATTAAGCAATACTCTATTTGATTCATATATTGTTATTATTTGATGAAATTTTGAAGTTTTAATTTTTTTTATATGTTAAGCGAAAGAAACACGGAGATGATCAGGCTGATGCAGCTGCTGTGTTTATGGCTACACATACTGCGGAGGCTCCTGATGGCTCAGGGCTACAATGGGTTAACCCTTACTACTAGAGCCTTTATGTAAGTGTTAATAGTATTTTCTATTAGTAAATTATAAATTATTTAGTTAAAGAAATATTATTTTCTACCATAGTGTATAATGTTTTTTTTCCCAGGAAGAGTATGATAGGCGTGCTCGTGACGAGGCTATTGAAGAAGGAACTATGGAGCCTGAGAGCACCGAGCGGCCCGCCTTTCGTGAAAAGCTTTGGGCGGCCATTGTCCTCCGAGACAAGCAACCAAAGGGAGACCGCTTGCCTGGATTTGGAGAACATGGTGCTGGATATTTTAATATGTCATTCCGCAGCCCTTCTACGCAGTACTTTTCTTCTTCTTCCTCCGGCAGTCAGCATGTGGATCAATAGGCGTTCGATGATCGGGTTCAGAGAGAGGTTCAAAGGCAAGTGGAGCAGATGTAGAGCCAGATGCAGAGCCAGGTGCAGAGCCAGGTGCAGACCCAGGTGCAGAGCATATTGGAGGAACGTCTTCGGGAAGAGCGAGAACTTCTGCAAAGCCAGTTTGAGCAGCGCATGCAACAATACTTGGCCACCATGAATTTGAAACCACAGAAACCTAATAGCGGTAATGCCTCAGCCTCATCAGTCGGTCAATACCTTAGGCGAAGTGGTGGTAGCGGTAGCGGCAGTGGCAGTGGCAGCGCTCGTGGTCGTGGTCGTTAAACATTAATTTTATTTGACATGTAATCAAGCAAACATATTTGGTTTCCCTTTCCCTTTCATTTACCCTTTTCCCCTTTCCCCTTTCCCCTTTCCCCTTTCCCTTTCCCCTTTCCCTTTCCCCTTTTCCCCTTTCCCCTTTCCCTTTCCCCTTTCCTGTTTCGCTTGATTTGGATGGTTGTTGGATACTTGAATTTTATTTGATGTTCAAGCGAAACAATTTCCCTTTTCCCCTTTTCCACTTTCCCCTTTCCCTTTCCCCTTTCCCCCCTTTACCTTTCCCCTTACCCCTTTCCTGTTTCGCTTGATTTGGATGGTTGTTTCAAGCGAAACAGGTTATTTGTGTTTGTTTGTAATTGTTGGGATTTGTTTAAAACAGGTTGTTTGACAGGTTACAGCCTTTTACAGGTGGTTTACAAATAAAACCGATTTTTTTTTTTAAATCTGGATAGATTACCGACAGAAATTTACGTCGGTAAATAATAAAAAAAATATCAAACCCATTACCGACGGAAATGTCCGTCGGTAAAGCTTAAGATTTCCGACGGACATTTCTGTCGGTAAAGTTTAAGATTTCCGACGGAAATAACCGTCGGTAATAACTAAGATTTACCGACGGAAATGTCCGTCGGTAACTCTCCGGTGATGGCTCCGGCAACCGGCCGACGTACTTCATTGCCGACGGACGGTTTCCGGCGGATTTTTGGGTTTACCGACGGATAATCCGCCGGAATTAACGTCGGAATTGATCCGTCGGTATTACCAACCACTTTTTACCGACGGAATCCGACGGACGATATCCGTCGGTAATGACCATTTACCGACGGAAATGGACAATTACGGACGGAAATTTCCGTCGGTAAATGGTCATTTTCTAGTAGTGTCCATGGCTGAGCATGACCATTTCTCATTATAGACAGCCTAGGCACTTGCGACATCAATCGAACTATGCGAGTGACATCAGAAGACCACTTGAAAATCCTTAATTCCAACACTTGGGTTATTCTGTTGTTGATCGAGAGATATCGGATAAATAGGTGACCGGTTGACAAAGTGCTTTCAACCGGTCTGGGGGCTCTATGAACAATCTCTCCTTGAATCCGAATGTTGGGTAGCCGTTGAGAAAGAAAGGGAGAATATTTTGGTTTCTATTTGGGAGGGAATTCAGTGACAAGTTGTTGGTCAGCTATGCTATGTCTGAAACTTCTTCCTCTTCAAGAAAATCTGATGAAGACTCCTCCTGAGAAACAGGGTCAATCTCCTCCTTAACCGGTGACTTATTCTTGGAAACAGAAACAGCAGCTTGGCTAATCGAGAGAGAGGCTTGGATTGCTTGCTGAGTGGCCAACTCATCAACTGATAATCTTTGCTAGTTTAAGTCAGCTTCAAACAGACTAGCAGCCAAGGCTTTTTGCAATTCAAGATCATCAATATCAACAGATTTGCTCTCCTTAATCGGTTCAGCAGATACATCGGTAAGGGGCACATCGGTAGCAGGCTGGCTAATCGGTAAGACGACATTAATCGGTAGAGTAGATGAGTCGGTCAGGGGATTGTTGTGAGTAAATTCAGGATCGCTACATCTTGAAAAGTTGCTAGCATGTCACCATCTTCGAACCCGTGGTCAAGGTAAAATTCACTTAGATAATTAAATCATTATTTAATTATTTTTGTTGTATCTTTAATTACAGGTAAATAGAACGTGGGAAAAACCTATTTCATGGACTCACTTCAACAGTTGAGAGACCAAGTCAAAACCAAGATAACAAGGCCGAGATTTTAGGAAAGTTTGTTAGGGTTTTGTTATCTTCAAGTTATCTTTTTCTATTTAAAGGGCTAATGGATGGAACAAACACAATCAACACACACAGTACACGAACACATTCTTGTAATCCACCATAGCTCCAACATTTGTAACTCATCATAAGATCAATACTACCGTTGGGGGCGAAGGTGACCATAAACACCTTCCGAGGTTTTGTGCCGGCGAGATAGTTGTCTCAAGGGCTTTCCTCGTTACATGATCGAGTCATCTTATCTTCATTATTACACCAATTATACTCCATTGCACCTTCCTCAAATTTGTTTCGAACTATTTTACATTTGATTGTTTTTTACCAAAACGGTTTGGCGCCCACCGAGGGGCCCTTGGTTTTTTAATCGATTTAAAATCCTTACATTTTTACCATGTCTACCCAACCTATGACTTCCGCCGCCAGCAAAACCATTTCTGTCCCTAGCAGCGTGAATCCCCAAACCGATGCAGCCGCAACCGGAGGCCAAGATTCATTGCCTCCTCCTCCGCCTGTGAATTCTGGCAAGAAGCAGATGTCTCCATATCCTGATCCCGAGATCAAGAGTATGCTCGTTCAGATGAAGAATTAGCTTGATCGCCAACAGAATAGCACCTCCCTGATAGCCGAAATCTTGATAAAGGTGCAAAATGAACAAGAGTTGCTCTCCAAAAGAATGGATGTTGTCTCCCCCTACTGTCCTAGAGTCCTTGACTTCAACATTGGGGACAACTCTCAAACCTTCAATGAATTCCTTCCAATGGCTTCATCTATAAGGATGTCGTCATCACCGACCCTGACGTCTTCTCCTCTGCTGACGACTTCTGTGGCGATGTCGACACCCTTAGCCACCAGTGCCTACATGATGAATTTTCTAGAAGGACCCATCTTCACCAATAGCACCATCATGACATCCTCTGCAGATAATGCTAGTCCTTTTGTTAATTTCAATACCAGTTCTGCCTTGGATAATACTGCTCGTGCTACTAACCCTTTTGCAGGTACCTACATTGCAAATCAGCTTCAGTAATTGAGGGACATGATCATAAATGTGCCAGGCGTAACCCCGCCTATCCAGCAGGTCTCCCCAACATGTTACAATCAGTCTCGCTTTACTCCAGCAATTGCGCATGTCGACATCCTGAAAGGATTTAGCGTTCCAGCCATGAATTTGTATGATGGGAGCTCGGATCCTGAGGAGCATGTCTCCCATTACCAAGAAAAGATGGAGATCGTTCGCATCCCGCTCCAATTTTGTGAGGCTTGTTTGTGTCGAGGGTTCGGTTCGACGTTGGTAGGACCAGCATTGAAGTGGCTGATCCATCAACCTCCTGGTTCTATTGGGTCATTTGCTCAACTTGTCTACCTATTCAACAATCAATTCTCTTGCAGCCGACAGTTTGAGAAGCTCACCAGTGATCTTTACCATATCACCCAGCAGCTCGCCGAAGCCTTAAAGGACTATGTTAATAGATTTAATAAAGAAGTCCTGGAGATCCCCAACCTGGACATGGCGACAGCTGCTGAAGCTTTCAAAATGGGCTTGAAGAAAGATTCCCCTTATTATGAAGATTTGGTGATGAACCCGTGCAAGAAGATGGAGGATATCCGAAACCGAGCATTAAGGTTCATCAAGCTAGAAAAAGACAAGGTGCAGCAGTCCAAGCATCCTGACAAGGCTTCATCATATGACCATCCTGACAGAAAGATAGAGTCGTCCCACCAAAGGCAGAGCAGATCCAGACCTTACCGCATAAATGACCATAACAAAGTCAATTGTGTGGAAGATGATAGAGATGATAATGATTTTGAATCTCCTAAAATTTCTGATTATTGTTTCTCTGTTGATGTTTCAGGTATCCTGTGTGCAATGAGCAATCTTGGAGATAAAGCAAGGTGGCCTTGAAAGAGTGACAAGCCGTCCGGCTGGAGGGATAAATCCAAGTGGTGTGCCTACCACGAGGATTTTGGACATCTTACCGAAGATTGCATCGCCTTGAGGAAGGAGATTAGTTACCTGTTGTCTAAGGGACATCTTAAAGAACTCCTTGGGAACCGCAAGACCAAGATGGAGAACAAAGAGCCCGTTGCAACTAGACCGCCATCTCCTCCACCGACAAAAAAGGTAGTTAATGTTATTAGTGGTGGTTCTGATATTTGTGGTACTTCTTATTCTGCAGCTAAGAGATTCGCCAAGCAAGCTAAGGATGAGAAGCCCGAGAGACTCTCAAAGATGTCACAGCTCACGTCCCAAGATGTCATCTCCTTCGAAGAAAGCGACAGGGACAATGTTATGGATCCTCGTCATGACGCCTTGGTCATTGCACTCCAAATCGCCAATTGCAAAGTCAGACGTATCCTAGTAGATGGAGGCAGTTATGTAAACCTCATTATGCTAGATGCCCTGAAAGAAATGAAGATCCCTGAAGAAAGCATTGTAAAAAAGAACCTCAGTGCTCGTGGGCTTCAGTGGGGAAACCAAAAGCACCGTGGGAGAAATCACACTCCCAGTTTATGTCGAAGGCATCAACTCCATGGAGAGATTCTGCGTGATTGACAGTGCCACATGTTACAATGTAATCTTGGGAAGACCATGGATCCATGGAATGAAAGCAGTGCCATCCACTTATCATTAATGTGTGAAGATGCCGACACCCTGGGGAGTTGTCAAGATTTACAGTGATGCAATCAGCTAAAGAATTCTACATGACATCCATGAAGGTGCGACATCTCCCAAGATCGCATAGCAATTACAGAGAAAAGCCCGTGAGGTTCTGGAGGCGAAGGAACATGACGTGAAAGAGATATTCTTAGACCCCTCAAACCCAGATCTCAAGGTGCTAATTGGTCAAGATGTTCCAGCAGAGATCGAGGAAGATCTCGTCAACCTCCTGAAAAGTAGGATCAAAAGCTTCGCCTGGAAGCATGAAGACATGACAGGCATCTGCAAAGACGTCATTACCCATAAACTCAACATCGACCCATCCTTCAAGCCAATCCACCAAAAGAGACGGAAGTTCACATAAGAAAGGAATCTAATCATTCAGGAAGAAGTAGACAGATTGCTCAAGGCTAAGATGATCAGAGAGGTCGAATACCCGAGATGGTTAGCAAATGTGGTGGTGGTGGTAGAAAAGAATAACAGCGAGTGGAGAGTTTGTGTTGACTTCACAGACCTAAACAAAGCCTGTCCCAAAGATCCTTTCCCCTTGCCACACATTGATACTCTGGTCGATGCTACTTCTGGGCATGAAGTGTTGACTTTCTTGGATGCATCTTCAGGATTCCAGCTAATCCAAATGGAACCATCCGACCAAGAGGACACCGCCTTCATTACTCCCACAGGTATTTATTGTTATATTGCAATGCCTTTTGGACTAAGAAATGCAGGTGCTACATACCAGAGGCTGCTCAATATGATGTTCAAAGAGCAGATTAGGGACACCGTAGAAGTATACATCGACGATATGGTGATAAAGTCGAAAAAAGCTGAAGATCATGTTCGAGATCTTACTCAAGCCTTTGACATCCTGGACAAATTCAACATGAAGTTAAACCTAGCAAAGTGCAATTTTGGCATGAAGTGCGGTAAATTCTTGGGCTACATGGTGACGCAGAGAGGGATAGAGGTAAGCTCGGAGCAAATAAAATACATCATCAACCTGGCATCACCTAAATCTGTCAAAGATGTTCAAAGATTGACGGGGAAAGTGGCAGCATTGAATCGATTCATCTCAAAATCCTCAGACAGATGCAAGCCATTCTATGACATCTTAAAGAAAAATTCTAGATTTGAGTGGACTGAAAAGCATGAACAAGCCTTTCAAGATTTAAAGTTGTACCTGTCAACACCTCCCCTACTATCGAAGCCTCAAGAAGGTGAGCCATTATGCGTTTACTTAGCTATCTCCGAAACTGCAGTCAGTGTCGTCCTGGTCCGTGATCAAGATGGCATCCAACAACCGATATATTATGTAAGTAAAACACTGCTCGATGCGAAAACCAGGTATTCACACCTTGAAAATTAATCTTAGCTTTAATTTCTGCTTCAATTAAGTTAAGGCATTATTTTGAAACTCATATCAATGTCATTCGTACTAACTATCCGATAAAAAGTGTAATGAGAAAACCAGAAATGTCAGGAAGGATGGCCAAATGGTCCGTTCCACTAAGCACTTATGACATCAAGTATGAGCCTAGAACAACAATAAAATCTCAAGCACTTGCAGACTTTGTGGCAGACTTTAGTCCAAGCATGCAACCGGAAGTAGAACTAGAAGTCCAACAGCTCCAAGATGGGGACATCCTGAGAAAGTGGACTGTATGCACAGATGATGCTTCTAATATGAGGGGCATGGAGCTAGGTGTTGTCCTAAAATTGCCACAAGGGGACATCATACCCCAGGCCATTAGTTGTGATTTTAAAGCTACCAATAATGAAGCAGAATACGAAGCCTTAATCGTGGGCCTAACCGTGGCTCTAGACATGAACATTAAAGCAAGACAGGTATTCATTGTTACTTGTCAATCATTTTAATGGTTCCTATGCAGCAAAAAATGCCAAGATGACAGCTTATTTGGGCATTGTGAAAATTCTAGCAAGCAAATTTCAAATCTTCTCCTTTGAACAAATACCTCGAGAGGAGAACTCTCAAGCAGATGCATTGGCCAATCTTGGATCAGCTCTCAAGAGCTTATCTCAGACCAATATACCAATCATACATGTGGACATCCCTGCGGTGGAAAGGTTAGAACTTTTTTGCACAGATGACGACATCCCAGATAATCAGATAGAGACATCTTGGACGACACCAATAATTAAATATCTTCAAGATGGCACCATCCCTAGTGATGAAAAGAATGCAAGAGCATTTAGGGTAAGGATTTCAAGATTCGTATTAATAGATAATGTGTTGTTTAAGAAATCATTTGCAGGTCCATACTTAAGATGTCTCGAAGCTGACAAAGCCATGGAAGTTCTAAGAGAATTGCATGAAGGATCATGTGGTAACCATTCTAGGGGCAGAAGCTTATGTACGAAAGCTTTAAGAATGGGTTACTACTGGCCAACAATGCGTCAAGATGCTGCCATATTTGCCAAGAAATGTGATTCTTGCCAGAGGCATAATGACATCTTGCACCAGCCCGCAGAATTGCTTCATCCAATCCTCTCCCCTTGGCCATTTATGAGGTGGGGAATGGATATAGTAGGAAAATTGCCTAAAGCTCCCAGAGGAAAAGTATTTTTGCTAGCAATGACTGATTACTTTTCTAAGTGGGTTGAAGCTGAATCATATGTGCAAGTTTGTGATAAAGAAGTCATATCCTTCATTAAGAAAAATATATTTAGCAGATTTGGCATCCCCTCTGAAATAATATGTGACAACGGCTCCCAATTCATCAGCAAGAAGACGCAGGATTTTCTCACTAGATGGGGAGTCAAGATGGTGACATCCTCACCAGTACATCCTCAAGCTAATGGCCAGGCAGAATCAAGTAACAAAATAATCACCACAACCTAAAAAAGATGCTAGATCAAAAGAAAGGAAGATGGGCAGAAGATCTTCCATTTGTCCTTTTGGGCAGATCAAACCACACCAAAGAACGCAATAGGCCAGACTCCTTACTCCTTGGTATTTGGTGCAGAAGCAGTCATCCCGACAGAAGTCGTCGTCCCTACTGCCAGATTCAAGATGTTGACACCTGAGCAGAATGATGCCAACCTGGGTTATGATCTAGATACCATTGACGAGCTAAGGGATTTAGCCAAGATCAGGATAGCAGCATATCAACAAAATATTGCTAAATCCTACAACAAAAATGTTAGATTACAGAAGTTCCAAGTCGGTGATCTAGTCCTACGAAAGGTGTTTCAGAATACAAGAGAGCCCAATGCTAGAAAGATGGCCCCCAAATGGGAAGGGCCATACTTAGTTGATGCCGAAGCAGGTAAAGGTTCATATTGGCTGTCAACTCTGGAGGGAGCAAGGATTCCCCGAAGCTGGAATGCCATTCACCTCAAGTCCTATTTTATGTAAGTTCCAATAATTACGTTACAATGCAAATAAAACCAAGGTACGATCTTTACCATTTTATTTTCAATAAAAGTACTTGTTTCCATTTTGTTTATTTTTTGAACGATTACTGACTTAAGCATCAGAGGGGCGTTAGCTAAGATAATGCCCACCCCTAACATGTTTCTGTTTTGCAAGAAAACAAGAAGCATTTGAATAAACTCCTTAACAAGTAGAGATGTTAACATCCTTCCAAGAAGTTAACATCTTAAATCAGGTATGACCGCTTTCTTACTTTCTGTTTAAAACGAATATATTTATGAAGTTCTAGCACTTTTTTACTTCCTTTTATCAAATAAAATGTGAAATCAAAATAGATGTCAAAATCTCTCATTATCTTGTTATTTTGCAAGAGGTTGTCAATTCAATCCAATTCTCGTAAAAACAACCGTTTTGAGACTGGCCATCTCACCTCCTTTAAAGGTACTTAATCCCTTCAAAGGTTTAAAGAAATTACTTTTTTTCGTCTCATTAAGGTTTAAACACCTCGCCTGGAGAGCATGATGTCAACCTTGATTGAGGTGTGTGATGGGCCCGTACGTTTAATATGTATGAATTACCCATCTCCACTCGATCAATGAGTTTTGACCCTAAGAATTTATCAATATGGTCGTGGCATATTCATGCCACCTAAGAACAAAAGATTATTGACATTCACATGTCAATCAAAGTAATTGCAAGGATTTATACATCCACTCGCAAGTTGTCAATATCTCCGAAAAGGTTAGCATGTCAACCTTCTATTTTCATTTTCCAAAATGCTTGAGCAAAAGTTTTTAGCAAAACCCAAGCAAAACGAAAATTTTTTATCCTACGAAACATAAAAGTGTTGAACCAACCCAACACTTGGAAAATAAAAACGCAAATTGTTTTGGCCCTTATGGACCGATTACACACCCAAAATATTTAAATACTGTCTTTGGGACACAACCCATTTTCAAACCAAAAGTTTTTTACCTAAAGAACCATTTTTTGATTTCCTTCACTGGGTGGCTACTGTCGCAGATGTTGTCGCTACTCCTTCCTCTAGGATGTCATCATCCTTCGCAGTTGAGGATCCTTCTCCTGCTTCCTCTTTTTTACCATCCAAAGCCTTCAAGAGTGAACGTTACTGCTCAACATCCAACTCTGTATGCTTTCCAGCCTGGAACTCTTCCATCATCTGAATTTTTATTGCTATCATACTTTGGGCAGCTGAGGCCATCATATTCTTCTTCACATCCTCAATTTCCTGCAATTGAGTGTCTTGAATGGAAGACATGCCCTTCATCAGACTCTCAACTTCATTCTGTAACTCCTCCACTCTCTTAGTCAAAACATCCTTCTGTTTCTTTGCCTGTAATGCCTCCAAAACCAGCT
Source organism: Adenophora triphylla var. japonica (assembly GCA_022495995.1). Taxonomy (NCBI): domain Eukaryota; kingdom Viridiplantae; phylum Streptophyta; class Magnoliopsida; order Asterales; family Campanulaceae; genus Adenophora; species Adenophora triphylla. Next base: position 309,440 of record JAFEMH010000620.1, on the reverse strand, counting down.
TCCTGTTCCTTTTTTCAAGACTATTCATCTTTATCTCAGCCGCATCAATACCCTACAAAAAACAAGTTTGATGATTAAAAACTTGGATGTATTGTATATTCAAAAGATTCCTTTAAAAGTCTGCTTTCGAAAATCAAAAACTTACCACTGCCACTCTAGCAAGTGCCTCCTTAACGTCTACCAATCCTGTTTCATCAACGTTTATTATTTCCTTAGAACTGCTCTTCCTTTTCTTATCCCTTTCTCCCAAAGATGGTGCCTCCATTTCTTTCTTAGGCACCGTCAAATGTTGGCTAGCTTGGGTTTGCCCCACAAAATCTTGAAGATCTTTCATGGAAAATGCAGCTGTGGATTTGGAAACTGTCGAAAACAGAGTACACGTTATGAGATGAAGGCAAAATCCAAATGCAAAAAGAAAATTCTTGGGACAAAGTAGAATCTTACCAGTGGACATCTCGGTAGATGGTGGTATCTCTTGTTCCTCAGAAACGGCTATTGCTTCAAACGGCTTGAAGGATCGCTCCTCCTCTGAAATCTCCAACAATCTCCTAACCTTATCTTCAGTCTCCGTAGAAGGAGGGAAAAGCTTTGACTAATCAATGGCTACAAAAACAAACAGAGAAATTACAAATTCAAGTAAGTGCGGGAAATAAAGAAAACTAAAGTTTTAAAGAGGGATACTTTCCCTGTTCCATCCTGTAGCCAAGAAATATCCTTCCTCCAAATAATCCTTCTCGACAAAGAAATATTTTGACTTCTAACCCCTATCGTTTACCGTCACTCTCAAAAACAGGGGTTTCATTCCAGACCTAGTTTTAAAAGATACCTCGTAGAGCCAAAGGCTTGGAGCTCATATACGGAGGCTATTTCTCTCAAACCTATGTCTAACCCAAATTCCCGATTCACCCTCAGGACACAAGAGAAAATCCTCCAAACCATGGGCATTATTTGGACGAAAGACAAATTTGTTTTTCTAAAAAACTCAGTTATCAATGAAGGGAAGGAATACGAAAAACCTAGGGCAAAGGGATATTCGTAAAAACAAATCCACTATGGAGACACGAAATCAGCCCTAACGAACACATCGAAAGGCCTGAAGATGGCAGAATCTGGGAAGCATCTTCGATCCTTAACAGATTCGATGAGCTCATTGTTGAAAATACAAACCTCTTCATCAGGTTTTGCCAACAAGCCCTCGCAAGAGAAATCCCCATCCTCGTTCAAACTCAGAGGATTTCTTGGAGCCTTGCCTTTTCTTGTCTTAACCATATTTTCAAAAAAAAAAAGGAAAAGAGAGAGGGAAATATTTTACCTTGGAGAAATTCACCGCCGTGAAGAAGATGGAAGAAACGTTGAGAAAGTGAGAAGGAAAGCGAAAGGAAGCTCAGTTAAAAACCCTAGATCCTCGTTATTTACACTAATTAAGACGGATTAAACTCCTCAACCGCCACATCTCAATCAAGTTAATTAAACCGCCAAAGCTTCTGGAAGGTAATAGAAAAACCACCTATTTAAATTCATTAAAAGACAGTTTTTGGGGACAATTGTTGTGGATAAATTCAGGATCGCTACATCTTGAAAAGTTGCCAGCATGTCATCATCTTCGAACCCGTGGTCAAGGTAAAATTCACTTAGATAATTAAATCATTATTTAATTATTTTTGTTGTATCTTTAATTACAGGCAAATAGAACGTGGGAAAAACCTATTTCGTGGACTCACTTCAACGGTTGAGAGACCAAGTCAAGACCAAGATAACAAGGCCGAGATTTTAGGAAAGTTTGTTAGGGTTTTATTATCTTCAAGTTATCTTTTTTTATTTAAAGGGCTAATGGCTGGAACAAACACAATCAACACACACAGTACACGAACACATTCTTGTAATCCGCCATAGCTCCAACATTTGTAACTCATCATAAGATCAATACTACCATTTGGGGCGAAGGTGACCATAAACACCTTTCGAGGTTTTGTGCCGGCGAGATAGTTGTCTCAAGGGCTTTCCTCGTTACATGATCGAGTCATCTTATCTTCATTGTTACACCAATTATACTCCATTGCACCTTCCTCAAATTTGTTTCGAACTATTTTACATTTGATTGTTTTTTACCAAAACAGGGATCGTCGGTTAAGGGCTCAGTCATCGGCAAGTCATCTCTAACCGGTTCAAGGGATTCACCGGTCAGAGGCATCGGTTGAGTAACCGGTAAAGCGCCCAAAAATTCATTTCCACCTCCTCCTAAGGTTGTAACCGGTGAAGTATCGGTTAAGCCTCCTCCCACATGTCTAACCGTAGCCATCGGTTTGGGAGTGGAAAATTCAAATTTCTCTGATCGGTCAATGGCAGCCTCAGATTGTGTGATGATGTGTCGCCATTTCGCGGGAAAAAATTCGATTTTTTCGCGTTTCTTTGAAAAAAACCAAATAAAACCCGGGAAAAAGAACGGAGTCGCCACGCCATTTTTGTTTTAAGGGCCAAAACTTTGAAAAAAGCCCGAGATCAGAAATTTGGGTTCGGAGGTCATGTTACACGCCGGGAAGGACGTTAGTGTGCACCCGGAATGCCTCGTAAAACGAGTCTTCCAAGCTGAAAATCATTTGTGTGTGTGTGTGTGTGTTTTGGCCAAAATAATTTGATACTCAGAAAAGTAAAAATTGGGATATCTTTTTAAGACTTTAAACTGATCCCATGATTTTTTGGAAGATTTTTGGATTGAGATTTGGTACTCAAAAGACCTTTTGAAGTTGAGAGCCACTTCTGCCAGAATGAAAAAGGCAGTGGACCTTTGATTTTGAAATGGATTCAAGGGTCTTAAAACTTCATAATCTGGATAAACTCAAAGAATGAAAGTTGTTCCAGACACCTTAAATAAGATTTGTACGAAGGAATTTTCCATTTTGGAGAAGATTTGAGGGGTCAAAACCTTCTGGAAACTTCAGATATGAGATCTGGATTCCCAGAAGCTGATGAACTAGCCTCTGAAAGAAAATTTGAAAAGAGGAGTTTTACTCACCCAAAAAATAAAGTAAAAATATGTCTGGAAATCTCTGGATGTTGGCTACAAAAAGTGTTTTTTAGTCAACACCAAATTCCACATTTATCTGTGTCCAAAAAATTAGACCATGGACTGAGGTCTGAGGAAATTGCTACTGGACAGCAACTTCTCAAGAAAGAAAATATGATTTTAAGGGGGGTTTTGCATCCATGCTTGTCCCCATTTCCCTAGGTTTTGGTTAGTGATCACTTGACATTTTAGTGGTGAATCAACTATACCAAACCATCCTTGGGGTACATTAGGACTAAGCACTTCATTTGCTTGGGAAGGGGAATTTTATCCTTTGAAAATGAGATTTGATGCTTGAAAAATGGTTTTTAGGGTTTTGAAAATGCATTTGCAAGAAAACAAGAACACATTAAAGAAAATGTTGATCCTTGTAGAAGATCATCCATGGAGATGGACTTCCATGGTGATCTTCTTGGATCTTAAGACAAGAAGAAGAATAAACTACATTTTGTAGTTTGAAGATGCATGCATGGATGAGAGATTTAGGGTAAGAAGAGGGAGGTTATACCTATCTTCCTTGAGTTTGTGCTTGAATGGGTTCAAGGCTTGAATGTGTTTAGGGTTTGAATTTGAGAGTGAGTGTGAGTTGGGAAAGATTCAAGAGAAAATGGTGACAATTCAAGTGAATTCTCACTGTTTTCTCTCTATATTTCGCCAGAGGTTCAGTGCAAATTGTGTTGTGGCTCCTCATTTTTGTGACTGGAGGGCTCAATTTATAGCCCTCTGAATTTTACAAAGATGTCCGCGCGGATGGGATTGGTGGCGTGCACTGTTCATTAAATGCAGCTCCAGGCTTTGGACACAAGGAATATTTCTTTTGAAAATTCAAATTAACAGCCAGTTTTATGTTTTCAGCCATTTCTATTTTTGGTTTTCTTCCTTTGTTTTGCTTTTTAAGATTCTTTTTGAGGTTTAACCTTAAATATCAATGCCCATTTCACCCTCACTTTGTTAGAAAAGTTAGGATTGTTAGGAAATGTTAGTAATTGTTAGTAATGTTATAACTTTCGTTAATTTTCTAACGAAAATTCTAACAAGCTCAAATTGGAGCACTTACAGATTGGTCATTATCATTATCAGAATCATCATCAGAATCACCAGAAGAACTGGAGCTGGAGGCTGGCCGATCATCCTTATCATCTTTTGCTATATCATCAGAACCACTGTCTTTAAACATGTCTTCAATCTCCTCATCGGTTACAGAAGCCCACATATTCTTATTGGATTGAACGTAAGATAAGAAATCAGATAGAGAAATGTCTCTCATGGCTAGAAAGTCTCTATTCATATCCACCAAATTCTGAACTAGGTCCATCACGTTCTTAATAAACTGGATTCGTCGAGGACCTAGATTGACAATTTCAGGATCAAAAGAGGGAAGATCATCCTCAGGTAACTCATATCTCCCTAGCTGATATGGATCAGATTCTTGAAGGGTATCTTGGGCATTGTACAGAAGAGCAAAATCAGCCCATACAGCATGGACCATCATGTCTTGCCTTAGCCTGTCTTGAGCCAAGTAGATAGCATTCCACATAGGAGGCAAAAGATCAAAATATCTGTTATATAGCTTGATAAGGCTGTCTCTAGATAAAGAGATGTCATAATCATTCAACAGGCAAGGCTTGCTGTAATAAATCCTCTTTTCTTCATGAAAATTATCAAAATCAACATAGTCCGTCATGTCACCTACTGGGACTGAGTTCTTGTTGATTTCATGGAATTTCAACAATCTCCTGATAAATGGAGGCAAGTGATCTATGGGATAAACCCAATTTGGAGAGGGAGAAGACTTGGGGTTAACCGACCAAGGATTATAGTGATAGATATGAAAAGTTGGGTCTCTGATGGGTTGGCAACGGCTTACCAGTCGGGAAGAAGACTGACCGGTAAAGGAAACATTATCGGTAAGGAAATTATGATCAAATAACCGTTTTGGGATAAAAGGAATGAAAGTGCCCAAGTCGGTTTCAATTCTCCTTTTTCTCTCAGCATTCTCTCTTGCCAATTGATAGGAAGATTTTGGGGTAGGCTTAGATATATGGGAAGGTGGAGGAGCTGACTTTATGGCTGTTTTATTTTGTCAGTTAGGGGAGAGAACTGTTGCAATCGGTTGATCATCGGAAGAGGTAGGTTGAGGAGCACTAACCGGTATGGGATCGACTGAGGATTCATCGGTTAGCTTTCGCTTGACCGGTAAGGTAGAGGTCAGTTTAGGAGCAACATCGGTTGATTGTCTTACCTTTGGTCAGCTAGTTATCTTCTTTGGTTGTGCAACTGTCTTACCGGTTGGCTTACCGGTTGTAGTAGCAACACCGGTTGAAGGTTTGGCTTATTTGAGGATTCTTGCTCGATCAAACTTATCAAACGATTTGCAGAAAGACTGAGGGTATTTTGGTTGACTAGCTGAGGCATTAAGCACGGCTGGAATTTTCCTCAAAGCACGGCTAATCAATAAATAATGGCACGGTTTGGCTTTGTTGGGCTTGGAAGTAGGCTTCTCCTTCTGATATTTCTTGAAGGCTATCAAGATAATCCGATATAGGAATGAACACCAATTGAAATCACTCTGAAGAATAATAGTTGCAATAGCTTCCCACTGTATCATAGTGATACAATGATGGGAGCCAGACCAACAGATGAAGCACCGGTCAACCACCTCGGCTAGGGCGTTGTGAACGGCATCAAAATCAGCTTTCTTGTTACCCTCACCGGTAACAAAGTGGTCAGATCCTCTAACTCTAGACCAAGCAAGCATCATATCTTTCATCAACACAGAAGACGAACCGGTAGAAGGGAGATTAGGGAAGGCAGATGCAATAGTTGCAGGGCTGAAGGTTATTGGAACACCAGCAACGATTGAGATAATATTAGACAGATCTCCATCTTTCACATCATCATCTAGAACTCCATTATCGAAAAGCTCATTGACCAACTCATAAAATATATCTTCATTTCCCTCCGGCATCAAGAAAGGGAGAACTCCGGCTGCAACGAATAAAGCTTGAAGAAGCTTTCCTTCTTCGGAGTCAAAGAAATTTGGAAGAATGTAACCTCCATAAATGTCTTTCTTGATAGTTGAAGGTTTAGGAGCCATCTGTGAAACAATCAAACATCAAACCAACATTTTAAGTTTGAATCGAAGCAAATAAACATTATAGGCGAGGTTCATAACTTAGGGTTTAAAATATCTGGTCATCTTCAAGATTTTGAAAAGATTTTAAGTTTACGAAGAGTTACCAGAAATCTTTGACAATGGAGAAACGGATTCGAACACAGATGATTCTGAAGATAAGGAGTCCTTTGTCGGTTGCTATTTGATTTGCAGAGAAAGAGAGAGAGAGAAAATCTAGGATTCGAAAGTTTGAAATGTTGCCTTTTGAAAATCTTTTATAGGGTGTGAGAGAGAGAAGGCGAAAAGGTGTGTTGGAAAAATCAAAGGCAGTTCAAACATTTTTAACTGGCATGCACATATATTAATAATTTTAATTCACAATTTTAAATATGAGACATGAAAATAGAGAACGTGTGTGCAGCAGTTATACTTAAATGTAATAATGAATAAAAAGATAACCTTTTGGATAAATAAGAATGATACAGAGATTACCTTTTTGATCAAAATTAAAATTGATCTACCATGAAAAGGAACTATGGGGGACAGGTCAAAGAGTTGTCAGTCTGAAGCGACTGAGGAGGTCTGATGTGATAGTAGGGATGATGATAACGAGCCGGTTAAAATGGATTGGGAGTTACGATCCGGCCGCAGTTCGTTGGTTAGGCGATTAGACAGGTTTGATGGCTAACCGGTCAGGTGCAATGACCGGTTAGAGAGAGAACAACTTTGCACCGAATAAAGGCCATCGGTTAGAGACATCTCTTATCGGTTAGGGATACAAGTTAAGTACGCCGGTTAGAGGTATCGGTTAGGAATTCTTGCCACACAGGTTAGATGAACTGGTTAGGGGCATCGGTTAGCAATAGTACATAAGGAAACACCTTGATCAGTTGAGAGCTTTACACAAGCAACAAAGTTAGCACAAATATCAATCATGCCTAATTCTCCTCTAAGGAATTCAAATCTTTTAACATCTAAAGGTTTTGTCAAAATATCAGCTAACTGATAATCAGTATGTACTTTTAAAAGAACGATGTTACCCTTTTTAACATGATCCTTGAGGAAGTGATATTTGATGTCTATGTGCTTAGTCTTTGAATGCATCACAGGATTATTGGAAACTGAAATGGCTGAGGTGTTGTCACAGTAGATGGGACACACTTCTTGGGGAATTTCATAGTCCACCAGTTGTTGCTTCATCCATAGGATTTGTGAGCAGCAACTCCTAGCAGCTATGTACTCAGCCTCAGTTGTAGAAGTGGAAATTGAAGCTTGCTTCTTGTATGACCAGGAAACCAATCGGTTACCTAGGAATTGACAAGTTCCACTAGTACTTTTCCTGGTGACCCTACAAGCTGCAAAATCAGCATCTGAATAGCCAATCAGTGTAAAGGATGAATCTTTTGGATACCACAAACCTATGTTAGTAGTTCCCACAAGATATCTAATAATTCTTTTAACAGCTTGTAAATGAGATTCTCTAGGGTCAACTTGAAATCTAGTACATACGCATACGACAAACATGATATCTAGCCTACTGGCGGTTAAGTAAAGTAGAGATCCTATCATACCTCGGTAGAGTATCATATCTACTTTCTTACCGGACTCATCTTTGTCAAGGTGTACATTTGTGGCCATTGGAGTGCTTTGAGGATGAGCAGAATCAAGACCAAATTTCTTGATGAGATCTTTGGTGTATTTGGCTTGATTGATGAATATACCTTCTTGGGTTTGCTTGACTTGAAGTCCAAGGAAAAATGTTAGCTCACCCATCATGCTCATCTCAAACTTGCTCTGCATAAGTTTCTCAAATCTCTTGCATAATTTTTCGTTAGTAGATCCAAAAATGATGTCATCAACATATATTTGAACTAACAATGAATGTCCATTATGCTTTGCAATAAATAAGGTGGTATCGATTTTACCTCGTTCGAACTTCTCACTAAGTAGGAATTTGGAGAGAGTTTCATACCATGCTCGGGGTGCTTGCTTGAGGCTATACAACACCTTGTTTAACTTTTAGACATGATCAGGCTTCTGGAATCTTCAAATCCTAGAGGTTGCTCTACATACACAAGCTCTTGAAGTTCTCCATTGAGAAAGGCACTTTTCACGTCCATTTGGTATAACTTAAATTCTTTGTAGGCTGCATAGGCAAGAAATAACCTAATGGCTTCTAGTCTAGCTACGGGTACAAAAGTCTCATCATAATCTATGCCTTCTTCCTGTCTATACCCTTTTACCACTAATCTAGCCTTGTTCCTTGTTATCTTTCCGGACTCATCCAATTTATTCCTATAAACCCATTTCGTTACAATCACTGTTTGATCACTAGGTTTAGGCACTAACTCCCATACTTTGCATCTATCAAACTGGTTAAGCTCTTCTTGCATAGCTTCTACCTAGCTGGGGTCATTAAGTGCTTCTTCAGTCTTCTTTGGTTCTATATTTGAGACCATAGCAGAGGAGAATAATCCATGTTGTTCCTCCATGCTTCTCAACTGGCCTCTAGTCATTCTTGGACCAAAGACATCACCAATTACATTTTCTAATGGATGATCTCTAACTGTTCTCACTTCCCTAGAAAGGTCTTGCCTGACTGATTCTTGTCTTAAGGTTTCTATTGGAGGAGCAAAATCGGCTGAGGGAGGTGTGACCGGTTGAGGAGATTGGTTTGGAAGAGGTGAAGCTGACTGATGGTGATCGGTTAGTGGAGAGGGAAATGGTAAGTTAATGTTTAAAATTGGTTCAGTTTCAGGTGGTGCATTAGGAATAGTAGTAGAGGGGCTAGCAGGTATTGGATCGGTTAAAGGAATTGGAAATTAGGTTGTCTAATCGATTGAGGAAAGAAGGAGTCATCAACTAGGGCTCTACAGGTTACACCACTTGAGACTGAAGGCTGAGCTGGAGATTGATTTGCATTGATACCGGTGGTTTGATTGGAGTTTTGATTGCTAGATTCACCTGTCTGAAAAATATCCGAATTATCAGTACTATTTGGAGCCTTGTCAGACTCTAGCAAATCAAATTCATCAAATGTAACATGAACAGATTCAACAATTTTCAATAGACGTTTATTAAAAACTCTAAATGCCTTACTGTGCTTGGCATAACCAACAAAGATGCCTTCATCTACTTTTTCATCAAATTTACCTCGACGCTCTATTCCGTTGTAAAGAACATAACACTTGCAGCCAAAAATCTTGAAGAAACCAATATTGGAAATTCTGCCACGCCAAAGCTCATAAGGAGTCTTGTTGTGAAATTTGTTGACCAAAGATTGATTCTGAGTGAAGCATGTTGTATGGATAGCTTCAGCCCAAAAATACTTGGGTAGCCTGGCTTCGGATATCATTGTTTTTCCGGCTTTGATCAAGGTTCTGTTCTTTCTCTCAACAATACCATTCTGTTGAGGTGTTCCAGCAGCTGAGAAATTATGATCTATTTCGTGATCATCACAGTACTGAGCAATTCCATTATTCTTGAACTCCGTTCCATTATCTGATCTCATACTGATAATGACACACTCATTTTGGGTTTGAAGTAGACGGAATAATTTGGTGGCAACTTCATAGGTATTATCTTTTGAAGCAAAGGTTTCCACCCAGGTATATCTTGAAAAATTGTCTACAACAACCAAGGCATATCTGCTACCCCCTAAATTGGCAGTTGTTGTGGGGCCAAACAGATCCATATGTAGCAGCTGGAGGCACTTAGAAGTGGACATGCAGGGCTTGCTATGGAATGATTATTTATGTTGCTTTCCTAAGTGACAGGCTCTGCATTTCCTTCCATGATCAGCATACACTTGAGGTAGGCCGGCAACTAGATTTGCATTAGCTAGCTTGGATAGGTATTTAAAATTCAAGTGACTGAGTCTCTTGTGCCATAGCCAGGAATTTTCATTGATGTTCTTTGCTACAAAACAAACGTTAGTAACACTCGAAACAGTATTTAAATCTATAGCATAAATGTTACCCTTTCGATATCTAGTGAGAAGGGTTTCTCCTGTAGCAATGTCTTTCACATAACAGTTGGAAGAACTGAAAATACAGTGCATACCTTTATCACAAAATTGTGATATGGAGAAAAGGTTGTGTTTCAGACCATCCACCAAAGATACCTTCTGTACAGTAACTGTACCTCTTTTGATGGATCCACAATCAATAATTTTACCCTTTGCGTTGTCACCAAAGACAACTGGAGGACCAGATGCTTCTTCAAGATCAGTTAGGAGATCAAAGATGGCCATCATATGCCTAGAGCATCCACTGTCCATAATCCAAACATCCTTATCGGCATCGGTTGAGGCAATAAAGCATTCCTGAAATGAAACAATAAGCTTATGGTCCCCCTTATTCTTTCGGGTCCAAAGAGTTAGTTCCTCTTTGGCAGCCATACCTGGCCACCACCTGAGCTTTGAGACTCAGTGGGTCCAGATAGGTGCTTCAAGAGGCATTCATAAGCCTTGTGACCGATAAAACCGCAATTTGTACATTTATTAGAAGATGGCTGTGAGGAATTGGATGAGTTGATATTCAATTTAGCCAATGCTTCAGAAGGATCAGTTGATTTGACAGGAACAAAAACCTTGGAATAAAGGTGTTGGCTTCACCTTTGTTGGCCGGTTGCATAGGCTTGGAAATTCTTTTACCGGTTGAGGAGCTCTTACCGATTGGAGATGTGTGACCGGCGACGGTTGTCTGACCTGTTGCTCCTTGACCGGTTGAGGCTGCTTTACCGGTTAAGTTTTCCGGGCCTGCAACTTGGCCAGCAAGTTTAATTCCAACTTTGCTGTCACCATCACTAAGCGGGACATATTGTCCTAGCTCAGGATCAGCTACCTTGGTCCATTGGGATTTGTTCTTGTCAATATTGACCTTGATCTGTTCCTTCACCTTGGGATAGGTGTGTGGGACAACACCAAAAGGTCTAGGTGAACCTTTCTTATGCAAGTTAGATTGAGTATCATCAAATTTGTCCATCAAGTTCTCAGTAACAGACTCAATGACTGGCTTGTCTTTGCTGTCATTACTACTGGAGCCAAAGCCTATACCTGATAGATCTCGATTAGGAGACATCTAGTCTTGTATGATAGTCTCCACAGCAGCTCGGGGTTTTGAAAAGGTGTCAATTGTTTTGGAAAGAGAGTTGTTTCTTGACACTAGATCAGCAATTTGATAATCATAGACTTTAAGTCTCTCGATGAGTCTTTGATTTTCTTTTCTCAACTGATCAGAATCTTGCTTAATTTCATTTAAAACTTTTATTTCAGCTTTTAAAGAGTCATTCTCAGTTGTGACTTTCTTGAGATTTACAGCCATAACTTTGTGAGCATCATTTAATTTTTCAAAATCCGTGAAGAGCTCATTCATCACCTCTGCCATTTCAGACTTTGACATATTGGGCATGGGGTCAATGGTAGGCTGAGAGGTTGAGGATGATGGTTCAAAGTTAGGATCAAAATTGGGTAGGGATGATATCGATTGGGGGCTTGCCTCACTTAAGGTCTTCAAAAATTGAATCGGTCGAGGCTCAAATATCGGTTGATGGGAAGAAATCGGTAAAGCTTGAGTTTGGTAGGTCTGTTGAATTGGTTGCATCAGAGGCCTGAGAGTGGGAATGGTTTTACACTGACCGTAGAGAGTTCCACCTATGTTCTGAATTTTGAAGTTGTAAGGATTATCTGCCTTAGGAATGGGTTCATCAAAGTATGTCAATGGAGATCTCATAGGCAGGGTCTAGTCATTGTAAGAAGATTGTTCATTGGAGTTAGGGTGTCTAAAAATTGGTGACTGCAAGGATATGGGTTCATCATTGGTTCCATCAATAGCAACAAAACTGACATCAGCATCTTCATCTGAGTCAGCATCCTCATTTTCGTAATCCGCCTCAAACTGCATCGGCATAGCCTTTTCGGTTCCTTCCTCGGCTACTAAGCTCTTAGATCATAGGTTTTTCTTAAACGATTTCTTCCTAAGAAATTCATACTTAGGTTGAGGACATTTGGAAGCAAAATGGTCGGGTTTCCTACAGTTGTAACACACAAGCTCACCTTGGGCATTCTTACCATCGGTTGAGGTTTGGCCTTTCCTTTGAAATTTCCCAGATCTTTGGAATGATGAGGATTTGGGTTGGAAAGATTTGTTGTGGTATTGTTGGGATCTCTTGAAATCCTTAAACTTTCTATATGTTTTAGCGAAGGCAGCAAATTCATCCTCTTCCTCAAAAAGGCATACTAGATAAGGTATTGGTTTGAACTGGTTGAGGTTGAGAGATTGAGGGAGAGTCATTGGTAGGTTATCTTTTAGGCATAGAAGAACCAGGGAAGATCTCGGTCTGAGCAGGCAGAGATAAATTTTTAAATTGTTTTTGAACTCCACTCAGCCGGTTGAGCTCTTCCTCATATAGAAACAAAGTTGACACAATATTATGAATATGAGTAGTGTTCAAATATCGGCATTCTTTCAAAATAGTGACCTTGACATGCCACAAATCTCCAAGAGAATTGAGGAATCTCATGTTCAGGTCTTTCATAGTGTAAATTCTACCTAAAGAAGCGCAAGAGTTACTCACCTCCCAGAAATGGTCGTACGTTTCCTTTAGATTTTCACTTGGGTTCTTCTTGAAGGACTCGAACTCGAACACTTTTGTAGAGTCTCGGTTATCCTTAGCTACTTGATCTCCTTCAAAATATCCGAGAAGTGTGCTTTTCCACACTTGCTTGAGCAGTCTCATAGCATTGTACTTGCTTGTACAGTCTATCATCAAGGCCTGAGGTTAGAATGTGCATAGCTTTTCTGTCGATGGAAGCACAAATCTTGTCATCCTCAGTCCACTCTTCACGGGGTTTTGGAACATATGTTTCATAAACCTCGAATTCTTGTTCAGACGATCTATCGACATGATCCATGAGAGGAGTTTTGGATGCTCTGGGTGTGGTGTTGATTTTGATTGGTGTCATGGGACCATCTCTGACTACAGTCATTAATCTATCATCTATTGAATCCATGTACCGCATGATTCTATTTTTCCATACTGGAAATTTGTTTTTGTTCAACATGGGAATAGTCGCCATGTTCCATGTTTGCATGAGTTTTCCTGCCATCTTGGAATTGGCAATTCAAGCGGTTAAGCTTGGAAAAATAGTTTTTGAAAATTGCTAGCTTTGATACCAATTGTTAGGTCCCAAATGGTAGGAATCAGGCTAGAGGGAGGGTGAATAACCTGTTAAAACTTTTTCAAGAAACTCTTTAAAACTTTTGAAAATGTTTAAGTCTCAATTTGCACTGACTAACCGAAGAAAAGGATTGCATAGCGGAAATTATGTCGGTTAGGAAACTCACTCAAATCGGTTAGACAAATCGGTTGGAGAAGTGATTTTCAAGGAGTAAGTTAGAATCTCATGCCATGGTTTATTTTCCAATAAAGACAAACAAGTATGCAGTAACCAGAATCAACAGGTTGTGACCAGTTGAGAGATTGTCAACCGGTTACAACAACATAAATAATAAACAAACACAACAAGAAATGACACGTTGTTTGAAGAGGTTCACAGTGTTAAATAACTGCTACATCCTCTACCAAGTTTGGTCAGAACTTGGATTTGTGAAGGTGCACTGCTATTAATGATTCCTAACTATTACAAATTGCAAGCCCAATGATTGAAGGCTGCTAAAAGTAAAGTGACCACTAATGGATCGTGCTACAATAAAGACCATGTGTTTTCTAGAGATGTGCTCACAAATTAAGCTGATTTCTCTAGAGTGTGTGTGTGATTCAATCAATGTGTTCCATTAGTAGTCTTGTTGAGGAACACAACATGAATTGATTGAGGGTGCTCAGTGTTTGTCCTAACAGAGATATGGTCTAAAGAATGCGAGGACTTGAATTAAATGCCTTGAACTTGAGTGTTTGAAGGTTGGTAGTTCTTGAAAACTCACTCTCAAGGATCTTAAATGCACCAACCCTGTTCAATGCTCAGGGGAAGCTATTTATAGTGAGCTTAAAAAAGGAGTCGTTGTCTTTGAAGGAAGGGGTTGTAATGATGACTTGGACTGGCAGGCATTAAATGGGAGTATCTTTTCATTTAATGCCTGAGATTTGATAGAGATGATTTCCATTGAGTAGTTGAGGGGATGTGAGTACTGGTAACTTTGACATTCCACTTTGAGATTCTGACAGAATGTAGGAATGTCTTTTCAACATGCTGCTTTACCAACTTCAGCTAAAGTTGGGGGCTGAGTAGTTGGGAGCAATAAATGCTTCGACTAGCTAAAGGAAGCTTGTAGGATAAGCATGGCCGATTATCAGTAGCTGAAAAGCTAAGGGCCATTGACCGGTTAGGGAGTGCGTCGGTTAGGCGGCACATCATCGGTTAGGGGCACTTGACCGTTTAAGAGGTCAACCGGATGGTAGGGATGGCCAAACCGGACCGGAACCGGAAAACCGGAACCGGACCGGAAAAGCTCGGAACCGCCATGAACCGTCACGAAAACCGGAACCAGGGTAACCGGAACCGCTTTAGAGCCGGGCCGTTTATGGGTCACCAAAATGGTGAACCAGACCGAAAAAAGCCCGGAACCGGACGAAAATTCATTGTTTTTCAATAGAACCGTACCGGAAAAAGCCCAGAATCGGACGAACCGGGGAAAAACCGGAACCGGATTAACCGAAACCGTGAGCAATCTGGGCCGGTTAAGGGTCATACATTTTCCGAACCGGAACCGGCGGTTCCGAACCGGAATCAGGCCCGGAACCGGTTTTGGTCATCCCTACCGGATGGGTAGGCTTATTTACCGAGTAAACACATTTGTTGATAGGAAAATATTCAGGTCTTCAAGTCTTCAAATCTTGAGAAAATTACATTTCAAAAAAACTGGCCACTAGCACTAAGGGAACCTAGCATACATAGAAAAAATCTATTTGATCTAATTAAAATTAGGGGTTCTCAATAATGCTTATTGTGATTGGGATTAAGCAATTCTAAGCTAAACATATATTTGACTAACACAGAGTAACCTTGTATTCTAGTTGCATTTGGTATGCTGGAACAATAATTATTGTCAAGATTTAATTTTGATTTGTGAAATGTTTGAATTTATGTGGAATTAAACAAATAGTTAACCTTCTGTGTTCCTTTGTTTGACCCAATTTATCTTGTTTTGCATGTACAACCTTCTGCTACTTGGTTAACCTTATGCATTCTTAGCTAGACTGTTTAAATTATGCTTGATATTTCTATCATATTGCTTTAAGCATTGCTGCGTATATAGATTTCTTATGTCGCAATGATGGGACTTGATTTAGTTCCAGCTTGCAATAATTGAGTATTGTTTTCACTATGTGTTTTATGTTTTTTATGAGATTTTTTTAATGACAGTTTAAGTTATTTTGCATCAACCTTAATTTGATATTTGACAGTCTATTTTGATTAGTCGAATAAATTCTTTGAGATGTTTTTATTTCATTGTCGTATTTTGACAGTTTTTTTCTTAGGTTAAAATAGTTTTAGAACGGTGTTTATAGGTTTGATTCAATTTGCAGGAGACATGTCTCATCATCGAAATTGGATGTATAGGGATGAAGGTGAGAATTTGTTAATATATGCAGAAGAATTTATTAAGGGAGTTGAGGAGTTTCTTGATTTTGCTTTTGCTCATCCAGAGTGTACTGCTAATGGCATGATAAGATGTCCCTCAAGTAAATGTGATTTTGACATATTTAAAAAACGAGAGTCCATACAAATGTGCTTACTTAATAATGGGTTTGTACCTGACTATAAAAGGTGGACTAGACATGGGGAATCTAATATTGAAGTTGAAACTATTAATACAGAAGATGAGAGAAATGAGAATTGGGCAGATGAAATGTTAAGGGAAGCCGCGAGTCCAAACTTTGATCCATATAATGAGATTCCAAATACCCAATCCAAAACTTTTTATGATTTATTTGAGTCATGTAACGAGCCATTGTGGAAAGGGTGTGAGTCTTACACTAAGCTTACGGCTGTAAGTCATTTGCTTCATTTGAAATCTGAATATGGGATTCCTATCAAGGGATTTAATGAACTATTGATATTTATAAAAAGAACGTTGCCTATGGATGAGAAATTGCCTGAATCATACTACAAATGTAAGGCTTTGATGAAGGGTTTAGGTTTGCCTCACGAGAAAATACAAGCTTGTGAGAATGATTGTGTCTTGTTTTGGGGAAAGAATGTAGACTTGATAACATGTCCTACGTGTGGAAAGTCTAGGTACAAAAAATTTGATGTTGCCACTTTAGAGAAACGTAAACCAATACCAAAAAAAGTCATGCGTTACTTTCTCCTCATTCCTAGGCTTCAAAGACTTTACTTGTCATCAAAAACTGCAGAACACATGAGGTGGCACAGTTCAAAACGTATGGATGTTGAGGGTGAGTTAAGACACCCTGCAGATGCAATGGCTTGGAAAGATTTCGATTGTAACTTTCCTAACTTTGCAGCAGATTCTCGAAACATCAGACTTGGCTTAGCAACAGATGGGTTTAATCCTTTTGGGGACTCTAGTAAGCCACACTCAACACGGCCCATGTTTATTGTCCTATATAATCTACCACCATGGATGTGTATGAAACCAGCATACATGTTTATGCCTTTAGTGAGTATCTCTTTTAAGCCGTGCTTATTTTCAAGACCTGATTATCATATGCACCTTGTCAGTAACTGTGGTTTCATTTCAGTATGTTAGTTTGTTATGTATCTTACTTGTCAGGCCTTATTTGTAGGGAGCCTATGCAAATGAATTACGGAAAGTGAATGGTTTGGACTCTCAAACTCTAGTCAATGCAGTTTTACACCCCGGATGTAACGTTGTTTCAGATCCTGGTTGTAAGATATGGCAGGTGACAGTGAGTGGCATAAAAAAGGTAGGCTATTGAATAGGCCGAGGGAAAAGTGGACTAAACGTTCTGGTAAGGCTTCATCAGTAGATCATCTGGCTTATGTTGTTGCGTTAAATAACTCGGAAGAATCAAAGAAGAAGGACAGAAAAATAGCAAAAATGGAAGCTTTTCTTACAAACATGGCTCCTTTATGGACTGAAGTGTTCGAGATGTGTGGTATCCAGTCAATTCCCCTTCCTGACTTCAACGACACTAGTTCTTCTACACCAATTTCTGATGGTGCATCAAACATTCCAACAACTGCTTCTCCTTTGGATGATGGTGATTTCGGTGATGGGAGTACATAGTTATGTTTCTTGCATATTTCATCTACACTTTTGTGACTCATTTTGAAAACTTTGTGGCATGGAGTATATTTTGGACTAGTGTAGTTGATGGTAACTTAGTCTTTTTGAAAACTATCCCTGTATGTTTTGGACAAGTGTAGTTGATGATAACTTGTCATTTTGGAAACTTTGTTGCTTTGTACATATTTTGGACAAGTGTAGATGATGGCTACGAAGTTTTATGTGAAGTTTTTATGGGCATGACAATTTAATTAATGTAGTATTAAAATTTTTCTTTTAATATCATTTAAAATTAGTTTTTATTTTAGTGTGGATTGAATTATGCGATGGCTATGTCATCTCTAAAGAGTCCAAAATGAGCCAAATTAACACGATAATTATAAGAGTAATGTGATGGGTCTACCATCTCAAAATGCCTTGCTTATTTGCGACGGCAGAAACAGTCGCAATACAATAAAAGAAATACGTGATATAGAAGGTATATATGTGACAAAAAAGCCATCGCATATATGACATATTATGCGACGGCATATTTTATTTAGTTATTTTAATAAATAAATTAGCAAGAGTCTTGCACGATTGGTGTAGCAGTCGCATAACACGATTCACTTCATACGATAGCGGTTCCCATTGCATAAACCTTTAGCGATACGGGATTATGCGACTGCTGTTGCGATGGCTATAACAGTCGCGATTATTTTATGCAATGGAATTTGAAGTTTATGCGATGGAATAGAGCCATCGCAAAATGTCATTTTTCTTGTAGCGATTGGGGCTTCATACAGGATTGGAATATCTCCAATTGTTCCTCCTCAGTCAAGGGAGTCAAGAGCTTCCAATTCCACCTTTTGTAAAATTCACCTATCGGCTCATCGTTACGCTGCAAAGTACTTTGCAATTCATGATAGTTCATCTCCCACTCCATGTTCGCACGATAATTCTCGAGAAAAAACATCACTAATCTGATCCCAAGTAGCTCGTGATTCTGGATTTACATTCAGAAACCACTTCAAAGCCATGCCTTTCAAGGAGAGCTGAAAGTGATCGGCCATTTGTTTGGGCGTACCATCCTTAGATGTATAGCAAGAATGTAACTATCGATCTGCACAAATTGATCATAGTCTGTCCTTGGTGAAACAAGTTGCACGGACTGGAAAATGGGGCCACGTTGCCCCTTTTGCCTCTCCGTCAGATTTACAGAAAATAGAGAAAAGAAACTAAAAATTGAACGAAAATGGACAAATTATAACCATTGCAGAAACTGAGAAATAGATTTACATCAATATCACAGTTATTTCCCTAAAACACACTTACTTTTCCAATTTAATGAATGTATGCCATCATGGAAAAGTAGACTAAAAGATAAAGCGAGAGACAAATAATCCAGATATGTTTTGAGCAAATATGATATAAAGAGAATAAACATAATAGATTGAAAATGAGAGAGAGATCCCTTAAACACATTTAATTTAACAAATTAATGGTTGTGTCATCCTAGAGTTAGAATCCAATTAGTATCACTTGTGACCTCTCGATAGAGAGTTAATGACATGTATCAATAAACAGAATATTGATAAGAGATTTGTAGCAAACATTAATAAAAGAGTATAAAGAGAGAGAATCACATCAACTTCATTGAATTATCCCTCAAGCACACCTAGTCTACCTATTTAATGGTTGTGTGCTCTCCTAGGGAGATGATCCAATTAGTATCACGTGTGAACTCTCCAATAAACAATCAATAGTAGATAGCAATAAACAAGTTTAAACTGGAAAATTTCAATAGACCATGATTAAGTAGCAAGTCAAGATAGTAGCATTAAAGTAGAGAAATTAGTAAGGGAGAAGGAGAGTTTACCAATAATTTGGCTTAATCAAGGTTCATTTCTATATTCTTGATTTCTAGTTTGAGTTAGATCCTCATCCAAATGCATTAATGGGACTCGATATTGGTGGGAGAGAGATTGAATTTATGTGAAATGTGTAGGAGAGAGAAAGGCTATTTCAATTTTGGGAGAGTTTCCTCTGGGTGTGTAAAAGGGATCCTAAAAATGGGTAGATGGGACATCTATTTATAAATATTGTCTCCCTCCCAAAGAGGCCGCACGGCTAAACCCAAAGACGTCGCGTGGCCTCTTTTCCTTAACCGCCACAGTTTCTTCTAGAAGTTGTCACATTTGTCCGAATAAGATTTTATGTTTCTATGATTCCAACTAACTCCTATTGTAGTTTCATATACCATAATGACCCTACCTCACATAAAGTGGTCAAACAAATTCCCAAAATGCCCTTAAACTTGTTGTTATTCCTGAGCTGTCCTTATATGTCATTTTCATGCATTTGATGAAGTGCGATCCAGATTAGGGTACTTACAAGTTTATAGTGACAATCAAGGGTCAATTTGTTTCACAAAAGATCCAAAGTATAAAGTATTATGGAAGAACCAAGAACAATTATCTAAGGATAACTATATTCGAGAAACTATATCAAGTAACGCAGTAACTGTTGGAATATTTGTATATGTGGTATGAAAGTTCATAGCATATGACCTTGGAGCGTCATTGTGCTTGAACTGAATTTGGGCAAGGGGAAAATCACGTCGCAACTTCTGCACAGGAGGGCGACCGCGCTGAGGCGTAGGGCAGCCGCGCTGGTGTGCCCTGAACTCGCCATAAGTTTCTGTAGACCAGCGCGGTCGCGCATGCCCCAAGGGCGGCCACGCTCGAGACGGGCTTGGTGACTTCCTGGGCCGAATTGCAGTGACAAAAACCCTAAAATTACCATATGTATATATATTCTCTTCCTCCAACCGTTTTTTAGGATGAAATATTGAAGAGAAACTCAATTCTCTTGCTTTAATTCATTGGTAAATTACTCCCGTTCATAGAGATTCGTTCGTGAGATTCAAGGCGACTGAGATAGGACCGCCGGTGATTACCTACCTGTGTGCTAATTTGTGGTACGTAATCCGTGATCGTTTTATCCTCGGAAAAATTTGTCTGTACCTGAGTTGCACCAATTGGGGGCAATATTTTCTCTTAGGACAGTCTTCCTAAGGCAACTCGATCAAATCACGATAAGTTTTCTAATCGTTTGTTTTATTGTTTCTTTCTGTTTTCCTGATCATGTTCCTTGCTTTCGGTTTTGCTATTGGCTTATTGGTACGTTCTTGACTTGATCAATAAATCCCCTACTGTTGATTAAATTGTTTGTTTAATCTGTGGTGCTATAAATTTATTTCCAACAATCTAAGAGAAAATAGTTTATTGAATCATGTCTGGTAGTACCTCTAGTTCTCCCTTTAAGTCCCTAGTTGACACCTCAGATCTTCCGGAAAAGTTCGGTGGCAAGAACTTTAAGCGTTGGTCTGAACGCATGAAGATCTGGCTGTCAATTAAGGGTATGTCTGGTATGCTGACATCTCAATATCCCGCTCTGAAAGCCGATGATCCAGTTAGTGTGGCTGCTGTTAAATTGTGGAAGGAGCAGGACGATGTTGTTCGAGGATGCATTCTGTCAGCTTTGTCGAATGCACTCTTTGATGTCTATTGCTCTGCTCCTCTCACTGCTGCGTCACTGTGGGAATCGCTTTCCACGAAGTACAGCACCGATGACTCCGATGTGGAAAAGTACCAAGTGGGTAAGTTCCTGAATTATCGCATGAGTGAGGGAAAGTCGGTTACCGACCAAGTGCACGAACTCCAAATCATTTTGCAATCGCTCAAGGATGCCGACATGGGACTTCCTGATAAGTTCGCTGTCATGGCTATTATTGAGAAGTTTCCTCGATCTTGGGGGGAATTCGGTATGACCCTCAAGCATCGTACAGGAAGCTTGACACTCAATGAGCTGATGAATGCAATTGCGATTCAGGAGGTGCATAATGGTAACCAATCGATCGTACCTGTGGAGGCTGCTGCCAATATGGTGACTGGTAAAAGAAAGTTTAAAGGAAAATGTGTGACAACTCACTCTAAGGATAAAGAAAACCATGATAAAATTAAATTTAAGAAAAATAACTTTAAGAAGCCAAAAGCAAAACTGAACTGCTGGAATTGTGGAGAAGGTGGACACTTTTCTAGGGACTGCCCGTCCAAGAAAGGAAAAGGACCACAAGGCTCTGCTGATGACCATCCTGCTGTCAACATGGTGTTGGGTCCGAAGGATTATGATGATCCCGACTCGACGCACCCGGAGTTGACGCTCCGACCTCGCAATGTTACAAAGTATGTAACCTCTTGTCCCGAACTCTTTACCGTCTATGAACCCAACGAGCGGCTAGTTGACACCGGGGCAAATGTGCACGTTTGTGCCGATAAATTGCTATTTGTGTCTTACCACTCGAGCGTGGTAGATCAGTGACGATGGGGAATTCTAGTGCTGCAAAGGTGCTTGGGACTGGATGCGTGGACCTGAAGTTTCCTAATGGGCGCATTCTTACCTTGCATCGAGTGTATCACGTTCCTGATATTCGTCGCAACATTATTAGTGGTTCTAGTCTAGTTAGGGAAGGATTTGAGATTTCATTTAAATGTAATAAGGTCATAATTTTGGATTCTGGTAGTTTTGTGGGGAAAGGTTATTCCTCGGATGGTTTATTTAAAATTAGAGTTGAAACTGATATTTGTTCGCACAATAATTTTAGTTCTATTGATTATCCTGTTTCTTATTCCATTGAATCTTCAAATGTTTGGCATGGTCGTTTAGGACATATTAATTATGATTCTGTGAAAAGAATGATGAATTTAGATATTATTCCTAAACATGCTATTGATAAAAATTCTAAGTGTCATGTATGTGTTGAAGCTAAATCTACAAAAGGTCCGTTTATGTCGGTTGTGAGAAATTCTGAAATTCTAGATTTAGTTCATACTGATATTTGTGAATTTAATGGCGTGTTGACCAAAGACAAAAAGAAATACTTTCTCACCTTTATTGATGATGCTAGTAAATACTGTTATGTCTATCTGCTTAATTCTAAGGATGAAGCATTAGATAAATTCATTATATTTAAGAATGAAGCAGAAACACAAACTGGCAAGAAACTTAAACGGTTAAGGTCTGATAGAGGAGGTGAATATGAGTCTAACCCATTCATGTATTATTGCCAAGAAAATGGAATAGTACATGAAGAGACTCCTCCCTACACCCCTCAATCTAATGGTGTTGCTGAACGTAAGAATAGAACCCTTACTGATATGATTAACAGTTTACTCATAAGTTCTGGACTGCCCAAATATATGTGGGGAGAGGCTTTGAATACGGCTTGCCATATTCTGAATAGAGTACCTCCTAAACATAGAAAGGAAAGTCCGTTTGAACTTTGGAGAGGTCGACAGGCTAGCTTGAAACACTTAAAAGTGTGGGGTGCCTTACAAAGGTACTTGTACCCGCACATAAAAGGAAAAAGCTTGGACCTAAAACTGTTGATGCTATTTTTATAGGTTATTCTGAAACAAGCTATGCATTGAGATTTCTGATTATCAAATCTGAAATTTCTGGCATAGATGTGAACTCTATAGTTGAGTTACGTGATGCAACATTCTTTGAAGATGTGTTTCCTATGAAGGACGGACTTCCTAAGGAATCTAACCCAACCACTAATTCCATTCCTGCTCAAGTAGAGGAGCTGACAAATGTGGGGTTTGATTCCAGTGCAACTCATTCTGACGATGAGATTGAACCAAGAAGGAGCAAACGGGCAAGGACCACCAAGGACTTTGGAAGTGATTTTATCACTTACAATGTCGAGGGTGATCCTCTAACCTTCAAAGCTGCTATGGCCACTTCTGATGCCAAACAGTGAAAGGATGCTGTTTAGAGTGAGATGGATTCTATTGTCTCTAATGGGACATGGGAATTGGTCGATCTCCCTCCTGGTTATAGCACGATAGGATGTAAGTGGGTCTTCAAAAGGAAACTGAAACCGGATGGAATCGTTGACAAATTTAAGGCTAGGTTAGTGGCTAAGGGATTCAAGCAAATGGAAGGAATAGACTATTTCGATACCTATTCGCCAGTTGCTAGAATGACTACAATCCGAATGCTTATAGCATTGGCCTCGGTATATGATCTTCCTATCCATCAGATGGATGTTAAGACCGCTTTCTTGCATGGCGATCTAGAGGAAGAAATTTATATGGATCAGCCTGAAGGTTTTGAGGCCTCTGGCAATGAGAGAAAGGTTTGTAAACTTGTTAAGTCCTTGTATGGACTCAAACAAGCCCCTAAGCAATGGCATGAGAAATTTGATAAAATTGTCTCATCGTTTGGCCTTGTTACTAATGAGTTTGATAAATGTGTTTATAGCAAAAGTATTGGTGATAGTAGTATTGTCTTATGTCTGTATGTCGATGATATTCTGTTATTTGGAACGGATATGAGGATAATTAATACTACTAAGGAATTCTTGAAAAGTAAGTTTGAGATGAAGGATATGGGAGTAGCTAGTGTGATTCTTGGCCTTAAGTTGACTCGTTCAACTAGCGGCATAACCATATCGCAATCTCATTATAGTGAAAGTCTAATTGAGAAATTTAGTAATAAGAATTGCAAAGTGGCTAAGACTCCATATGACCCTTCATCTGCTCTTACTAAGAATGAAAGTGGAGTACCGATGGCTCAGTTGAGATATTCTCAAATTATTGGAAGTTTGATGTATCTTGCCAATTGTACTAGACCGGATATATCCTACTCGGTTACTAGGTTGGCTAGATATACTCAATGTCCAAATAAAGCACATTGGGAAGCTCTTGATAGAGTTCTCAAGTACTTGAAGGGAACGATTTCCCTTGGGCTGCATTACGGTAGGTACCCTTCTGTTCTTGAAGGATATAGTGATGCAAGCTGGATTGCCTATAACTCCGGGAGTTATGGCTGTACGGGGTATGTTTTCACCTTAGGCGGAGTCATAGCCGCTCGGAGGTCGACCAAACAAACTCGTTGTCTAGGTCTACATTTGAGGCCGAACTAGTTGCCCTCGACACTACCGGATTGGAAGCCGAATGGCTTCGAGGACTTATGCTCGAGTTGCCCATACGGCCGCAAGCTTCCATGCCTCGTTATCTCGTACATTGTGACAACACTCGCCACAATTGAGAAACCGAAAAGTGTCAAGTACAATCAGAAAACTAGGAGACATATCCAAATTAGATTAAAATCTATAAGGGATCTTGTGTCTCGAAAGGTGATAGCTGTTGATTATGTTGGTACCAAGGATAACACAGCTGATCCTTTAACCAAAGGGCTAGAATTTGCTCTAGTTCAAAAATCTAGGTTGGGGATGGGTCTGAACCCGGTCTGATTCAAACGCAGTGGCAACCCAATCTACCCGAGTGGAGATCCCACAAAGGAGATTCAATGTGGTAATAACAAGGTTTGTGGGGTGAGCCTGAGCACCTAATAATAGATTGACATGTTACATGTCCGAGTCTATCCCCGAATAGCCTAGAGGTGCTCGTTGTCGCTAATAAAGTAAAAGTTTGGAACTTTGAATGGGATCAAGTCTTTTAGACAAGATGTTAGCGTGACATCTTCCGAGATGCCCACTAAGTGAGTGTTGTTGTTGGCCGCAACTAGAGGAATTCGGGTTATTCCTTGAAAGCACTCATGATAGAGGATCGGGACGTATGGCTTATAAGCGTCAAGTGTTCGATAGAGGGCCTATCATAGCTTTTGTCGTGTTTGTTACGAGCAAAGGCCTCTACATCCAAAGGCATCAGATTCAAGACACCCGTTCATCTGGTCATGTGGAGGTTTGCGTTGGATAACATAGGTAGTGGTTCAAGCCGGAAGGTACCATTATTGAAAGCATGGCAATGGACAATCTGTACACGTCATACTTCTATGAACTTGTGGGGGATTGTTGGAATATTTGTATATATGGTATGAAAGTTCATAGCATATGACCTTGGAGCGTCATTGTGCTTGAACTGAATTTGGGCAAGGGGAAAATCACGTCGCAACTTCTGCACAGGAGGGCGACCGCGCTGAGGCCTAGGGCGGCCGCGCTGGTGTGCCCTGAACTCGCCATAAGTTTCTGTCGACCAGCGCGATCGCGCATGCCCCAAGGGCGGCCGCGCTCGAGACGGGCTTGGTGACTTCCTGGGCCGAATTGCAGTGACAAAAACCCTAAAATTACCATATGTATATATATTCTCTTCCTCCAGCCGTTTTTTAGGATGAAATATTGAAGAGAAACTCAATTCTCTTGCTTTAATTCATTTCTAAATTACTCCCGTTCATAGAGATTCGTTCGTGAGATTCAAGGCGACTGAGATAGGACCGCCGTTGATTACCTACCTGTGTGCTAATTTGTGGTACGTAATCCGTGATCGTTTTATCCTCGGAGAAATTTGCCTGTACCTGAGTTGCACCAATTGGGGGCAATATTTTCTCTTAGGACAGTCTTCCTAAGGCGACTCGATCAAATCACGATAAGTTTACTAATCGTTTGTTTTATTGTTTCTGTCTATTTTCCTGTTCCTGTTCCTTGCTTTCGGTTTTGCTATTGGCTTATTGGTACGTTCTTGACTTGATCAATAAATCCCCTACTGTTGATTAAATTGTTTGTTTAATCTGTGGTGCTATATATTTATTTCCAACAGTAACATTAGAGTATATTTCTACAAATGTTATGGTAGCTGACCCTATGACTAAGCCCCTAGCTAGAGATGTCTTTCTAAGTCATGTTAGGGCTAGGGGTCTCCGAAGGGTGTATATGTACTTATGGATAACGAGTTTACGTTTTACATCAATATGATCTACGTTTGTGGAACAATGTTTGTTTGTGAACTTTAAGATGAATATCAAGACCATATTCTTCAGATTGTACAAATTATTTGTTCTATTATATTGACATATACATTACACTATATAAGAATATGCCACCAGACAAAGATTAACTCTCTCACACGAGTAATCGCCTCAGAAGCCACGTAAGCAAGCTGAGATGAGACAATGATACTTGAGATACCAAAGGAGTAGGCTAAGTACATTAAGTGAACATATGTCGCCTATAATTAAATCAAGAGTATGTCAAAGTAAAGACCTCATGAGAATTAAGATAATTCTCACAAGTATGGAAATATAAGATGAGTCAATATAAATAGTTATGCATAAGAAAGTGCTTGAACTAAATATTTGCACGGTGGTCAAACTAATGACATACACTCTCTAGAAAGAGTTATACCACTATATCAATTGTTTTAGTAACAAGTGTGTGTTTTGACCAAGAGAAATGAGAAACATGTCCCTTTGCTCATTTTGTGAAGTAACAAAATGCCATTGATTTATGCAAGATATACCCTTCATGACTTTCAACTATACTTAAAGGGTATTAAGTTAATGTCTTCTATTTTAGCATCCTACCTAGAGCCATAAACAAATTCGGTGGATGGTACATGTCTAGGAAAGCAATTGCCTTAATGATCTGAAAGTGATAGTGAGAAAGGAAGACAAATTTGATTATATCCGATGATTTTTCATAGGTCGACCAGTTATGTCATAGACATAGCGCATCTATAAATACATTTTATGATCGTAAGAGTCAAGCATAGCCTTTAAGGGACTAAGGTATGTTTGGAATTGATTTAATCAAAAGGAGTTTGGGTATAACGAGTCGAAGTTGAACTTGTAGTGGTCGTAGCCAATATGTCATGCCTAATGGGTGCATAAATATAAAGCTACCACGTACATGCACGCTCGTTGGTTACACGACATATTTGCTTGAATGATAGATCATGGATAATAAGGCCATCATCTGCATCATGTTCGAGTGTGAGATGTTGGAATTAAAAGGGTCCACCCAAGATGGCCAGAGCCAGAACCAAACCTGAGCTCATTTGTTTTTAATTAGAAAACAAAAACTTTAAAAGAAAATCGACGTTGGGAGTTACAGGAAAGTTACAAACGGCTTTCGGCTACAAAGGGATTTGTCGATCAGTTTTGTAGAGAACATTTTATTGTGATATAACACTCACAAAACTACTATCCTTCCATTCTTCATTCTTTTTTCTCCATGGCTGATAAAAAAAAATAGCAAACAAGTGTTGTGAATCAGTAGGTGGTTTCCAATTGTCATCTTGCTTCTTACCTAAGTTGCGAAGTGTTGTACCAAGTTTCTATTCGGTGATCGAATCCACGGCATCGATCAAGTATTCAACACTATGATTGAACAAGCAAGTTGTTCTTCCCTTTAATCTTACAATAACACAATCTTTAAAATTACATGGTGATATCCAGATTTTCATATAATTATGGTAAAAGTTCGATTGAGTAAATTATGAAAGTAAAAAAAAAAAATTTCAAAGATTTTAAATAGTGACAAAAGAATGTCAAAATTTATATACAGTTGATAAACTCTTGCATTAGTTAAAAAAAAAAAAGCAAAATGACAAGCATTTAAATAATTCTTAACTAAGGCTCCGTTTGTTTAGCGTAAAACATTTTCCGGAAAATGATTTCCGGCAAAATGTTTTCTGGAAAATGAAAATGTTTTCCGAAAAATAAGATAAAAATGAAGTTTTCCCCATTTTCTGGTGCGAAACAAACATCGAAAAATGAGGAAAATGTTTTCCGGAAAACATTTTCCCCCAAACAAACGGAGCCTAAGATAATTTAGTATTCTCTGTCCCTAAATAAATGTCAATTTTCAAAAAAAAAAAAAAATTGTCCCACAATGAATGTCATTTTCGAAAAATAATTTGTCTCTAAATGTTCTTTTACCAAAGTGTTTTCGGTAGTTCCTTTATAATTACAAAATTAAATGTTTGGAATGTGAATAACTAAAATAATTATGTATTTTCGCCATTTAAATAAACAAAAACCAAACATTTTTAAAATGTCCCAAAAGAAAATTTGAATATTCATGTTAAAGCAAGGATTTGAATTGTCATAATTTGTTTGCAACAATATTTTTTTCCAACTACATTTCCAATTCTCATGGCTGGATTGTATTTGAGAATAGAAATGTTCTTTTTTAATTATTATTATTATTGTCAGGTAATTCATGGTTGATTATGAATTTTAGTATCCATAGTACTTCCTCTATCCCTTGAAAAGTAATACTTTAATTATAAAGTATTTCCTCTATGATATGAGTTTTTTTAAAAAAATTTAAATATTGTATTCATGTTAAACCAAAGATTTAAAATTGTCATAACTTGAAAAGTAATACTTCATTTGGTCTTTTGTGATTTTTAGTGATTTAATAGTAAATAATGGTGGAATGTAACAATTTTCAAAAAATGAAGACCAAAATAGTCAATTTTTTACTGAAATGGTGGGCAATGGGCAATAAAATGAAACCAAATTTCATTGGAATAGTGATAATTTGTCTGAACCTCATGGGTAGACATTGAAATTAATTCTACTTTGTGACTTTATTTATTAAAAGATATATAAAGGTTGAATAAATATATAATTAGTGAAATTCATCATTTTCATTGACGATAGTGGTGGAGGTAGCGGCATTTTGAACTTTGAGTTGCCAAGGAGCTTCGAATTTTAGTTGTTCATCGAATTTTAGGACCATATAAGCATAGGTATCACTTTCATTGTTGATGGTGGTATGACCATTTGTGTTAGGGGAGTTCGCTAGAAGGGAAATAAATAAAGAAACTACATAGGCAGATTTCGGCATGGGAGATAATGTAAGGGAAGAAAAGTAGGGCATACTTACATTTAAGAAGGTATAGTAAAAGAATGAATCAATGATTAGATAGTTCGATAGTTCATAAGTGGTAGTTAGAGAAATAGTATAACCGAGAGAGAGAGAGGGAAAGATATAGATTGGGGGGAGGGGGAGATAGGAAGAAAGTGGGTATATATTGTTTAGTAATAGTTTATGTTTAAGTCCTTCATTTTTGTAAAAAAATATATTAAAATTTCTATTTGCAGTTTGTACACTTTTACTCTCTTTCTTTAACAAAGTTATCTACTTATGTTAAATGATTGTAGTACTCTCGAGCAAAATTCATCTCGAATTGGTGCTCCGTGTTAAAATTATTCTACTTTGCCCCCTAGATCCCAACGAACATTAAAAATTTAATTAAATTGGTTATGTGCATGTCACATGATAAATAAGAGTCGGTCTCTGGAGAAACGCGTTTCTCCAGAAGTATGGAGAAACGTGTTCTGGATATCCAGAACCTTTGGGATGGATATCCAGAAAAAAAATTCTGGATATCAGTCTCGAAGGGTTCTGGATATCCAGAAGCTTTGGAACGGATATCCAGAAGCCTTTGGGACGGATATCCAGAAAAAAAAGATTTGAAGCCAAATCCAAGGCCAAGACCAAATTGCTTATTGAAGGTTTCTGGATATCCAGAAACCTTCAAATGTATATCCAGAAACCATCAAATGAATATCCAGAAACATTTTGAAAGTTTCTGGATATTCATTTTGAAGGTTTCTGGATATCACTTTCATAAGCTTCTGGATATCCAGAAGATTGTCGCGCGACAAGTCGGGCCCCGTTTCTCCATAAATTATGGAGAAACGCATTTCTCCCCAGATTTTACGGATAAATAATTATGTCTTCAACATTCAATGTGGTGTTTGAATGATGAAATTAAGAACAATAAATAGAAAATAAGAGGTTAAATGTCATTCAACCACAAACATGGGTTCAAGGTCATAGTTGTGGAAAATTAACGCATAATTGCATGTCATTCCAAATTTCAAAGTATCTATAGTATAAATGGGAACTCCCCCCTAAACAGTTCTTTGAGCAGTTTCAATGGGGGAATTTTCCATTTTGCCCTCACTATTTGGTCCCTTTCCCATTTTGCCCTTAAAAAAAGAAAATTAATTTTAAAAAAAAAATTAAAAAAAAAAAAACGTGGCCTTGGACACGGGCTTAGGCTAGTAAGAACATATTTTTGACGATTTCCAATTAATTTAAATACTAGTACAATTTAAATGCATATTTTCATATTTCTTAATTATTTAACGTTAATTTAGTATGCCCCGTCAAATTTCGAAATGTTACTAACTAGTTATGGTAAAAGTTCGATTGAGTAAAATATGAAAGATTGAGTAAAATATGAAAGTAAAAACAAAAACTTTCAAAGATTTTAAATAGTGACAAAAGAATGTCAAAATATGTATACAGTTGATAAACACTTGATAAACAGTTGCATTAGTTAAAAAACAAAAAACAAAATGACAAGCATTTAAATAATTCTTAACTAAGATAATTTAGTACTCTCTATCCCTAAATAAATGTCCATTTAAAAAAAATGTCCCACAATAAATGTCATTTTCGAAAAAAATAATTTGTCTCTAAATGTTCTTTTACCAAAGTGTTTTCGGTAGTTCCTTTATAATTACAAAATTAAATGTTTGGAATGTGAATAACTAAAATAATTATGTATTTTCACCATTTAAATAAACAAAAACCAAACATTTTTAAAATGTACCAAAAGAAAATTTGAATATTTTTAATTTAGTAGTGGGACGGGGATTGAGGAAATATCTTCTTTGATTTAGATGGGCAATTGTGGAATTATGCCAAATGGAAAGGGTTAAAAACAAAGGAAATAGAAAGAGAACTCAAACTAAGAAAGAAAGGGTGTATAGCTCGGCCAAAAGGGTTTCTATGGAGAAGAAGGAGGAGAGAAGAAGAGGAATTCACAACGGTAATAAAATTGACGCGGCATTTTCAAACATATCACCGCCATATCAAACGGTCGGATCTCAAGATGCGCAAACCCTACACTCTCAACGGTAAAAATTCTTCCTTTGTATATATGTGTATGAGATTGTTCCCACTCCTTTGCTTTCTACTCTCTGTAATTCTCTCTCGATCTTCCCAGTTTCCATCTACTTTTTTGCCATACTCTGTGTTTTTCATTTAATTCATTTCAACACTCACTCACAAGTCAAGAAATTTTTTGATCGATTGATTATGGAATTCCCACAACTGCCATTAGGTTTTCGATTTTGCCCTACACCCTATGAGTGTATTTACTATCTGACTTGCAAGGTCACCTGTAACCCCTTGCCTTGTGATGGCATCTTCCTTGATCTTGATCCCTACAATGTCAAACAACTCCCTGATATCTTTTCCTCTGTCCAGAAAAGGGGTGAACTCTACCTGTTCACCAAATTGCATAAGAAGGGCAGAATTGGTAATACCAATGCAAATCGCAAAGTGGGCAAAGGAACTTGGCATGGTAATAAGACCAATGAAGTGACTACTGATGATCATGGAACCCAAGTTGTTGGCATGGCTCAAAAGTTTAGTTATCGTGAAAAGGGTTCCAATTCCGACCACCAATTTCTCATGACTGAGTTTACCCTACTCAAAGACACTTCCTTGCTATATGATCCATTGAAAGATTATGTACTTTGTCATATTGTCAAGAACAGTCGGTGGCATAATGGTAAAAGAGTCTACAAGTCCCAATCCGAAGCTGTTGTGGCCGCCGCAAATCCGATTTATTCTCTGTGGAAAACCCCTCTACTTCTTCTTCTATAGTGTTCATCGATTCCTCTCATTCATCTCAAGTTGAAACACCAACCTATGTTCAACACTTTGGTACCCTATCCCGCCCCCTCAAGATGACCAAGATGATTTTCATGAAATTCGCATGCTTTGTTGGACTATGAAACCGTTGATATTGCCGCAGATTCGGTTCTTTCCACTCCTATTGCTACCCACAACGATGCTCTCCCATTCACCACCACTAGTGAATCCCAACTCATCTACAATGAATATCCTGATTGTGTTCAACCCTTCGGTACCCCACCGCTTGCTCCTCAAGATGATTTACATGATATTCTCATGATGTTTGAAACTGAAATCCCATCCTTTGATAGCAGCTGGGATAACCTATTTTAAAAGATAAACTTCCTAGTTTCATTGTTTGTAGATTGATTACTTAGTTTGTTTGGTAGGTTTTGTAAGAGAAAACCTTTTGTTTATATTGGGCATATAATATTCTATGATTTACTCAATACGTACCATTCAGATCCTAGTTTTCAGTTTGAGCCTTTATGTTGTACTCTTTTCTTCGTGCACAATGCATGGACAGTGATTAGTTGTTTTGTTACTGTGGTTATATGCTTCGTGCACAATGCATGGACAGTGATCCATATTATGGTTGCTGAAAATTCACATATGATAATAATGTCCCTTACCTTCGTCATTCTTGACTCCTAAAGATGATATTATAATTTGTCTATACTATTCTTAGTGAAGGTTTCATGTTATTGGTTTTGCTGCATATAAAAGTAACTGAAGTACTCTATAGAGGAAATGCTCAATCAAGATTTTCTGGACTCATTTTTAAATAAAAATAATTAGAGATGGAACAGAGGCATTTAACTCATGAGACATGCCTAATATTTTTAAGTTTGAATGCCATCATTTATAGTTTCCACCCAACATGGTTTATGTCCGTCAATGAGCTAAGGAAGTAAGAATTAAGTCCTCTGGTCACTGCAATGCTGCTTCTGGTGTTGAGTTATATAATTGAGGTTTTGGGGAACCGTCTATTATTATCTTTGCAGACCTTGACTCTAATTTGTAGCATATTTTAAGTGGTAGGAGAATCTCATTATCGAAATGTATGGTCGAAATTTTTTAATATGTTGTGTTATAATGATCTTTTTTTTTCTTCATAATTGTTTTTTCTTCTTCTCCTATTCTTTTCAGTGGTTAGTTAAAGTCTTGTGTATTATATACTTATTTCCAAGAAGATTGGGAAAAGAATTAGAGGTCTCCAAAGTCAATTAAACAGTACTTTGTCTATGTTTGAAAATGAGAATTTTAATTCAGGAAAGCTTCCAAAGTGATTGAGCTGCTTATTCTACTAATTTAATATTTGTTGTCTCCACTGCCTACATGTTTGTAGATACTAATGGTCCATAAAATGCTGCATTTCTGCACAGACTTTGGGAGATGTTCTAAATCATCGATGTGCCCATAAACAGGTGAATATCGTTGTAATGGTCTCGTCTTTTGAACTTGACAGTAGGTTACACTTATGCTTTGTCGAGTACAGGGGATATAATTAGTAGGTTCCTGACTTGGTAGCAATGTTTAATGGAAATACCAATAGCAATTTTATGAAATTTCGAAGAGATCCAAAGGGGCGCGTCTAGTCTTAACTCTGATATGAAGATGAAGTGAGGCTAGCGAGCCCGTGAGACCCAAATGAGAATCTGAACTTTCTCTTGTGATCTTATGCACTCCCTCCGTCCCAAAATGAATGTCCAATAAAATTGCTATTGATTAAGAGTAAATTTGAAAAAAAATCGGACATTCATTTTGGGATGAAATGACTAATTCATTGCACAACTATTATATTTTGTTCACGGTACTATACTAACTCAATAGTTGTATCATAAATGATGATGAATGATGCATGATTGTGTCTATTTGGAAATTTGACATCCTTCTTAACTATTGTCCAAATGGAGTAGGGTACATTTTTGGCGGGAAGCTTGCATGGGGACCTGAAGCAATTGTTTGTGATGGTCCAAATTTCCAAGGCCGTGGAAATCCTTCGAGTGGTATAATATTGTATCTTCTTACATGTAGATTAAGTCACATGTATGCATTTACACCATTCCAGAAGAATATATTTACGGAAACGGGTTTTTAACTCCATTTTTGTGTTAAGCAATTCTGTGTTTATTTAGTGTAATGTTTCATGTGTATTTTGTTCTAAATATGTTAACCTATGACTTGTTTTCCACATCAATATGTGATATATTGATTCCTCTTATAGGTGTTAATGCACAAGAATTCAGCTTTTATCCACATACACTACACTTGTGAAATTACCTGTGCAATAGTTTCCCTTCCTACTCTTGGTTTACTGCTTCTCAAAATACAACTATTTCCCTTCCCTTCCTACTCTTGATCAGTATTCCTCAAGAAACGTTACTTGGTCCTACTAACACAGTAAATTGTTGGTTCTACTACAAAATGTTGATCATTCTCAGGACTTTGTAAGAAGAGATGTTAAGAAGTGGTTAATCTGGCTGCGGAATGACATTGGTTTCAACGGGTGGCGCCTGGATTTTGTGAGGTGAAAGTGTTTTTTTTAGGTTATGTTACAAGGCATCTGTTGAAACTTGAACTTGATCAAGAAACCCCTTTGAATTAATCTGGGAGTTTGCTGCACTGCTGATGTAATTTTGCTGCTGAAGAATGCCTTCAAATTTCTGTTCTGAACTTGCTGTTTGCGCTGAAACAGCACAGAAATTTCTGCACTGACACTGCACATAAATCTCTGCTCTAAAACTACTCAAAACTACACTGCTGCCTTCTGAATTTCTGGTTGCTGCCACCTGATGCGAATCTGTTATGTATATTTGTTGCAATCGGTGTATAAATTTGCTGAAATACTTGCTGAAAATTGAACCACACTTGCTCCAAAGGCACATAATAAATACGCTTTCCTTAAGACAAAATTACTCCAACAACGCATTATTAACATAACTTATTTCAATTAACCCAGATTTTTGTACATATCCATGTAAATTTTTCCCAAACCCAAATGCCCCAGCTTGTGCACAAGCAGAAAGTACTCCGGTCAAGCTTGCCTCGTTGGTTCCCGGTCCAACCCTTGCCAACTCTCTAAAGAAACAAAAAGCCTCGTCAAAACAACTGCTCCGAGAAACAGAAAATTTTGGGGGAAACCTGTTTCTCCATAAGTTATAAAAATCCTGTTTTTAAATATATCGACTTGGTGGTTTAAAGCCTAAACTCACTGTTTTAAGGCCTAAACTTGCTATTTTATTTTCTAGCTTAAACTCACTGTTTTAACGCCTAAACTCACTATTTTATTTTCTAGGTATTTTCAGGCCTAAACTCAATGTTTTAAGGTTTAAACTTGATATTTTTAAGAATGAAAGTGGGCTTTTTATAACTTATGGAAAAACAAGTTTCCCCTAAAACTTACTCGAAACAGAAAACCCAACAATCATAGTGCTCCAAGAAACTTCATCTTTCAAAGGCATTTCGAAAAACAATTTCTTTGCAAGCACTAGCTCCCCAAATTTTATATACCCATCAAGAATTATAATGTTGAACGTCAAATTCTTAAAAGGCATCTGATTATAAAATTTCTCAACACCCTTTACATCAAAACACCTAAAACAAGTAGTAATAATAGCATTCCAAGAAATAATATTTGGTTGAGACATTTCCCCAAACACCTTCTTAGCAAACTCCACAACCCACACTCTGCATACATAACGATAAGCGTAGTCCCAACAAATAAATGAGCGTCAAGCCCCATCTTGATAACTCGATAGTGCAATTGAATTCCTGCATTCAAGCACCTTAAGTTAGCAGCTGCTTTGAGAATGAAAGTGAAGGAAAAACTATCAACCTGAACGGTGGAGTTCTGACGCATATCAATGAAAGTGGTGAGAGAGTTTTGTGGGGAATCTGATTAAGAGAATCCATGAATAAGGGTATTATACATGAAGGCGTCAGGATTAGAGAAGTGACGAAGGAGACGGTGAGCATAGTGGAGGGATTCGGGAGCAAGAATGGCGGAATGAAGTCTGCCGGCTATGAGTGGATCACTAATGAAGCGCATAGAGAGAGAACAGGAGATTGCGCATAGAGAGAGAAAGAGAATGAGTAAGGGCAGTTTGGCCATTTAAATAGTTATAAATAGGGTCAGAGACTCTGTCTCTACGGTCGTTTTGATTTCAACTCTTAGATCCTAAGATATAATTCGAAATGTACTATTTTTATTGGTAAATTTTACCATATCTCAAGGTCTTATTGGTAAAAATTCCTTAATAAATACTCCCTCCGTCCCGCTCGAAAGGGCACAAATTTCCATTTTGGGCGTCCCATTTGAAAGGGCACAACCCAAATATGAAAAGTTTTTTATTACTTCTTTATTTGTGGGACCCACTTGTCATACACTCATAATAAATATCCACTAACTATTTCCTACCCCACTTTCTCTTTCCTATATCACCTTTCACTCACAACATTTATTCCAATATACTTCCTCCATCCCACATTAGGTTACCCGTTTACTATTGAGAACGGAAAATAAGGAGTGAATATATATAGTGTTATTAAAGTAGGTGTTGTGAGTGAGTAGGAGAGAGAAAGTGGAGTACAAAATAGTAAGTGGATAGTTGTTGTGAGAATGACAAGTGGATCCCATGAATAAAGAAGTATTAAAAAGTTTCCTTTTTAGGAAAGTGAGACTTTAAAGTGGGACGTCCAAAATAGCAAAATGGGTAAGGTTTTATGGGACGGAGGGAGTATACTTTTTCTCTTTCCTACATCACTTTTCTTAATTCCCGTGCAAGGACACAAAAATGCCCTTTCGGGCGGGACGGAGGGAGTACAAGCTTAGTTTAAATTATTCTATTATTTTTATTATATATTTGTAATAAATAATGTATTATATATATATATATATATATATATATATATATATATATATATATATATATATATATATATATATATATATATATATATATATATATATTCTAAAATTTAATTTACATAAAAAGAGCTAAAAATTGAGTTAAAGTATTAACGAATTAAACATGCAAATCCCATGTTTTTAACTCTTTTGACTAACCCCAATTAAAATATTAACGAATCACACCTAAAAAATATCACGTTAACTTCGTTTTGTTTAAGGTCAATGATCCAATTTAATTTAACAAATGAATTTCTTAAAACATTCTTACACAAACCAATTATCTTATGCAGAAATTTGTGTCCTTGCGAAAGTTATACTTCTACTTTCTTAGAAGTGTAATTTACCGTTGACATTAAGTAATTATAGTTTACAAATTTCATGAGGCCTTTTGACAATTTGTAGATCAAAAGAAAGCAGTTTAAACACCAATAACTTTATCCGCAGATGCTACTGTCACAGACTTATGAAGGAAACAGTTTACACAATGGCATACTAACACGTTGTACAAACGTGACAAGAACACGAACACTTATCAAAAACATGAATTATTTCACAACATAATTATATTGCTAAGGACACCACAAATGCTGCGATGTTGTTGTTTGCTTAATGGCCGCATGTGCAGGTGGTGCAGCTGCAGTTGGCTCCACACTTCTACTTTCCATTGTGCTCATCTGCTGCAACATCCATCACAACTGTCTCGACATAGCTGCACAAAGTAATCAAGATCTTAACAACCCTTTTCCAAGTTATTTTGTGCCTATGAACACCTAACATGATTGCGTGTGTGTACATTGATCTGATGAGCTGTTACCTCTTGCCAGTCTCCACAATGTCAATGCCATAGTTGTTTCCTTTATTCATGCATGGAATATAAGTTTCTAGGCTGTTAGATACAGAAGAATTATATAGTAGAGCATGGATAGAACATTAGGCTGTCAGCATGTCACTTACACACACTGAGCCTTGTCAGCACAGTCACAGTTGCCACATATTGATATGGTTGAGTAGTTGGAAATAGCAGAAATTTAAAACTTATAAGTGTTTGATTATCACTTCATTACTCTATTTCTTCCCCTCTTCTTCCTTGGCTAGCTCTAACCCTCCCCTCTCTTTCTCCCTTTTCTTCCTTGGTGGGTAAATTTCAAAGTTCAATGATTTTAACCTATTAATTTTGAAAACAGACTATCTTTTAGGGACAAACAAAAAAAAGGTAAATGAGACTATCATTTCGGAATGGAGGGAGTAATATAACCTCCAAATGTACACAAATAAGTGCCCCCAACACTCACCATCGCTCACATGCTACTTAATATCCATAAAGACCAGAAATATCAACCAAGACACCCTCACAGTAAAGGAGTAATCATAGAAACTTTAGGATCGATGCTACGAATTTCAAGTCCTAATGGATGTGCCAAAGATGTGTGTTGTTGACTTGTGAGTTAGAAACCAAAGTTTAAGTGGTTGGTGGTTTAAATACACAAATAACTCAAGCAACAGATGTAAGGCATTTCCAAAATTAAGTTAATATCTCTCAGTACTTAAGAAAACAATAATGAAATCTGATTCTACTGTAAAACAATGAACATTGCGTGCAAGAGATTCTCTAAGCTCGATACAATCTAGCTATATAGTGCAAGGACACAAATATGTGATCAAACCCTATGTTTTTTTCGAATTAAACGACAAAATTGCATTAATCCCTAGCTTCTAATAATTATAGCACTTCTTTATGAAGTAGCTCAGCTTGATATCAATTAGAACAAAACAAAAAAAATCAAAAGCCTTGTTTTTACAGCCAAGACCCGTCTGAATCTGAAGTATTAAATTAGACAATGAAAGGAAAAACCTTTTAGAATAACAATATGAGCTCATTTAGGACCATATCAATTATTAAATCAAGCAACTAGGACCCTCAAATACATTTGATTAACTGAACAGTGTCTATTATCCGCAGTTAAAGAGTTATTCATGAGTCATTATATTGTCGGTGTTGGATCATGTTGGAAATGTTCTGACATGGTTTTGTGTTGGGCCGTGAAACAGTGTCACGTGCATAAGATGAATGTGGC
The DNA here is from genome assembly GCA_022495995.1 of Adenophora triphylla var. japonica. Lineage (NCBI taxonomy): Eukaryota > Viridiplantae > Streptophyta > Magnoliopsida > Asterales > Campanulaceae > Adenophora > Adenophora triphylla. The sequence goes on along the minus strand of JAFEMH010000620.1, from coordinate 270,528 downwards.
AGAGATGCGTATGCTTCGATGGATGTGCGGTCATACAAGAAAGGATAGGTTGGGGAATGAGGTGATCAGAGGTAAAGTAGGAGTTGCGCCCATTGAGGATAAAATGAGGGAAAATCGTCTACGGTGGTTTGGACATGTGAGAAGAAGACCGAGTGATGCACCGGCCAGAGGCCTAACAGTGGAGAAATGAGAAAATGGCGAGGGGTAGGGGAAGACCCAAACAAACTTGGATTAGAGTAATTGAAAATGATATGAATTTACTTGGAGTGGATGAAAGTATGGTGTTGAAGAGGCCGGAGTGGAGGGCAAAAATCCATGTGGGGGGTTGATTTTTTATTTTTTACTTTTTTACTTTTTTTATTTTATTTATTTATTTTTTATTTTTATTTTTATTTTTATTTTTATTTTTATTTTTATTTTTATTTTTATTTTTATTTTTATTTTTTATTTTATTTTTTTATTTATTTTTGTATTTTTTATTTATTTATTTTTTAATTTAATTTAATTTATTTTTTTTTTTCACGATAACATATGAAGATTCATGTTAGCCGACCCCAAATTATTTTGGGACTAAGGCTTTGTTGTTGTTGTTGTTGTTGTTGTAGAAGTGTTTAATGATATTGACTGAATTTTGGTGTAACTATAAGGATCTTACATAGAAAATTAATATCAGCATGTTAGTGTGAACTCATGTACTGAAACCACTGAGGTTTTCCATATCTTTTTTAAATGATGTCGCTTTAAATCCTATATTAAATGGGATAGCTTGCAGCCAACATCCTGGATGGTACCCATTTTTCATGTAAGTCTTTTTTTTTTACCATATTACCTGGTACCCAGTAACATGTAATCTTAGCCATTACTTGCAAGAGATATTATAACTATTTGGGTTTATGCTACTATGTCAGTTTCTCAAAGAATTTATCAGCCAAGCAAATCCTTGCAATTCACACAGATAGATGATAAAGTAAATATACCATAATATAATGTAAACAATATACCAGTAAACACAAAAAATAAAACTTGGACCCTTTTGGTACTAAATCATCTGTTTGTGGATCAGCTTTAGGAACCAGCTTAACATATGTGCACACTACCCTTATGAATCCTCTATAATTAAATCAAGAGTAGGTTAAAGTAAAGACCTCATGAGAATTAAGAGAATTCTCACAAGTATGGAAATATAAGATGAGTCAATATAAATAGTTAGGCATAAGAAAGTGCTTGAACTAAATATTTGCACGGTGGTCAAACTAATGACATACGCTCTCTAGAAAGAGTTATACCACTGTATCACTTGTTTTAGTAACAAGTCTGTGTTTTGACCAAGTGAAATGAAAAACATGTCCCTTTGCTCATTTGTGAAGTAACAAAATGCCATTGATTTATGCAAGATATACCCTTCATGACTTTCAACTATACTTAAAGGGTATTAAGTTAATGTCTTCTATTTTAGCGTCCTATCTAGAGCCATAAACAAATTCGGTGGACAGTACATGTCTAGGAAAGCAATTGCCTTAATGATCTGAAAGTGATAGTGGGAAAGGAAGACAAATTTGATTATATCCGATGATTTTTTATAGGTCGACCAGTTATGTCACAGACATAGCTATAAATACATTTTATGATCTTAAGAGTCAAGCATAGCCTTTAAGGGACTAAGGTATGTTTGGAATTGATTTAATCAAAAGGAGTCTGGGTATAATGAGTCGAAGTTGAACTTGTAGTGGTCGTAGCTATTATGTCATGCCTAACGAGTGCATAAATATAAAGCTACCACGTACATGCACGCTCGTTGGTTACACGGCACATTTTCTTGAATGATAGATCATGGATGATAAGGCCATCATGTGCATCATGTGCGAGTGTGAGATGTTGGAATTAAAAGGGTCCACCCAAGATGGCCAGAGCCAGAACCAAAACTGAGCTCATTTGTTTTTAATTAGAAAACAAAAACTTTAAAAGAAAATCGACGTTGGGAGTTACGGGAAAGTTACAAATGGCTTTCGGCTATAAAGGGATTGGTCGATCAGTTTTGTAGGGAACATGTTATTGTGATATAACGCTCACAAAACTACTATCCTACCATTCTTCATTCTTTTTTCTCCATGACTGATAAAAAAATAGCAAACAAGTGTTGTGAATCAGTAGGTGGTTTCCAATTGTCATCTTGCTTCTTACCTACGTTGGGAAGTGTTGTACCAAGTTTCTATTCGGTGATCGAATCTACGACACCGATCAAGCATTTCGCACTATGATTGAACAAGCAAGTTGTTCTTCCCTTTAATCTTACAATAACACAATCTTTAAAATTACATAGTGATATACAGATTTTCATATAATTATGGTAAAAATTCGATTGAGTAAATTATGAAAGTAAAAAAAAAAACTTTCAAAGATTATAAATAGTGACAAAAGAATGTCAAAATATATACAGTTGATAAACACTTGCATTAGTTTAAAAAAAAAAAAAAAGCAAAATGACAAGCATTTAAATAATTCTGAACTAAGATAATTTAGTTCTCTCTGTCCCTAAATAAATAAATGTCCATTTTCAAAAATAAAAAATTGTCCCAAAATGAATGTCAGTTTTGAAAAATAATTTGTCTTTAAATGTTCTTTTACCAAAGTGTTTTCGGTAGTTCCTTTATAATTACAAAATTAAATGTTTGGAATGTGAATAACTAAAATAATTATGTATTTTCGCCATTTAAATAAACAAAAACCAAACATTTTTAAAATATCCCTAAAGAAAATTTGAATATTTTTAATTTATTGGGGGGAGGGGGAGATAGGAAGAAAGTGGGTATATATTGTTTAGTAATAGTTTATGTTTAAGTCCTTCATTTTTGTAAAAAAATATATTAAAATTTCTATTTGCAGTTTGTACACTTTTACTCTCTTTCTTTAACAAAGTTATCTACTTATGTTAAATGATTGTAGTACTCTCGAGCAAAATTCATCTCGAATTGGTGCTCCGTGTTAAAATTATTCTACTTTGCCCCCTAGATCCCAACGAACATTAAAAATTTAATTAAATTGGTTATGTGCATGTCACATGATAAATAATTATGTCTTCAACATTCAATGTGGTGTTTGAATGATGAAATTAAGAACAATAAATAGAAAATAAGAGGTTAAATGTCATTCAACCACAAACATGGGTTCAAGGTCATAGTTGTGGAAAATTAACGCATAATTGCATGTCATTCCAAATTTCAAAGTATAAGAACATATTTTTGACGATTTCCAATTAATTTAAATACAATTTAAATGCATATTTTCATATTTCTTAATTATTTAACGTTAATTTAGTATGCCCCGTCAAATTTCGAAATGTTACTAGCTAGTTATGGTAAAAGTTCGATTGAGTAAAATATGAAAGTAAAAACAAAAACTTTCAAAGATTTTAAATAGTGACAAAAGAATGTCAAAATATGTATACAGTTGATAAACACTTGATAAACAGTTGCATTAGTTAAAAAACAAAAAACAAAATGACAAGCATTTAAATAATTCTTAACTAAGATAATTTAGTACTCTCTATCTCTAAATAAATGTCCATTTTAAAAAAAAATGTCCCACAATAAATGTCATTTTCGAAAAAAATAATTTGTCTCTAAATGTTCTTTTACCAAAGTGTTTTTGGTAGTTCCTTTATAATTACAAAATTAAATGTTTGGAATGTGAATAACTAAAATAATTATGTATTTTCACCATTTAAATAAACAAAAACCAAACATTTTGAAAGTGTGATAGCATCACACTTGGGCCAAGTCAAAAAGGTTGACTTAATTATGTTTTGTTACTTTCATTATATTTTAAATTAAGTAAATATTTTATATATTGTTTTTATTTAACTAACCTATTAACCGAAAATTATTATGCTTTTAGTATTATTTTGGTTATTTATATAGGACTCTCACATGGATAAATGAAGGCTTAAAGTGATAAAGAAGATTGAGGAGATTGAAGATTGATCAAGCTCTTTATCAAAGCTTATCCTTACCCGTTAGCACTGACCTCCTTGGCTATAAATACAAAGGCCAAGACAGTTTACATTACACGGTTTTTACACTCCAAAAGGCTGAAGAGATTTCAGGCTGTGAGGAGTTTGTTTTAGTGAGAGTTCATTTTGGTTATTTTGTCATTCTCTTAGTTTCTTTTTGTGTAAACCGATTCAAAAGCATTTTAATAAGAGAAGTTTTATTGTCTACAACAATTGCTGTAGATAAGTGTTACTTTGGTGTTTTAAATTCGTTTTTAATTTTATTATTCCGCTGCTTTTATCGCTGATGCTAGTGCTGATTTGATAGCATCAGGACTCACATCAGGCGTCTGTAACTTCCTGTGCACTTCCTAGCCGCTCAATTTCTTTCAATTGGTATCAGAGCTCCACTCGACTTCACTGAGTGAGATCCAAGGAAGGGTGGTCATTATGGAAGGACACTTGAGTCAGTACCGTCCCCCGGTTTTAGATGGAACTAACTATGCCATCTGGAAAGCTAAGATGCGTCTCTTCATCAAAGCAATTGATGAACGAGCATGGCTTAGCATTATTATTCCATGGTCCCCTCCTAAGGTTGAAATGAAAAATAAAGAAGAAGAGGGTGAAACCTCCAAAAAGGAATACAAAATTAAACCTGAGGAAGAATGGACCGCTGATGAGGTCACTTGTGCTAATTACAATTCCAAGGCTCTTGGTGCTATCTCAAGTCATGTGGATGAACACATGTTTAGACTTGTTTTAAATCAAAATATAGCAAAGAAAGCCTGGGATATTTTGCAAGCTCACTGTGAGGGTGATGATAGTGTCAAAGCCACTAGGTTGAGAATTCTCATGACCAAGTTTGAAAACTTGAGGATGAATGAGTCTGAGGACATAAAAAGCTATTCTGCTAGAATAAGAGAAATTTTAAATGAATGTCTCTCACTAGGTGAGCCTATTTCAAATGCTAGATTAGTATGCAAAATGTTAAGGATTGTAACTGATAAGTTCAACATTAAAATAGCTGCTATTGAAGAAGCAAAAGACACTGCAACCATGGCTTTAGATACTCTTGTGGGTAAGCTAACCATGTTTGAATTAAACATTTCTATTCAGCAACAACATAAAGCTGAAAGTGTTGCTCTTGCTTCTGCCCTTTCTAAAGCATCCTCAATTTCAAAAGAGATTGAGGAAATCTCAAATGAAATTGATATTTCAAATTTGGAAACCGAAGATGTTGCTCTTTTAACAAAAAAATTTACTTCCTTTCTTAAAAACAAAAGGGACAACAAATTTTCTTCTAAGAAACCAACTACTTTTGATAAACCAAAAGAGGATAATGAGAGTACTTTCAAGAAACCCACTAGTTTTTCTAAAAATAGATCTGAATCTGCTCAGTGTAGAGCCTGTAAAGGGTTTGGTCATTATGCAAATGAATGTGCCAATACTCTGAAGAAAAAGGGGATGAGCCTAAGTGCGACCCTTAGTGATAGTGAGGACGAAGATGAGTCGCTAAACTTGGCAATCATGGAAATCTCGCCTCCAAATCATGATTATCAATCTGATATAGCTTCAAATTTTATCACATCTACCCTCACATCTTCTGAACCTCTTATAAACTGTTATACCTCCTCACTGAACAAGAAGTCTGAAAATGAAGAAGAAGATGATGGAAACTACAACGAGCTACTGGATGCCTATGCTGAGCTATATGCCGATTGGGAAAAGCGTGTTGAAAAAATCGTTGTCTTTGAAAAGGTAAATGGGAAACTCTCTACTGAAATTTCAACTTTAAAAGGTGAACTTAAAGAAGTTACCACTAAAAATGACAACCAAAAAGATTCAATAGCTAAACTTGAGGTCATGCTCACTAAACGTGACATTGAACTTGAGAAGACCAAAACGGAACTCATAGAGGCCAAGAAAACATTTGCAAAAATGAATACTGGAAAGGCAACTCTTGATGAGGTTCTAAATGTGGGCCATTTTTCAAAAACTGGTCTCGGCTTTGAATCAAATTTTTCAAAAGAAGGAGAGAGTTTCTCAAAACCTAAGATTTTTCACAATCCTAAAAATGATATTGCCAACTCTATTACCAATGGTCTTGACCCCACATGGCACACTCAGTTCAAGTGTACCATGCTCACTTCTCTTTGTGGTTTTCTATTCAAAATCTCAACATTTAATTGGAAACCCACATCAAACAAGAATATAGTAACCGTGCCCCATGCTGATTTAATCTATAGGATTTTTAATGGTCTAGAGTTCAACTTGGGAGAAGTTATTTTTGGGAGTATTGTTCAGTTTGCTGAGAAAGAGCTTCCCTCTGACCTTCCTTTTCCATGCTTAATTACTGGCTTTTGCTTAAAACAAGGGGTAGAAATTCTTATGTCTGATAGGGCTGTGGAAAAGATTGAACCTTTTAGCATCCAGCCTGTGTTAGAATGCCCCACCAGGACTGTAGATTTACCTGTAGCCTTCCCAGATTATCCAGTAATTGATGCACAAGATGTTGATGAAGATGAACCTGCTGATGCTACTGACGATGTGCGTACATCATCCCCAGCACCACCTGTGAACCTAGTAAAAGTACTCTCTGATGAAATCAAGTTTTTGGAAAGGTGGATGCTCAATACAAGGGTACAGTTCAAGGAAGTCTCAGCGAGAAGGAACAAATTGTTGGCTGCAAGAGATGAGCTTTCTGATAAAAAAGGGGGAGCTAGCTCAAGTCGTGTCTATGAAGAAGTCAGTCATGATTTCAGGTGGGAGCTTCTTGCGAAGACACAAGCAGAAATGAATGTGGATCCAAATCTGAACTGGAGCAGGACCTTTTTCTGAAGGGGGTTATGATGTTTTTATAAACAATTTTTAATTTCGTGTGTGTTAGGAACAATGGTGATATTTTGTTTTTTGCTTTGGTTTGGTCCGGACATGTTTGAACATGATGGTTTATGGTTTTTAATAGCTAGTATTTAGGGGGAGCGTTCGAGCTCTCCATCTCATATCTTGTGTTTGATAATCTTTAGCTTATTTAATTGTGTTTAAAATATATTGTGCTTGAGATTTGTTTTTGAACAGAAAGTAACAAAACAGGGGGAGATTGAAAGTGTGATAGCATCACACTTGGGCCAAGTCAAAAAGGTTGACTTAATTATGTTTTGTTACTTTCATTATATTTTAAATTAAGTAAATATTTTATATATTGTTTTTATTTAACTAACCTATTAATCGAAAATTATTATGCTTTTAGTATTATTTTGGTTATTTATATAGGACTCTCACATGGATAAATGAAGGCTTAAAGTGATAAAGAAGATTGAGGAGATTGAAGATTGATCAAGCTCTTTATCAAAGCTTATCCTTACCCGTTAGCACTGACCTCCTTGGCTATAAATACAAAGGCCAAGACAGTTTACATTACACGGTTTTTACACTCCAAAAGGCTGAAGAGATTTCAGGCTGTGAGGAGTTTGTTTTAGTGAGAGTTCATTTTGGTTATTTTGTCATTCTCTTAGTTTACATTTTTTGTAATCAATTCGAAAGTGATTTTTTAATAAGAGAAGTTTATTATCTACAGCATATTGATGTAGATAAGTGTTTAAATCCTTGTTTGTTTCGATTTCTTTATTTAATTTCCGCTGTATTTCTCTGTTGTGCTAGTACTGGTGCGATAGCATCAGGACTCACATCAGGCTCCTGTGAACTTCCTAGCCGCTCCATTTCTTTCACATTTTTAAAATGTACCAAAAGAAAATTTGAATATTTTTAATTTAGTAGTGGGACGGGGATTGAGGAAATATCTTCTTTGATTTTGATGGGCAATTGTGGAATTATGCCAAATGGAAAGGGTTAAAAACAAAGGAAATAGAAAGAGAACTCAAACTAAGAAAGAAAGGGTGTATAGCTCGGCCAAAAGGGTTTCTATGGAGAAGAAGGAGGAGAGAAGAAGAGGAATTCACAACGGTAATAAAATTGACGCGGCATTTTCAAACATATCACCGCCATATCAAACGGTCGGATCTCAAGATGCGCAAACCCTACACTCTCAACGGTAAAAATTCTTCCTTTGTATATATGTGTATGAGATTGTTCCCACTCCTTAGCTTTCTACTCTCTGTAATTCTCTCTCGATCTTCCCAGTTTCCATCTACTTTTTTGCCCTACTCTGTGTTTTTCATTCAATTCATTTCAACACTCACTCACAAGTCAAGAAATTTTTTGATCGATTGATTATGGAATTCCCACAACTGCCATTAGGTTTTCGATTTTGCCCTACACCCTATGAGTGTATTTACTATCTGACTTGCAAGGTCACCTGTAACCCCTTGCCTTGTGATGGCATCTTCCTTGATCTTGATCCCTACAATGTCAAACAACTCCCTGATATCTTTTCCTCTGTCCAGAAAAGGGGTGAACTCTACCTGTTCACCAAATTGCATAAGAAGGGCAGAATTGGTAATACCAATGCAAATCGCAAAGTGGGCAAAGGAACTTGGCATGGTGATAAGACCAATGAAGTGACTACTGATGATCATGGAACCCAAGTTGTTGGCATGGCTCAGAAGTTTAGTTATCGTGAAAAGGGTTCCAATTCCGACCACCAATTTCTCATGACTGAGTATACCCTACTCAAAGACACTTCATTGCTATATGATCCATTGAAAGATTATGTACTTTGTCATATTGTCAAGAACGGTCGGTGGCATAATGGTAAAAGAGTCTACAAGTCCCAATCCGAAGCTGTTGTGGCTGCTGCAAATCCGATTTATTCTGCTGTGGAAAACCCCTCTACTTCTTCTTCTATAGCGTTCACTGATTCCTCTCATTCATCTCAAGTTGAAACACCAACCTATGTTCAACACTTTGGTACCCTATCCCCTGCCCCTCAAGATGACCAAGATGATTTTCATGAAATTCGCATGTTGTTGGACTATGAAACTGTTGATATTGCTGCTGCAGATTCGGTTCTTTCCACTCCTATTGCTACCCACAACGATGCTCTCCCATTCGCCACCACTAGTGAATCCCAACTCATCTACAATGAATATCCTGATTGTGTTCAACCCTTCGGTACCCCACCGCTTGCTCCTCAAGATGATTTACATGATATTCTCATGATGTTTGAAACTGAAATCCCATCCTTTGATAGCAGCTGGGATAACCTATTTTAAAAGATGAACTTCCTAGTTTCATTGTTTGTAGAATGATTACTTAGTTTGTTTGGTAGGTTTTGTAAGAGAAAACCTTTTGTTTATATTGGGCATATAATATTCTATGATTTACTCAATACGTACCATTCAGATCCTAGTTTTCAGTTTGAGCCTTTATGTTGTACTCTTTTCTTCGTGCACAATGCATGGACAGTGATTATTTGTTTTGTTACTGTGGTTATATGCTTCGTGCACAATGCATGGATAGTGATCCATATTATGGTTGCTGAAAATTCACATATGATAATAATGTCCCTTACCTTCGTCATTCTTGACTCCTAAAGATGATATTATAGTTTGTCTATACTATTCTTAGTGAAGGTTTCATGTTATTGGTTTTGCTGCATATAAAAGTAACTGAAGTACTCTATAGAGGAAATGCTCAATCAAGATTTTCTGGACTCATTTTTAAATAAAAATAATTAGAGATGGAACAGAGGCATTTAACTCATGAGACATGCCTAATATTTTTAAGTTTGAATGCCATCATTTATAGTTTCCACCCAACATGGTTTATGTCCGTCAATGAGCCAAGGAAGTAAGAATTAAGTCCTCTGGTCACTGCAATGCTGCTTCTGGTGTTGAGTTATATAATTGAGGTTTTGGGGAACCGTCTATTATTATCTTTGCAGACCTTGACTCTAATTTGTAGCATATTTTAAGTGGTAGGAGAATCTCATAATCGAAATGTATGGTCGAATTTTTTTTATATGTTGTGTTATAATGATCTTTTTTTTTCTTCATAATTGTTTTTTCTTCTTCTCCTATTCTTTTCAGTGGTTAGTTAAAGTCTTGTGTATTATAGAAGTTTCCAAAGTCAATTAAACTGGATGGGGCATCTGATTGAATTAGAGGTCTCCAAAGTCAATTAAACAGTACTTTGTCTATGTTTGAAAATGAGAATTTTAATTCAGGAAAGCTTCCAAAGTGATTGAGCTGCTTATTCTACTAATTTAATATTTGTTGTCTCCACTGCCTACATGTTTGTAGATACTAATGGTCCATAAAATGCTGCATTTCTGCACAGACTTTGGGAGATGTTCTAAATCATCGATGTGCCCATAAACAGGTGAATATCGTTTTAATGGTCTCGTCTTTTGAACTTGACAGTAGGTTACACTTATGCTTTGTCGAGTACAGGGGATATAATTAGTAGGTTCGTGACTTGGTAGCAATGTTTAATGGAAATACCAATAGCATCTATCCTCAATTTCATGTGTTCTTTCTATGGAATGAAATAACAAGGAAAATTCTCCAAACTAATGTTATTCTATACATGAACCTATAATACATGAATCTCGGCTAATACGTGAGACCCAAATGAGAATCTGAACTTTCTCTTGTGATCTTATGCACTCCCTCCGTTCCAAAATGAATGTCCAATAAAATTGCTATTGATTAAGAGTAAATTTGAAAAAAATCGGACATTCATTTTGGGATGAAATGACTAATTCATTGCACAACTATTATATTTTGTTCACGGTACTATACTAACTCAATAGTTGTATCATAAATGATGATGAATGATAGGAAATTTGACATCCTTCTTAACTATAGTCCAAATGGAGTAGGGTACATTTTTGACGGGAAGCTTGCATGTGGACCTGAAGCAATTGTTTGTGATGGTCCAAATTTCCAAGGCCGTGGAAATCCTTCGAGTGGTATAATATTGTATCTTCTTACATGTTGATTAAGTCACATGATGCATTTACACCATTCCAGAAGATCATATTTACGGAAACGGGTTTTTAACTCCATTTTTGTGTTAGGCTGTTGACTTGTAGGTGCACTTCCCCTGAAATGTAATGGAATCAAGAAGTTCATTTACTTATTGCATTTCTGTGTTTATTTAGTGGTAATGTTTCATGTGTATTTTGTTCTAAATATGTTAACCTATGACTTGTTTTCCACATCAATATTTGATATATTTATTTAGTGTAATATTTCATGTGTATTTTGTTCTAAATATGTTAACCTATGACTTGTTTTCCACATCAATATCTGATATATTGATTCCTCGTATAGCTGTTAATGTACAAGAATTCAGCTTTTATTCACATACACTACACTTGTGAAATTACCTGTGCAATAGTTTCCCTTCCTACTCTTGGTTTACTGCTTCTAAAAATACAACTATTTCATCTTTTTTTTTTTTACCTAAATATGCCATAAAGCCTTTTTGATCAGTATTCCTCAAGAAACGCTACTTGGTCCTACTAACACAGTAAATTGTTGGTTATAATGCAAAATTTCTCTTGCTTATTTCTACTTCAATGAATTGCAGGCGACGTCTTTCATGGAGCACAAAATGTTGATCATTCTCAGGACTTTGTAAGAAGAGATGCTAAGAAGTGGTTAATCTGGCTGCGGAATGACATTGGTTTCAACGGGTGGCGCCTGGATTTTGTGAGGTGAAAGTGTTTTTATTAGGTTATGTTACAAGGCATCTGTTGAAACTTGAACTTGAAACTCTTTTGAATTAATCTGCAAGTTTGCTGCACTGCTGATGTAATTTTGCTGCCGAAGAATGCCTTCAAATTTCTGTTCTGAACTTGCTGTTTGCGCTGAAACGGCACAGAAATTTCTGCACTGACACTGCACAGAAATCTCTGCTCTAAAACTACTCAAAACTGCACTGCTGCCTTCTGAATGGGAATTTCTATTCCCACTACTTCTTTTTCTTTTCACACTAACTTTATCTCTTTTTTCATGCATGTGCATAGGAAAATGGTAAATTCATTAATTACCTTACCTATTAATACTTATTTTAGCAATTAATTTTTATCCTAATTTTTTTTTTTTTCAGTTTCAAAAAATACAGTTGGAAGTAGATGAGTTTGACAGTATAAATCTCCACTTTTCATTCTAACGCAATCCTCCTATTAGTAGAACATAAATATATATTACTAATGATATTTTAAATTGTTAAAAATAATATATAAATTGTGAGAAAATGGAGAACTAGAGAGGAGATCAATGGTTTAATGAGTAAAGTGATAAAGTACTTTTAATTTAATATTTTTTACAATTTATTTTTTATAATTGAAATAGTACATTTTATTTTATTTATTATTACTAATTTTGTTCTTATATGTTTTAACATGTGTTTGTTTAGGAGGATGACAAACTATCTCAAGGTGATAAAAATGAAAATGAGAATGAATCCGATGTCAACGACACATGCAAACTTTGTATCGATACCGGTATAATATTTATATTGGTTAATATATATTTGAGTTATATAAATGTTTTATTCTCAAAATGTATTTTTATGCGAATAATACTCAGTATATTATATATATATATATATATATATATATATATATATATATATATATATATATATATATATATATATATATATATATATATATATATATATAGGTCCTGTTTGCTTAATCAGTTAAATGGTTAGGCAGTTAAGCTTTGACAGCTGAGGTGAAATCTTAGCTGTCAGATATTAACTTATACAAAAAGCAAGAGTGTAATGTGCAGCGGAATAGATAGTGTTGAAATAATGTAAAGACAAGTGATAAGTGTATGTGTGTGTGGGTGTGTGTGTGGTTGTGTGTGATAATACCAAATGGACACAAGAATTTTTAAGGTGGTTCAGAGTTCACTCCTCCTACGTCCACCCTCACTGTCAACCTTGACAAGTGAGATCAATCCACTTAAATCTAGTTCCCGTTAAGATTTACAAAGGATTGGTTAGGCAAGTTCCTTGAACTTCCTCTTCCTAATAAGTACAGTCTATTAGGGATTATGCTTTATACTAAGCAAATTACAATACCCACTTAAAGTCAGTCTTAAGTGGTTACACAATAGTTTATACACCTGAGATCAGTTACAATTGTCTTAAAGTTATTTGATTGTTTGGTTGCAGGTGTTGTTGGTGTGGAAGGATTGAGTGTAAGGTTGTAAGGTTGTGTGTTGAAGGGCCGAGTGTAAGGTTGTAGAGGTTGTAAGTTGAAGGGCTTAGTGTAAGGTTGTAGAGGTTGTAAGTTGAAGGACTGTAGAGGGTGTTAATAAGGGTGGCAGATGGTTATGAAGGGGCTGCTGAAGGTTATGAAGTGGGTTGCTGAAGGTTATGAAGTGGGTTGCAAATGGGTGTGGAAAAACTGTAAGAAGGGTCAGTAAATGGGTGTAGAATGGCTGTAACAGGAGGTCTTAAGAGGCTGTCAAAAGGGATAGAGAGGACTGTGTAAAGGGACTCTAAAGGGGTGTGGAAAGGGGTGTTAGCTGGGAATGTTAAAAGGGGAATTTGGGTCCAATATATAGGAGGAATGAGGAAGTAGCCGTTGGAGAATGGGACATGATCAAGGTTGTCTTTAATGGGAGTATTTATTGATGATTTCTGATGAAAGTAGCCGTTGGAGTGGTGGGTGAAGGCTTCAATTGGTTGTCTTCATTTCCATTCAATGTTGCTGACAATGCTTCCATGTTTTATGGAATGTGTTTTCTTCTCCTTCAGTATAGGATTTAATTTGAGCAAATAGCAAATGTAATGTTTGATAAGTTGCACTTGACCACCTTCTCCATTTATGCCCCATTTGAGTTTTTAGCATACATCTTTTCACCGGAGGCTCCAATACAAAATACGATTGCATAGTTTTGTTCATCATCGAATTATCTTTCACATGAGTCTAATATCATGTATATTCCGGAGTGGTTAGGTGGTGAAATTCATTGTTGAAAAGGAAAGGAAACTTGGAGGAGGTCTTGGGTAACTTTTGCAACTTTCCACTCTTGACACTTTAGACCATTTAACTTTGTCCCGTTAAATGATCAATCATCATCAAAACACAAAGTTAGGTTCTAACATATATATATATATATATATATATATATATATACTCCATCCGTCCCACACCTACGTGCACAATTTCCATTTTGGGCGTCCCAACCTACGTGCATATTTCATAAAATAGAAAGGAATTTTTACTATTCCCTCCACTCATTCTCTCTCCTGCATTAATTTTATACTCACAACACCATTATAATTTACTATTTCCTCCACTCATTCTCTCTTCTATTTTACTTTCACGCTCACAACACTTTCAATATAATACTCCCTCCTTAATTTACGTGAAAAGTCAAATTGTGCACTTAGGTCCGGGACGGAGGGAGTGTATATATATATATATATATATATATATATATATATATATATATGTATATATATATGTATATATATATGTATATATATATGTATATATATATGTATATATATATGTATATATATATGTATATATGTATGTATATATGTATATATATATGTATATATATATGTATATATATATGTATATATATGTGTATATATATATATATGTATATATATATGTATATATATACACATATATATGTATATATATGTGTATATATATACATATATATATATATATGTATATATATACACATATATATGTATATATATACACATATATATATACATATATATATACATATATATATATATATATACATATATATATACATATATATATACATATACATATATATATGTATATATGTATACATATATATGTATATGTATATATATACATATATATATGTATATGTATATATATATGTATATATATAAATATATATATACATATATACATATATACATATATATATGTATATATATATATATATACATATATATATGTATATATATATATGTATATATATATATATATATATAGAAAGAAGTAATCTAATAGAACAATTAGGGGAATACGAAATAGAACCGTTAGATATAAACGGATCAGATAACGAGTCAATCTACAGTGTCTACAGTAGTGATGATAACAGCCAACTTACTAAGATTACATATACTTATATGAATAAAGAAGAAGAATGTAAACATGATTGGATTAGCAGAAGAGGAAATAATTACATTAAATGTTTTAATTGTGGTTTTTTTTCTAGTATCGAAAAAAGATCGCAGTGCAATAGTAAATAAAAATAAACAAAAAATGGAAGACCCGCTAGAAGATATAGATCTTACAAAAATGTCCACAGAACATATAGAATTTTTAAGACAAAAACACCCAAGTACAAAGTTACACATGGAAAATGAGACTTTAAGCTTACTCACAAACATGTTAACACATGAATTAGAAAAAGGAATAGATGTAACAAAAAGTAGTAATCATCCTATTATTTTACATTTAGAAAAAATAGGATTGTTAGGAGAGGATATTACAAATTCAAAAGTCACATATACATGCAAATTCAAAATAAAAAATCCTGATATTACAAGATTATGGGAAACAAATAAAAGAGACAGTATGGATATGTTTTCATATCTAAAACCACATTAGGTCCAATAGCTTTAGGCATATGGCAAAGCAAAAAAGCCCAAGATCCTGATGAAATAAACAGGCTTAAAGCCATAGGTGATAACCCATACAATTTCACCAGTCAAATTAGAACATTAATACTAGGAGTAGATCCAGCAAAAAACACTACTCTAATCCAAGACACAGCTATGGACTAATGTTTACCTGAGGTATATCATATTTGAGACTATAATTTCCTGAAAAGTCTATAAATTGGATTCCTATTGATTAAATGTAATGTGTAATTGTCATTAGACGATCTTCTATTGTCCTAGTAACTAATTTATACGATAACTCTTTTTTAAACTGTTTAGGTACCATACTATGTGATATAACACTTTTTGTAGCACCTGTGTCTAAAAGGGCAGTAAGGTCTAAATACTCATTGCTGTTTAGCCATAATCTGCACTGTAAATTTATCATATTAGTTATATTTTTATTTTGCACATGTAGGATTAATAGTAATTGGTATAAAAGCCTTAGGAAGAAAGAATTTAGGAACAAACTTATTAGCCTTATTGTTAGACAAATCCTGGAAAACAGAATTAAAGAAAGCCATCATTTCAGGAATGGAAATAGACTTAAGTCAAAATACAGCTTTATTTTATTGTACACCAGGAATATTAGAAGACATTAAAGATTTACAAAATATTAAAATCGCATTACAAACCAAATCATTTTCTTCTTCCTCGAATTCATCAAATTCGAGGACAATGTCTTTTTCTTCACTATCTGTATCATAAATAGGTTTGGTATCATATTCTATATTCATAAAGTTGTACTCTGCTTCTGTTTCATTATCACTATGTGGAGGGTCTTCTTTTTTGAAATTAGCAAATCTCAAGCTTTGTATTCCATTTGCATCTTCATATATATGACTCTGTTTTGGTACTAATACTTTCTTATCTGGTTCTTGTAGGTCGTCTAGAGACCATTCAAGTCCTGCTAATTCTTCTGGGTTTATTTTAATTGGATCTATCATTTGTATGGATTTTGAGGCAATTGTGTTAACAATCTCATTTATATTATATATTAAAAAATCTCAAACAAGAAAATGTAAATATTTTATTTGTGGAGATGAAAGACATTTAGCCAATAAATGCCCAAATAAAAACAAAAATATAGAAAGAAGTAATCTAATAGAACAATTAGGGGAATACGAAATAGAATCGCTAGATATAAACGGATCAGATAAAGAGTCAATCTACAGTGTCTACAGTAGTGATGATAACAGCCAACTTACTAAGATTACATATACTTATATGAATAAAGAAGAATATATATATACACACACATACACACACATATGTTTATAAAATGACTAAGACTATATTGTTGTTACTTATTTAGTCAAAAAAATGATTATTGTTTTTAAACAAAATTAAAAATTGTGTATTTTTAAACGGAACAAGTCTTATATATGTATACAAACATACTTTCTTTAAAATATAGTTGAACACTAACAATAGACCAAATATAATATTATTTTTATAAAAAAAATAATATTAATTATTTATTTTTGGACAAAAAAATAGTAATATGTTAATTAATGTAAATAAATAATACATACATATAATATTTAAATAAAATTATCTATCTCCGCCACTGTGGTATCAACATGTTGTTATTTCAATCAGACACATTAATAATAATCATTACGTCAAAGTAACATTGACAGGAGGATACCCGATGCCGACTCTCATGCCCCAATGAATTCATTTCAAATATATTAGTCTAATAGTTTTATTTAACTAAAAGACGTTTTTTCTTAAGCGAATGTAAAACATGTTTTTTTTTCTGAAATTTTGTGTTAAATTAATTAAAAAAATCAAATAAAGATTTAAGTTAAAATATACAATTATCTTAAACCAAATTTTGAATTAAAAATATTTATTGTGAACAAGTTTAGCAAATCCAAGTATGTCATTTTACATACTTTATTACTACTCGTATGTATAGATACCCATTTAATTTGAGAATCTAATGTTTTTTTTTTTAAATACTTTATCCACTCGTCTCATAGAAATATCATATTTTATTTGTCAACATTTTAAAATAATATTATGTTTTATTTATTTATATATGACTTGCACAATAGTAAAATTGTACTTTATTTTCATTTTTAAAAATGCAATATTTATTTTATAATAAATTTAAAAAGAAAGTGCAATATTTATTATAAAAATTTTGAGATTAAAACAACATTGCATTTTTATTAAAAAAATTACAAATAAATAAATTTATGTAACTTGTAAAATTATAAAAATAGCAAAATATAATGGAGGAAGAAAAAAAGGTGAAACATTGAAATTTAAGGCCTATTAATAAACTTAGGTGAATTATTTGATTCAAATTTCAAAAACTAATCAATGACAACTTTTTAGAATATCAAGGTTATTTACACTACCTTTTCAAATTTGGTAGTGCAAACAGTAGCACCCCTACTGAATTTCAGGTTGCTGCACCTGCTGCGAATCTGTTATGTAAATTTGTTGCAATAGGTGTATAAATTTGCTGAAATACTTGCTGAAAATTGAACCACACTTGCTCCAAAGGCACGTAATAAATACGCTTTCCTTAAAGACAAAATTACTCCAACAACGCATTATTAACAGAACTTATTTCAACTAACCCAGATTTTTGTACATATCCATGTAAATTTTTCCCAAACCCAAATGCCCTAGCTTGTGCACAAGCAGAAAGTACTTCGGTCAAGCTTGCCTCGTTGGTTCCCGGTCCAACCCTCACCAACTCTCTGAAGAAACAAAAAGCCTCGTCAAAACAAACTGTTATGAGAAAACCCAACAATCATAGTGCTCCAAGAAACTTCATCTTTCATAGGCATTTCGGAAAACAATATCTTTGCAAGCACTAGCTCCCCAAATTTTATATACCCAGCAAGAATTATATTATTGCACGTCAAATTCTTAAAAGGCATCTGATTATAAAATTTCTCAACACCCTTTACATCAAAACACCTAAAACAAGCAGTAATAATAGCATTCCACTAAATAATATTTGGTTGAGACATTTCCCCAAACACCTTCTTAGCAAACTCCACAAACCCACAATCTGCATACATAATGATAAGCGTAGTCCCAACAAATAAATGAGCATCAAGCCCATACTTGATAACTCGACAGTGCAATTGAATTCCTGCATTCAAGCACCTTAAGTTAGTAGCTGCTTTGAGAATGAAAGCGAAGGAAAAACTATCAAGAACGGTGGAGTTCCGATGCATATCAATGAAAGTGGTGAG
Organism: Adenophora triphylla var. japonica; assembly: GCA_022495995.1. Lineage (NCBI taxonomy): Eukaryota > Viridiplantae > Streptophyta > Magnoliopsida > Asterales > Campanulaceae > Adenophora > Adenophora triphylla. The sequence continues at coordinate 251,724 of JAFEMH010000620.1, read as the reverse complement.
AGAGTTTTGTGGGGAATCTGATTAAGAGAATCCACGAATAAAGGTATTGTACATGAAGGCGTCAGGATTAGAGAAGTGACGAAGGAGACGGTGAGCATAGTGGAGGAAGTCGGGAACAAGAATGGCAGAATGAAGTATGTCGGCTATGAGTGGATCACTAATGAAGCGCATAGAGAGAGAATAGGAGATTGCACATAGAACATAGAGAGAGAAAGAGAATGAGTATGAGTAGTTTGACTATTTAAATTGTTATAAATAGGGTCAGGGACTCTACGGTCATTTTGATTCCAACTCTTGAATCCTAATGTAAAATTCAAAATGTACTGTTTTTATTGGTAAATTTCACCATATCTCAAGGTCTTATTGGTAAAAATATCTATTAATAAATACAAGTTTAGTTTAAATTATTCTATTATTATTATTATTATTATTATTATTATTATTATTATTATTATTATTATTATTATTATTATTATTATTATTATTATTATTATTATTATTATTATTATTATTTTATTATTATTATTATTATTATTATTATATATTTGTAATAAATAATGTGTATATATATATATATATATATATATATATATATATATATACTCCCTCCGTCCCACGTTAGTTGAGACTTCTTTCCCTTTTGGGCCGTCCCACGTTAGTTGAGACTGCCCAAAATGGCAAAATTTTTAATATTTTATATTCACCCTACCCTACCCACTCATTCTCTCTCTTCATTTTCCACCATACAATTTATTCAACCAATCTACTATTAACTCCACTCATTCTCTCTCTTCATTTTCTACCACACATTTTCATTATCTTATTCATTTTTCTTAATTGGTGTGCCCAAAAAGTTAGTCTCAACTAACGTGGGACGGAGGGAGTATATATATATATATATATAGCCAAAAACTTATAAAAAACGCGTTTTTTTGTTATCTTAACAAAAAACGTGTTTTCCCGATAACACACACGACTCTCTCTCTTTCTCTCTCTATCCGGTCTCTCTCTCTCTATACGCAAAAGCCTTACTGCGTCTTCTTACACAGGGGAACAACTCCCTCCATTGCCGGCCCAAGCTCCTCCCTATCTCACCTCACCGGACAACAACCCAACTTCAACCACCACCATCGCCTAACCTCCCTCTGTCTCAATTGCCTTCTCCCCAATCCAATCAAACACCAATTCAACCCCCACCGGCGTCCTCTCTCCAAGTCAACCGGAGTAACTCTCCCTCACCAAATCCCTCACCGGCGAACTCACCAACCAAAACCGACCTTCCTCAACCAAACCTTCAATTCCCCTTCAACCTCCAACATCGCTCCAAGTCCGCCGTGCTCGATCTCCCTAATTGCTCTTGAATGAAGACGATCGTCGTTATGTTCTTTTGTTCTTGGTGGATTAGTATAAAATGTGCCAGTTTCCATGTGCCAGTTCCGGTGTAAAATAATGCCCGTTTTTGTTTTTTTGAGTGCCAATTCATGTATTTTGAAGTGCCAGTTCTTGTGTTTTGAAAGCCAGTAAAAATATTTTTGAGTGCCAGTGTACGTGTATTTGAGTGCCAGTGTACGTGATTTTGAATGCCAGTCCTTGTTTTTTTGAATGCCAGTGCTTGTGTTTTTGAGAGCCAGCAAAAATATTAGTGTAACAAAGTGCCGAGTGTTAGTTGAGCAGTGCCGGTGTGAAGAGTGCCGGTTCATGTATATAAAAGTGCCGTGTAAAAGTGCCGGTGCCAGTTTAACAAAGTGCCGGTGTCGATTTACAGCGGCACTTTGTTAAATTGGTACCGACACTTTTTCACTCGGCAATTTGTGATACATGAACCGGCACTTTATCACACCGGCAGCTTTGTTAAATGTACACCGGCATAAACGAGGCAACCAGTAATTACAAAAATGCCACCGTTTATTTTTAACATGGTTGCCAGTAATTACAAAATTGCCACCGCTTAATTTGAAAACACGTTTTTTCATATCTTAAGAAAAAACTAGTTTTTTATAAGACCAACTCATATATATATATATATATATATATATATATATATATATATATATATATATATATATATATATATATATATATATATATATATATATATATATATATATATATATATATATTCTAAAATTTAATTTACATAAGAAAAGCTAAAAATTGAATTAAAGGAAATAATAAGTTAAAATGAGAAAGGCAAAAATATCTATCATGTGCTTTGCACATGACGAATTTCGTTAAATTTCTAACATTCGTTTGGATTCAGGGGGCAAAGTGGGATAATTTTAGCAATGGGTACCACAGGGATGATTTTTGGGCCGAAATGCAAAGTGAGATTTGGTGCATAGTTGAGGGGGTTAAACATATTTTTGTCTATTTATTTTGTTATTGTGGGTCAATTTGTTTCTAAAACTTTGAGAAAACCAAAAAAATTGCTTTCTAAACAATTTATATGCCAATTTCCAATGTCTGCTCCTTTTATTTTTTGAATGTCACCAATGAGTTTTTTTTTTCAATTTTTCCACTGTCACCCCCTCATTTATTAAATCGTCAAAAATTTAACAAAAGTTAGTATTGTAACATGACATGACTAACTTATGTTTTTAACAAATTTGTTAACTTGGGGGTGAAAACCCATGACAATTTATATGCACTTGAGATTCAAATATCTTACCTAATCTTGGTAAGCAGACACAGAGGAATAAGCTAAGTAATAAAAAAATTTAACGTAAGTTAGTCGCTTGCGGCCACGTGAATAATTTTCGCTAGATTCTTAATGATTTAACGGACGGAGTGGTGATACTGAAAAAAGAAAAGTTCAATGGTGATATTAAAAAAAAAAAAAATGGGACATTAGAAATTGGCCATTATTACAATGTTCAAAATTTGGGGTTTGCCTATAGTTAGTGACAAAAGAATGTCAATATATAATTTTTCTATCAACATTTTGAACCCTTGTACTTTGATTAAACTTCGGTTTTAACCATCGTTGTTATTTTTTAGCAATTTTAATTTAATATGCGTATTTAAAGTATAATGATTAAAACTGCTAAAAATAAATAATGATGGTTAAAATTGAAGTTTAAGAAAAATAAGAAGTTTCAAAATATTAATTGACCTATATAATTCAGATGATAAACTCTTGAAAAAAAAAAAAAGAAGAAAGGGTTAAAAACAAAGGTTCAGAGAATCAGAGGTCGGCCAAAAGGGTTTATAGTTTATACGAAGAAGATGAAGAAGATGAAGAAGAAGAGGAGGAGAAGACGAAGTAATTCACAACGGTAACAAAATTCAAGCGGCAATTTCAAACATATCACCGCCATATCAAACGGTCGGATCCCAAGACGCTTTAGTTTTAAGCGAACCCTATTCTCAACGGTAAAAAATCTTTCTTTGTATATATAGATACTGTATACGTTTTGAAATTATTCCCACTCTACTCTCTGTAATTCTCTCTCGATCTTCCCAGTTTCCACTACTTTTTTGCCCTATTCTGTGTTTTTCATTCAATTCATTTCAACACTCACTCACAAGTCGAGAAATTTTTTGATCGATTGATTATGGAATTCCCACAACTGCCATTAGGTTTTCGATTTTGCCCTACACCCTATGAGTGTATTTACTATCTGACTTGCAAGGTCACCTGTAACCCCTTGCCTTGTGATGGCATCTTCCTTGATCTTGACCCCTACAATGTCAAACAACTCCCTGATATCTTTTCCTCTGTCCAGAAAAGGGGTGAACTCTACCTGTTCACCAAATTGCATAAGAAGGGCAGAATTGGTAATACAAATGCAAATCGCAAAGTGGGCAAAGGAACTTGGCATGGTGATAAGACCGGTGAAGTGACTACTGATGATCATGGAACCCAAGTTGTTGGCATGGCTCAGAAGTTTAGTTATCGTGAAAAGGGTTCCAACTACGCCCACCAATTTCTCATGACTGAGTATACCCTACTCAAAGGCACTTCTTTGCAATATGATCCATTGAAAGATTATGTTCTTTGTCATATTGTCAAGAAGGGTCGGTGGCACAATGGTAAAAGACTCTATAAGTCCCATTTTGAAGTTGTTGTGGCTGCTGCAAATCCGATTTCTTCTGCTGTTGAAAACCCCTCTACTTCTTCTTCTACAGTGTTCACTAATTCCTCTCGTTATTCTCAAGTTGAAACACAAACCTATGTTCAACCCTTTGGTACCCCATCCCCTGCCCCTCAAGATGACCAAGATGATTTTTTTGAAATTCGCATGCTGTTGGACTATGAAACTGTTGTTGTTGCTATTGTAGAATCGGTTCCTTCCACTTCTAGTGCCACCCACAACGGTGCTCTCCCATTCGCCACCACTAGTGAATCCCAACTCATCTACAATGAGTACCCTGATTGTGTTCAACCCTTCGGTACCCCACCACTTGCTCCTCAAGATGATTTACACGATATTCTCATGATGTTTGAAACTGAAATCCCATCCTTTGATAGCAGCTGGGATAACCTATTTTAAAAGATCAACTTCCTAGTTTCATTGTTTGTAGATTGATTACTTAGTTTGTTTGGCAGGTTTTGTAAGAGAAAACCTTTTGTTTATATTGGGCATATAATATTCTATGATTTACTCAATACGTACCATTCAGATCATAGTTTTCAGTTTGAGTCTTTATGTTGTACTCTTTTCTCGTGCACAATGCATGGACAGTGATTAGTTGTTTTGTTACTGTGGTTATATGCTTCGTGCATAGCACATGGACAGTGATTATTGGTTTTGCACCACTTCCACTTAGTTACAATCCTCCGTATTATTTTCATTTATTTTTTGTACCTCAGAAATAAGCTTCTTTTAAGATCCATATTATGGTTGCTGGAAATAACATATGATATTAATGTCCCTTACCATCGTCATTCTTGACTCCTAAAGATGATATTATAAATTTATAATTTGTCTATACTATTCTTAGTGAAGGTTTCATGTTATTGGTTTTGCTGTGCATAAAAGTAACTGGGCAGCTTTTGTGTTCAACTTTAGACCAGTCATGATTATATGGTTGTCCTACTCTATCTTATTTGTATACCATATCTATATGTAACTACAGGGTATATGCCTTCTGATCTCTACAACTTGAACTCAGCTTATAGAGGAAATGCATAATCAAGATCTTCTGGTATGTTCCACATTGAATGTCATATTGGTCATGTTAGTTGTCTGGGCAAAACTTTCAATGGTCTTTTTATATCTGCTGACGTTGTTCTTTCTATTGTTTACAACATATCTTGAAATAAGGGTCCTTGGGTTTTTAATGACTAGAATGTGTAAGTGTAACAATGGCTGAAGTATTCTGGTTTTTTACTTCAAAGAAACTGACAGAGGAAAAAAAGGATTTATGGATTTACCATTATCTTTGAAACTTACTAGAGTTTTAATAAAAGATAAACCAGCAACAGAAGGATCATCCTTTTAATATAAATGCTGATTTAATGAAAACCCTCTTAGCGGTTTTGATGCTCTATGGGGTTCTGAGAATCGCTAGATACATATATCCCTCTTGCAGCTTTATTTAGACTAGAACGAGATACTTGTGGCCAGGTGCATTTCTCTGTACAAGTAGTTGATGTCACACTTGAACAACATAGATTTTAGCATCACATCTTGTGTTCCTGATGGTGTGACCCGAAGAAGTGTCCCTTGGAGTCATGTCAAATATTTTTAGGTTTGAATGCCATCTTGATAGTTTCCACCCAATATGCTTCTATCCGTCAAGGAAGTATGTAAAAAGAATTAATTACCCTGGGCAGTGCATTTCTGCTTCTCACTTTGAGTTACATAAGTGAGGTTTTGAAGAACCGTCTGTAATTATCTATGCAGACCTTGACCAATTTAGCAGGCACTATATTTATTTTGAAGGAGTCCAAAGTCAATTAAACAGTACTTTGTTTATATTTGAACTTGAAAATATTAATTACATCAAAATTCAGGCAAGCTTGAATAAAACATCAGAGTAACTAGATTTGCATTCACCCATTCAAGGGGTACTTGTTTAATTTCAGTCTGAACGACCAAGGAATATATTCTAAACGATCTTCTTGTGAACTAGAGGTTTCACAGAATAGTATGTCAAATTCTATTTAAAATTACTAAATGACAATAACATCTATCCTCAATTCCATGTTTCTCATGAAAAGTCAAGTCTAAACGTTTATATGAAGATGATTTGTTTGTGATGATTCAAATTTCCAAGGCCGTAGAAATCCTTCTAGTGGTATAATATTGTATCTTCTAGTGGGTATTATATGCGTTTACACCATGCTTGAAGATTATATTAATAATGACGAGTTTTTGAATCTAGAAGTTCATTTTCTTATTGCTTTTCTGTGGTCATTTAGTCCTAATGTTTCATGTGTGTTATGTTTCAATATGTTAACCTATGACTTGATTTCCACATAAATTACTGATTTATTGATTCCTCATCCTGGCTGTTAATGCAAAAGAATTCTGCTTTTATCCATATAGACTAGAAATTACCCGTTCAATAGTCCCTTCCTACACTTGGTTTACTGCTCCTAATAATACAATTTTTTTTTAAACCCAAGTCAGACATAGAGCATTTTCGATCATTATTCCTCGAAAAACTTTACTTGGTCCTACTAATACAGTAAGTTATTGGCTCTAGTGTACAAATTTCTTTTGCTTTATTTACTACTTGTATGAATTGCAGGCGACATCTTTCATGCAGCACCAAGCATTATCATTCTCAGTGCTCTGTTAGAATAGATGTTAAAAAGTGGTTAAATGGCTGCGGAATGACATTGATTTCTGAGGTCAATGTGTTACAATTAGGTTATGTTACTAGGCATCATGGTTCAGTTTTATATAAGTTACAACCATACTTCATTCGTTTATTTCTTTCGAGGTTTCATGTTTCTGGGAGTCAAAGGAACAGGAACACCGTACTTATCTAGTTAGAGTAACATCCTCAATAAGTGAAGAGGTTAAAATCAAAGGAAAACTGTATAGAGGAAATGCATAATCAAGATCTTAAGGTATGTTCCACATTGAAGGTCAAAATCATAGGTCATGTTTATATCTTCTGATGTCGTTATTTTTATTATTCACAAGATATCTTAAAATAAGGCTCCTTGGGTTCTTAATGACTAGAATGTGTATGTCAAGTATTCTGGTTTTTTTACTTCAAAGAAACTGACCAGAGGAAAAAAAGGATTTATTGAATTTACCATTATCTTTGATACTTACTAGAGTTATTATAAAAGATAAACCAGCAACAGAAGGATCATGCGTTTAAGATAAATGTTTATTAATGAACACGCTGTTAGCGGTTTTGATGTTCTCTGGGGTTTTGAGAATCGCTAGATACTACCCTCTTGCAGGTTTGTTTGCACTCGAACGATATATTTGTGGCCAGGTGCATTTGTCTAGTAATTTTTATATAAGTGGTTGATGAAAAGTATATTTTAAAGATTCCATTAAGTTTGGGATCTGTAGATCATATCTGCATCTTAATGGAATGTGGCTGGTGTGACCTCCAAGAAGCGTCCCTTACAGGCTCACATCTGCGTTTGGCGATTCCACCATCTTTTCATTGGAAGTAGGAATACAATATCCGTCATATTGAAATAGGAATAACTAGAGATGCAACTTAGGCATATTGATAGTTTCCACCCAATATGGCTTCTGTCCGTCGAGGAGTCAAGGAAGTATGTAAGACTTAATTCCTCTGGGCAATGCAATTCTGCTTCTCGCGTTGAGTTACATAATTGAGGGTTTGGAGAACTGTCAATAATTATCTTTGCAGACCTTGACCAACTTGTAGCATATTTTAGGTGATAGGAATATCCTTCCTAACTATAGAGTCCAAATGGAGCATGGGGACCTGAAGCAATTGTTTGTGATGATCCAAATTTTCGCTGCCGTGGAAATCCTACGAGTAGTAATATACCCCATTACCACTAGTATTTTTATTTTATTTTTAAGATAATTAAATGGGGGTAGCTGACCCCATTTGTACAAGGGTGCTGCCACCTTTGGATATGAGTAGTCGCTCTACTAGCTCAGAAGACACAGTTTCCAGCTGTACAATCTTGAAAAGTGAATCCCCAAATTTCTGCGACTCCTGACTACTGAGGAGTACCGTGGAAACTGGAATGAAACAAGTAAAATAAGCTTGAATCGCTCAAGTCCAATCATACTGTTTTAACAAATAGTTCAGAAGTGATTACTTCTGAAATATGATGTCAACCATTCATACTGTTTCATGTCTAAAATTTCTAATCGGTACTCTTCAGAAGATTGATTCTTCCTTTTATTCGTTTACATAGTTTGTCTTATGAAGGTGGAATTCTAAACAATCAAGGTAACTAATGTATTTGACTTTAGATCCACAATCTGTACTTTGTACACATTACTTGCTTGAGTTCTCCAATATTTAAGTGACATCTAGCTATTTCCCTCGACCCATCCAAATGAAAGCGCCCATACTTGCATTTATATATATTTTTTTTCATTTAATTCTGCTTTGTATATATGGTTGGAGATAAAAGCTTAGTGAAATTAGTGTGGCATAAAGAAGAAGGTATCATGGGTTTTTGGACCAAAATATGTTTGACAAAAACTATTCAACAATCTAATCATATTTACGGTACTATACTAATTCAAGAGTTGTCATAAATAATGATGAATGATGTATGATCATGTCTATTTGGAAATTTGACATCCTTCTTAACTATAGTCTAAATGGAGTGAAGCTTGCTTGGGAACCTGAAGCAATTGTTTGTAATCATTTTTGGTGGGAAGCTTGCATGGGGACCTGAAGCAATTGTTTGTGATGGTCCGAATTTCCTGTGCCGTGGAATCCTTCGAGTGGTATAATATTGTATCTTCTTACATGTAGATTAGGCCACCTGTATGCATTTACATCATTCCAGAAGATCGTATATACGGAGACGGGTTTTTAACTCCATTTTATTAGGCCGCTGACTTGTAGGTGCACTTTCCCCTGAAATGTAATGGAATCAAGAAGTTCATTTTCTTATTGCTTTTCTGTGTTTATTAAGTGGTAATGTTTCATGTGTATTTTTTTTTTCTAAATATGTTAACCTATGACTTGTTTTCCACATCAATATGTGATATATTGATTCCTCGTATAGCTGTTAATGCACTAGAATTCAGCTTTTATTCACATACACTACACTTGTGAAATTACCTGTGCAATAGTTTCCCTTCCTACTCTTGGTTTACTGCTTCTCAAAATACAACTATTTCTTTTTTTACCTAAATAAGCCATAAAGCCTTTTTGATTATTCCTCAAGAAACGTTACTTGGTCTTACTGACACAGTAAATTGTTGGTTCTAATGCAAAATTTCTCTTGCTTATTTACTACTATGAATTGCCGGCGACATCTTTCATGCAGCACGAAATGTTGATCATTCTCAGGACTTTGTAAGAAGAGATGTTAAAAAGTGGTTAAACTGGCTGCGGAATGACATTGGTTTCAACGGGTGGCACCTGGATTTTGTGAGGTGAAAGTGTTCTTATTAGGTTATGCTACAAGGCATCTGTTGACACTTGAACTTGAAATTCCCTTGCAGTCTGGTCTGCAAACTCAAACCCCTGATCAAGAAACTCCTTTGAATTAATCTGCGAGTTTGCTGCACTGCTGATGTAATTTTGCTGCTGAAGAATGCTTCAAATTTCTGTTCTGAACTTGCTGTTTGCACTGAAGCTGCACAGAAATTTCTGCACTGAAACTTCACAGAAATCGCTGCTCTAAAACTACTCAAAACTGCCTTGCTGCCTTCTGAATTTAAGGTTGCTGCCAGTTGCTGCGAATCTGGTATGTAAATTTGTTGCACTAGTTAAAGTGGGAAAATTTAATCTTGGTACAAAAACATGGTCAAGTTTTCATTTATTGCTCTAAAACCTCTTGGTTCAGAAATATTTGGCACTGATTGGACTAGATTTTTTTTGTAAGAATTAAATGGGGGTAGCTGACCCCTTTGGTATAAGGGTGAACCATCCCTGGATGTGAGAAGTCTAGCACTCCAAGATTTCTAATCGATACTCTTCAGAAGTTTTGATTTTTCCTTTTTGTTGTTCACAGAGGGTTTTCAGGTGGATATGTAAAACTCAGTCTCTCTCTCTCTCTCTCTCTCTCTCTCTCTCTCCATATGTATGTATGTGCTGCATTAAGTTGTTTACAAAAGAAATCTTGCATATTTAAACCACTTTTTGTGAGTTTAATTCTAAATAGTAACACTAGTGTCATCTAGTAGGGTAGCTTTATTACAGAACCACACAGGTTATAAATGATGGGCAGCTAAATCTGTGTATTGTTTCAGGATCATTGGCCTTTCCAAGAGAGAAGCTCATGCAAGGATATGCGTACATTCTAACCCATCCTGGAATGGTAACTTTTTATTGCTGAGTTCTAAGAGATTTCCTGTTGGGATTCTTTTGTTGTTGTTGTTGAGGAAGCTTGTTTATAGTAAAACTGGTGCTGAACAAATCCTCCCTCCCACTTCCTCTTTCTGAATTACTATATTTTATGACCACTTCTACGATTTTGACATCCATGATGTGATTACTGAGTTTATAGAGACTAGGAAATTAGCTGGTATTCTTTGTCAGAGTCCAGTGAAGATATATCATGCGAATAGCGATGGGTATGTGGCAAAGATTAGAGATATATTGGTAATGAAGCGTGGACAGTTAGATTGAAATCCTTCAAAGGAAATCCATTTGGATGGAAGCTGGCAAAAGTTTGTTGATAAAGGACCAGATTATCAGTTGTGGTCCAGATAGTAAATAGATCAAACTTTTTTGGGGTGCAAGTTTTTGTGGTCCAGATAGTAAATAGATATTTAAACCACTTTTTGTGAGGTTAATTCTAAATTTAGTAACACTAATGTCATCTAGTAGGGTAGCTTTATTACAGAACCACACAGGTTATAAATGATGGGCAGCTAAATCTGTGTATTGTTTCAGGATCATTGGCCATTTCCAAGAGAGAAGCTCATGCAAGGATATGCGTACATTCTAACCCATCCTGGAATGGTAACTTTGTATTGCTGAGTTCTAAGAGATTTCTTGTTGGGATTATTTTTGTTGTTGTTGTTGTTGTTGTTGTTGAGGAAGCTTGTTTATAGTAAAACTGGTGCTGAACAAATCCTCCCTCCTACTTCCTCTTTCTGAATTACTATATTTTACGACCACTTCTACGATTTTGACATCCATGATGTGATTTCTGAGTTTATAGAGGCTAGGAAATGTGCTGGTATTCATTGTCAGAGGCCGGTGAAGATATATCATGCAAATTGTGATGGGTATGTGGCAAAGATTGGAGATACATTGGTAATGAAGCTTGGACGATTTGGATGGAAGCTGGCAAAAGTTTGTTGATAAAGGACGAGATTATCAGTTGTGGTCCCGACAGTAAATAGATCAAACTTTCTTGGGGTGTAAGATTTTGAAATCGTAGCTCACAGCTGACATCTCACTTATAAATGCCTCAAGATAACTGAGACAATCAAATTTATACTGGAAGTGTTTACTGTTCATAAAAGTTTTGTTTGTTTAATCAAAGCATTGTACAACTATGTATGCAATAGGTACAAACACGTTGATAAGCACACACGCAAAACTATTGAATTATTTGAATACCTGAATTTTGCTATTAATTTCCCTATCTGTAGCAAACATTAACAGATGCGATTGAAGAATTATCTGAGGAAGAGCAAAGCTCCCCAACTAAACGGGAACAAATATTTTAGAAAATGATGGTCATGGACGTTTGCGTTGTATGGGACATGGTCTTACCAAAACCATGGTGTTTGGTAAAGCCTTAACAGGAGAATCAGTTGGTGCAGTCCGTGCTAAGCTTGAGGAGAAGATGGAATCGCAAAGAGTATCCATGCATGCTAAATTAGATGCCCAAAAAAAGACATTCGAAGCTTTTCAGCGTAATCTTGTGCAAAAACTTGAAGGAAAAGTTGGTTTCGTGCTTCAACCAATGGAAGAACATGATTCAAATGAAAATCTCTATTAATTTTGTATCTAGTATTTATCTGGTTTAGGTCATTTAGTATTTTTTGTCACTTGAGTTCTGACATCACATATGATAATTCTATTTTGCCATTTTATCATAGAGTTACTGGTCTTGGAAGACATTTTTTGTTCAGATATTAAGTGGTTGAACTAAGCATGGATGTGTTATAGATTTATGTAACTTTGGATTTGTTTTGCAAAGTTTGTTTTAAATTTGTTGCTTTATGATCTTGGCAGACTGTACCAAATTAGGTTGATTTTTTTTAATGAAATTGATGACGACGCCTCAACTTTCTGGGGTCTCACTTGTTTAGGATATCTGGCTTGTATATTGGGTCGTATCTAGAACACAACAAAGACAATGAGCACCGTTAGAGACCAAGCCGTAGTTTAATTCAGCTCAGGCTCTTGGGTATGAGAGTAATATCTCTGAGGGTTTATAACTGAGAAATAAAACTTTGAATGTTTTAGTGAGTTGTGTGTTTAGGGTTTAGACAATGTGGCTTACAAATGATAATTTGACACTTACTTTGTCCATGGGGACAAAGGTTGATATTTATAGTATGAGGGAGATGCTTGATGATGTCAGCCCTGGAGGATATCTTTGTCTTTGACATAGGACACGTGTCCTTGCTTGGTGGACTCTGCCATAAAGCAAGATTCACTGCAGAGGGATGTCACTGAGAGGACATGTACAGAGGATAGTTGGCGCTGCGCCGTATATGAATAGTGGGCGCCTGAGCCACCATTTAATGCGATGGGTATAAGCCGACTTATTGGTGTCAGCGTAGGTACAACGTAGGTACAAGTTGTCGCTTGACTTTAAGCTCTGGCTTTAACCAGGAGTCTGGTGAAATAGCCAAGCTATCAATATCTATAATACAATACACATCGATTTTAACCGTTTTTGTAGAAATAGCCAAGTTATCAATATCTATAATACAGTACACATCGGTTTTAACCGATTTGTAACTGCTGGAATAAAAAACGATTGAGATTTAATATAGAAAATTGATCTGACGACCTGGATTAACCCAAATATTTCAACTTCCCACTCCCAGTTTTATAACTTCCCACTTTATCCTCCCAAACCAGTATTTTAACTCTCCCCCACCACACACCCTTTTATTTACTACATGATTTTCTTAATAATTTGATTTTTTCATTATTATTTATATCAATCTCATAACCATCAACAACAATAGAATTTGGATTTGTTTTTTATTATTTATTGTTCATGATATTTTTTACTTTTTATTATAATAATAAATAAAAACTTAGTTTAAATTACTTTTTTGGGTCATGATATTTTTTTTACTAGTACGACGATTTCAATTAAAAAAAGGGAAAATGAATTTAGTAAAACCGCGAGCGGGTAAGCGTCACTCCGTGCCCTTGGCACGGAAGGGCACGGGGGTTAGTACTATTATATATATAAACCCTAGTCAAGTCAAAACCCTAAATTTATAAGATTACAATAAGTCTCTTACTAAAACTATTCTAGCTACCTAATTTACATGCATCAAATAAGGAAAGATATGTACAAATAAATAGGAGAGAATACTGATAAGATACGTGAAGATATTGTGATCTTCACATTATCTCAACATTGCACTTCTGGTCAATAATTATGTAATTTTGAGTAAGCTTCCGACCTGTGGATAATCAACTTTTTTTTATGTTAATGTAGGTTGTGTTTGTTAGCATCAAACACTTGTCTAATGATTTCTTATTGTGCAACTACTTTAAACTTCATATCTCTTCATTAAATGAGTGAAAATATACTTAAATGCCTATGATGATAGCTCTTATAGCTTGTGCTTTAACTCCGTCCTAGTACGGATCTGAACTACGGGCTTATGGCATGGGACATATAGGTCATGAGCTGCGGGCCGCCATTCAAGTCCATGGGTTCATTCCATGGTGCACATCGTCACATTCAATGGCCCTAATTAGGTTTTCACTTTCTTCTATCTTAGTTAATTTTTATTTTATTTTGATGAATGAAGTATTATTAGTAATGAAGATATGTCAATATCTTCCTAATATTAATATTGTATATCACCTCCTTAATTCTAGCTTGTAAATATCATATGTGATTTGTTTACATCTTGTACTAGTTATATAATTCTTGACTTGTATATATACCAATTAATAATCAATGGAAGAATCACTTTTCCTCAATAATTCTCTCTTTCTATATGGTATCAGAGCATCCTCTGATTCTTCCAATCTGCGTTGTCTCTCATGGCCTCCTCTGACCACACCTTCCTTCCCAACTGAGTCGAGCCTTTAATCGTTATCTCTCTTTCTCATATCCTTAAACTAACCCCCTCCAATTATCTCTCATGGAAAATCCAAATGGAAGCCACTCTCCTAGGCTATGATCTTCACAAGTTCATCGATGACTCCAACCTTGCTCCTCCGCAATATCTTCCACCCGCTACTCCGAATGTCTCCACCACCACCGAAGGTACCCGGCCCCTCTACCCCAGCCACCACCCCCATCACAACTGCAACCCTAACCCCTAATCCGGCCTATACAACCTGGTTCCGGCAAGACAAACTAATACTTGGGGCCCTTGCAGGTACTCTCTCTCCTTCCCTAGTTCCTCTCATCTCTCAATGCGCTACAACCCTAGCCGCCTGGAAAACACTAGCCAAGACTTACGCAAACCCTTCCAAAGGTCACCTTAAGCAACTTAAGGACAGACTTCGATCCATAACAAAAGGCTCTCGCACAATCTCTGAATACATGCAAGACATAAAATCTTGCACCGACCATCTTGCTTCTCTCGGTCGACCTCTTGACGATGATGATATTGTTGATCGTGTCTTGGATCAACTCAATGACTCTGCCTATGAGAGTGTCATAAATGCGGTTCAAAGCCGTGACACTCCGATCTCGTTTGATGAACTTCATGAGAAGTTAATTAACAAAGAACTTTCTCTCCAACACCAATCAAAATATGTCTCACCATTTCCTGCCACTGTTAATTACCTTGCCAAAAACCCACCTCGAAATTTCACCAAAAATTACTCTCTCTCTGCTGGTCTCTTTCCCACACCAAACAACTCTTCCTTTCCTCGGCCTCAAGCTGCCTTTAAAGGCAAGTGTCAATGGTGTCGTACTCTGGGACACTATCTTTCTCAATGCCCAATCTTTCGTTCCCAATATCCACATGATGTGATCCCTAACCCTCCCCCCAACAACCCTACTGGTTCCCGTCAGCCTCCTTAACCACATCACCCTACCAACCTGAGTTCTCATATTGCCACCACAACTACTCCCTCTCCCCCAGCTTGGCTCCTTGATAGTGGTGCAACACACCACGCCACTAATGACCTTAAGAACCTAGCACTCCACTCTCCATATGATGGCATCGAAGAGCTTCTTATCGGTGATGGTTCAGGCCTCCACATTTCCAATACGGGTTCTACTTCCTTCCTTACTCCCACTACTACTCTTCATCTTAAAAATATTCTTCACATTCCATCTATCTCTCGTAAAATCATATCTATTTCCAAATTTTGTGTCAATAATAACTCTTCAATTACGTTCTTACCTAATTCATACTTTGTGAAGGATCTTTCCACAGGAGCAATTCTCTTCCAGGGCAAACCTAATTTCGGGGTATATGAATGGCGTCCTCCTCCACCTTCCACACATTCCGCTCATCTCTCCTCTACTACAAACTGGCACCATCGACTAGGCCATCCCTACTACTCTATTTTAAGGCACATTAGCAATAGTTTTAATTTAAGTATTCCTTGTTCTATTTCCTTTCAATGTAATTCATGTGACTGCATTAAGAGTCACAAACTTCTATCCAATTAAAATTCTATTCAGTCTCTTGGTTCACTTGATATTCTTTACAGTGATGTATGGACCTCCTCCATCCCCTCGTACGATGGCTTCAAATACTACATAATATTCGTTGATCATTTTTCAAAATACATTTGGTTCTATCCTTTGAAACATAAAAATGATGCCACTAGTCTTTTCTCTCGTTTTAAAGTCTTGGTTGAAAAATATTTCAAACGCTCCATTCTCACCATCTTTAGTGACAATGGTGGTGAGTACATTGGGCTGCGTCCGCTCCTTGCATTTCATGGCATCAATCACCTTACCTCCCCTCCCCATACTCCCGAGCATAATGGATATTCTGAGAGACGTCATCGTCATATTGTTGAAACATGACTCTCTCTTCTCACTCATTCCTCTATGCCACGGAAATTTTCGACCCTAGCCTTTGCCACCGCATGCTACTTAATAAATCGCATGCCCACTCCCACACTTCAACTTCACTCACCTTACCAACGCCTACACAACCAAACACCTAATTACCTCAAATTACGAACCTTCAGATGCCTTTGCTATCCATGGCTTCGACCCTACACCACAAATAAACTTGAACCCCGCTCCGCTCCTTGTATTTTCGTAGGCTATTCTCCATCTCAAAGTGCCTATTATTGCCTTGAACCCTCCTCCCTCAAAATTTTTACATCTCGCCATGTAAAATTTGTTGAAGACAAATTCCCATTTGCTTCACCATTACATCCTACTGCCCCTACCACCTCTGACTACATTGATGCTTGGTGCATTTCTTCCCTTCCTATTCTCCCTACTTATCTACAAAAATATCCCACTATACCTTTCACACATCCTATTGCCTCATCCAAAACTACTACTACAACCCCCTCTCAGACTACTACAACACCCCCTCAACCCACTGCCCCAACAGAACCAAACATCCCCCCACTTAATTCCTCTTCCTCGACAGACTCCACCACTAGCTACCCCTATCCTTACTCCATCCCCAATACCAACTCCCCCACCCCCTCCATCTGGTCCAGTAACACGTCTCAAAAATAATATCCGGAAACCCCTTACCAAAATGAACCTCCACATTCAACTTCCTGAATCCCAAACAACCGAACCCACCACAATCACTTAAGCTCTCAAAAGTAAAACTTGGCGTGATGCAATGCAGTCCGAGTACGATGCTCTTCTCTAAAACCACACTTGGGATCTTGTTCCTTCTTCCTCTTCTCAAAATCTTGTCGGGTGTAAATGGGTATTTCGTACAAAATTTAACCCGGATGGTTCAGTTGATCGCTACAAAGCTAGACTAGTTGCTATGGGATTCCACCAACGTCATGGCCTAGATTACTCGGAAACCTTTAGCCCGGTAGTCAAAACCCGCTACTATTCATACAATCCTTTTTCTTGCTCTTACAAATGATTGGCCCTTACGCCAAATTGACATAAATAATGCCTTCCTCCAAGCACTCTCATGGAAGATGTCTATATGGTCCAACCCCCGGGCTTTATCAGTCCCACTCATCTTACTCATGTTTGTAAACTTTGTCAAGCCTTGTATGGGCTCAAACAAGCACCACGTGCTTGGTACAATGAGCTCAAATCCTACCTTATCTCCATTGGTTTATCAAATTGCATTTCTGATTCCTCCCTCTTTATACTCAATCACTCTCTTGGCTCAATCTTCCTACTTGTCTATGTAGACGACATTATAGTCACTGGATCTAATTCGAAACTACTCTGATCCTTCATCGCTGCCTTTGCCTCTCGCTTTTCCCTTAAGGATCTAGGATCTCTCTCCTATTTTCTTGGGGTGGAAGTTCTCCCACATCCTGATGGTATCCTCTTATCTCAACATAAATATATCTTGGACCTTCTTTCCCGTGCTCACATGTCAAAGGCAAAACCGGTTCCTACTCCTATGATCACCAATCCACCTCTCTCTCTTCATGCAGGCTCTCCCCTTTCGAGCCCTACAAAGTATCGGGCTCTCGTTGGAGGCCTTCAATATTTGTCCCTCACATGCCTTGACATTTCTTTTACCGTGAACAAACTTTCTCAATATATGCACTGCTCTTCATTGGGAAACCTTGAAGTGTGTTCTAAGGTATCTTTTGGCTCCTCTTCCCATGGTATTCTTCTTCACAAACATTCTCCTCCCACTCTCCATGCGTTTACGGATGCGAATTGGGCAGGGGACAAGGACAATTATACATCTACCACAGGTTATGTTGTTTACTTAGGCAAAAACCCGATCTCCTGGAGCTCACGTAAACAACACACACTTGCACGATCATCCACGGAAGCGGAATATCAAGATATAGCTGCAACCACTGCTGAGGTTCTTTAGCTTCAGAATTTACTTAAATAAATCAAAGTTCAGCTTCCTAGCACTCCGGTCATCTACTGCGACAAATGGGAGCCACATATGTAGCTGCCAATCCAAGGTTTCATTCCAAAATGAAACATCTTGGTTTGGACTACCACTTTGTTCGAGAAAATGTCCAAAGTTGTTATCTTCGAGTTACACACATTTCTGGCAATGACCAATTGGCGGACATCCTGACGAAACCTTTGTCTCGCATTCGATTTCATGATTTACTTTCTAAGATTGGCCTCTCAAGATCGTCCATCTTGCGGGGGCATGATGAAGATATGTCAATATCTTCCTAATATTAATATTGTATATCACCTCCTTAATTCTAGCTTGTAAATATCATGTGTGGTTTGTTTACATCTTGTACTAGTTATAGAATTCTTGACTTGTATATATACCAATTCATAATCAATGGAAGAATCACTTTTTCTCAATAATTCTCTCTTCCTATAATTAGAACTGAGATTGATAGGCTCTATCTTTCTATCTTGCAGATATCATGGTTGTGAGCCGTTGATTTTATCATGTCTCTCTTATTCGTACAAAAATGAATGTCGACAAAAGTTTAAAAGTAAATTTAATTTTTTTTCAACATTCATTTAGGGACGGAGAGAGTAATATAGTATATAATCCCTTCCTTGCATTAGCATAAAATTTTGGTAATCTTTGTCGAAAAATTTGTGGGGAAGCAAATGAAGCTGTAAATAAAAAAAAGTGGGGCATTTATTTCGGGAAGAAGAAGAGGGGTCAAATTTTCATTTATCAGATTGCTTGTTATAATGATAGTAGTTCAAATGTTATATATCACATTTATAGCAACTCTTTGGATTTAGTCCTTGCAATTTATCAAAGTTGCGATTTGTTGAAGTTTTTTGACCGTTCATTTAATGCACGAATGATATACTAGTTTTCTAATAGTAGTTCAAATGTTATGTATCACATTTATAGCAATTCTTTGGATTTAGTCCTTGCAATTTATCGAAGTTGCGATTTGTTGAAGTTTTTTGACCGTTCATTTAACGCACGAATGATATACTAGTTTTCTAATATTCCCTCCATCCCAGCTTAACCTTCACCAATTACCCAAAAGGGCATCCCGTTACAAGTTTCACATTTTCTAAAAGACAAAGACTTATATGAGAACAAGAATACCCGTCTCATTCATGAGACGGGTCGGATCCATGACCCATGACCCACCCAACAAAAACTTATATGAGAACAAGAATACCCGTTTCATCCATGAGACGGGTCAGATCCATGACCCATGACCCGCCCAAATTTTTTTTGCTCCAGGACCCATGGGTCCGACCCTGACACGTGGCAGCCTCTCATAGGCCCAAAAAAATTTTTTTTTTTAAAATTTTAAAATTTTGTTTTTTTTTCGGTTTGTGAAAAGTAATAGTTACTATAACATAATGTAATGATTGTATGCATATAAAGTAATAGTTTGTATATATTAAAGTAATACATATATACAGAAAAGTAATAGTGTTTTGAGCAAGTTTTGGGAGAAACTAGTTTCTCCGTAAATTATAAAAAGTTCACTTTTTTTCTACTTGCAAGTAGTTAGCGAATATTTAGGAACAATTTATAAAACAGGACTTTCTATAACTTAAGGAGAAATTAGTTTCCCCCAAAATATTGTGAAATGTTTTTCCCTTTGTTTTCTTCGTTTGGTAAAAGTAATACTTATTATAACCAAAATGTAACAAACGTGTTATTTATATGTAATAGTATTTTGTACATAATTGTAACACATATGTATAGATATCTATATGTTTTCAAACAATAAGTTACAATGAGTTCAAATTTATCATGATACATGTAAAAGTATTGCATTATCAATAGAGATATGTTACAATTTCATCTATCAAAGTGTTACATTTACTTGTATAAACTATTACATTCATATACATAAGTTATTACATTTCATGCATGATTAACAAAGATCCCCCGGGGGGATCGAACCCTAGACCTCCTCGAAGGGAGGCCGGCAACATACCACTCGGCCAGGAGACCATTGGTCTTTGCTGTCCATTTTTATTCCTATAAAAAAAGTCCCTACACATGTTCATTTTTGTATTTTTTTTTATAAAAATAAATATAAATTCACTTGAACGCGGAGATAGTAATTTAAATTATTACTGTAATAAAGCATACACTAATAATTTTCCAATTTAAACCTTATAAAAATGTCAAATTGCTATGTCACATAATCATTTAACAGAAAAAAAATGTATGGAGTTAACGTGATGTATTTTCGACGCGCAAAAAAATTATACGAGGTACATTTTTTTGCAATAAAATTGAGTTTAATTATCAAATACACACATAAAGTACAAATCGTATCATAACAGCTAATGCAAATCCAATCATTTGAAGATAATGAAGATTAGGGTTCTTGAACATATGCTTAAGAAGTTAAGCCTAACTAACCCATTTTTGAATATTAATGTTTTTGGTAAAAGCCCATTTTTAATACTTCATCCGTAGTTACTAATATCTTTTTTAGTCGATCAATATAAAAGTTATTAACCAAAATAGACAATAAGACTCACTTATTATACTTATAACAGAAACATTATACTTATAACAGAAACTTCATACTTTACTTTCTCTCTCTTATTTTATTTTTTATATTTATAATGCTTACTTTTTTTTATAATTTCCGCTTATTCACGTTTGATAACTTTTATATAGAGATCGAGTACAAAAAGTCTTTGTCCGTGAACTCATTCAAATAATTTTCAATTATTATGACTCATGCCTCTATCATTAGGAGCTTACTTTAAATCAAAAAGTCCATTTAATCAATCTTATCTCAACCACAACCTTCTAATTTATTTTTTGTTTTATTTTAATTATTTTCTCCTAATACTTAGTTGTCTCAACCTTTATAATGCTTATTATTTAAAATTATGGCCGGTGGATTAGCTCCAATCAACGGTCTTAATCCACTCTTAGTGGGTCCCATGGCCGGTGCCATCAATTTTTTTTTGTATTTTAACTATTAATATAATTCTAAAAAGAGATAAGCACTATGCATCATATTATAAATAGTTAAATACTCATTCTCATTTATAAAAGTTATGTAGTATATAAACCATGTTATATGTGACCTTTTGAAACACCCCCCCCCCACAAAGTTGTAGCAATTCTCTCTCTTCCATAGCACTTTCTAGGCCTTTAAGCTTCGTTTTCGAGTCTTTACAAGAGCGATAAAAATGGTGAAGTTGGCAATCGGCAGCCTCGGGGACTCGTTTAGCATTGGGTCAATCAAGTCTTATTTAGCTGAATTCATCGCTACTCTTCTTTTTGTTTTTGCTGGTGTTGGTTCTGCTATCGCCTTCAGTAAGTTATTTAATTAAGATATCATTTCAAATTCATGTAAATAGTTAAAATTTGTAGCAAAATATTAAAAGAGGTCAAAACAATATTATAATATACATTTTAAACCAAAAACAAAAGGGGTTAAAATAGATAAAAATAACATTTTTAATATTTTTTTTAAAATTTTGAAGATATTAAAATGATTAAACCATAATAGTTATTCGAATAAATATTCTTATAATTTTATTATTAATTTGTATTTTATTACTGTATTTTGCAGGCAAGCTAACCTCAGATGGAGCTTTGGACCCAGCTGGTCTTGTAGCTATAGCCATAGCTCATGCTTTTGCTCTATTTGTGGGAGTCTCCATTGCAGCCAACATTTCAGGTGGACATTTGAACCCAGCTGTCACCTTAGGATTGGCTGTTGGAGGCAACATCACCATCATAACAGGCTTTTTCTACTGGATTGCCCAATTGCTCGGCGCCACTGCTGCTTCCTACCTCCTAAAATTTGTCACTGGTGGCTTGGTATGCCTTCAAATTACTTCATCCCTTTATCCCAAAATTGATTTTTATAATTTTTTTGTCGTTATTAATATAATAATCTTTTAGCAATAATTTTAAATTAATTTAATTATTCTAATTAAAATAAAAAATTTGTTATTAATAGTATTGTTGATGATATATTAATAACAATTTTAGATTTTCATTTGTATAACTAAATCAGCTTAAAATTACTGTTCAAATTTTTCTACGTACTATCGGTAAAAAAAATGTAAAGATCATTTTGGATAGTGAAAGTATAATTTTCTTAAATGTCATTGAACTATAAGATATTAGATCTCTAAAATAGTACTCCATCTGGCCTCAAATATAAGAAAAAAAAAGACATTTTTTTTTTGCTTTAAATACAAGAAAATCTTGTTAATTTGAATGCAAACCTAATGAACTTTAATAATATTTTTAATCTGTGTAAAAATAGTTATTTTTACTTATATATGCTAACCTAATGAACTTTTACAGGCTGTTCCAACACACGGAGTGGCCGCAGGAGTGAGCCCACTTGGTGGCGTAGTATTCGAGATAATTATAACATTCGCCCTAGTCTACACAGTTTATGCCACCGCAGCCGACCCGAAGAAGGGCTCGCTCGGAACCATTGCACCCATCGCAATCGGCTTCATCGTTGGAGCCAACATTTTGGCTGCTGGCCCATTCAGCGGTGGGTCGATGAACCCAGCTCGCTCATTTGGGCCAGCAGTGGTTAGCGGAGACTTCTCTGGCAACTGGATCTATTGGGTCGGCCCACTTATTGGTGGAGGCTTAGCTGGGCTTGTATATGGTGACATCTTTATTGGATCATATGCCTCTCTCCCAGAATCTGCAGACTATGCTTAAGATTTCATTTTGATGTCTTTCATGTTTCCAATTTGTATTGTATTTTGCTTTAGTGGTTTTGGTATTTTTTGTGATTTTATTTTTATAATATGAAAATGTGGGAAGGAGAATGTCAACTGTAAGATCGAACTTGTATTATAGACTTTGATCATTTGTCCATCCCGAACTTTGTATTCACTTGTTAATAAGATAAGAAGATGTTGGAAGTCATTTTGTATTTAGTTGAGCAAAGCACTTTTATCTTAACTATATACTTTTTCTGCGTATCAAAATAAATGTTCATTTTAAATTTAAGAATTATTTTAAAATTATTGGTTTTAATATAAAAATAAACATTATTCTTGCTATTTACTATCAAAATTTTAGTTTTGAAAAAACAAAATGATATATTAAAAAAAATTGAAAAAAAAATCATTTAAGAAAAAAATATTGAAGAAAAATTAACAAAAAGTTATTTATTTTGGGATAAAATAGATCATTAATTTTGGGATCGAGGGAGTATGTGTAGCAATGGTGAATTTTTGATATTTAATGAGTCAACATTTATTATTTAATTATAGGAAAAAAAATAAGAAAAACATTTTTATTTATTCAAGAGATTTGAGGGTTCGTGGGTTAAGTTATGAAATTGGAATATCAAAGAGCACGAATTTCACCCAATTTTAGGATTGGTCTTGATATATTAGGTGTTATTAATCAAATCAAGATAAATAAAAACAAGTAAAACCTAATTAATTTGTTAATTATGGTTATAATATTGGATTGTGTGATTCGAGATCACATTTATTAATTGAAGAGACTCTAAACTAATCATTTTTATGAGATTACATTACTCTAAAAGCAACTAGAGAGGTTGCGAAGAAGAATATGAAACGGTAGGAGTTTACCTTGTGATTTTGATAGATTCCAATGGGTAGCCTTTACAAAATTTTGAGATCCTTGTAGGATATAGAGGAAAAACGAATTTAGAGAGAATTTTAGAATCAGAAAATTTTGAGGAAAACCTGTTTCTCAATAAGTTATAAAAAGTCTTGTTTTTAAATATATCAACTTGGTGTTTTAAAACCTAAACTCACTGTTTTAATGTGGACTTTTTATAATTTATGGAGAAACAGGTTTCCCCTAAAACCTACTCTTTTAGAATTGTTTTGTGTTTCTATATTTAAGAATCCAGCAAAACATGTCTAGGAGAAAGTCTGATTTTCGATCCCTGAAAAAGGGAAGGAACCTTGTATTCATAGGTGTATTTGGACTTGATAGCTAAGAAAATGAGTTGTAAGTAAGGAAGGAATCAAAGACTTGATTTAGGAGAGTTTGGTAAGAAAGGTTTTAGAAAGTCACAAATTAAGCTAAATCCCGAAATATGAAAGGAAATATCAAGAAATAGATCAAGATCAAGAACGAAAGTGAATTAGATCAGTTCTGGAGATGATGTCTCGTGCAAGACATGTAGTCTCGTATGAGACAAGCATGAAGTTTTGATTGTTTTGCCCTTTTCAGTTGTTCTGTTAGTCAGTTAAGTTCAAAACTAATGAAATTAGTTAGAGACCTAACAAATATGACGAAACTAATAGATATTTATCAAAACACAAAAGCAAGACAAAGAGTTGTCATGAATATTGAGTTCAGAATAGGGTATCAGAGTCAGTTCTGGAGATGATGTCTCGTGCGAGACACGTAGTCTGTCTTACTTTTGATATAAGATTTTTGTTTGTCTTATACTTAAAGTATAAGAGTCAGTTTTAATAAAATATTAGAGTTTTTTTCAATTTATTTTTCTAAAAGTTGAGAAAAAAAAAGTGAAAAAATGACTTTTATACATGTGGTATTTGTCTTACTATATCAAAGTTTTTTTTATTAA
Organism: Adenophora triphylla var. japonica; assembly: GCA_022495995.1. Classification (NCBI taxonomy): domain Eukaryota; kingdom Viridiplantae; phylum Streptophyta; class Magnoliopsida; order Asterales; family Campanulaceae; genus Adenophora; species Adenophora triphylla. The sequence continues at coordinate 226,890 of JAFEMH010000620.1, read as the reverse complement.
TCTTCCTGAAAAGTAAAATCTGAGGAAAAAAATCAAAAAATGATTCTTATACTTTTGTTATAAGAAGCGAACTAGTCTTTTAATATGTTTTCTTTTTCGTAAAATCTAGGGAGAAACGCGTTTCTCCGTAAGTTATGGAGAAACGGGTTACGGGTATCCAGAACCTTTTGAAAGGATATCCAGAAACTTTTTGTATTGGCCATGACCTTGTCCCATGGTTACTTCTGGATATCAGTCAAAAGGTTACGGATATCCGAACCCTTTGAAAGGATATCCAGAACCTTTTGAAAGGATATCCATAAATTTTGTATTGGCCATGACCTTGGCCCATGGTTACTTCTGGATATCAGTCTCAAAGGTTCTGGATATCCAGAACCCTTTGAAAGGATATCCAGAACCTTTGTAAGTGATATCCAGAAATTTAGAATTGGCTTCTGGATATAAGTTTTAAGGCTTCTGGATATCCATATTCAATGTTCTGGATATCCAGAACCTTGTGAAAGTGATATCCAGAATCAGAAATTTGGTCTTGGCCTTGGATTTGGTCTCAAATCTTTTTTCTGGATATCCGTTCCAAAGCTTCTGGATATCAATTGCAAAGCTTCTGGATATCCAGAAACCCGTTTCTCCATAACTTATGGAGAAACGCGTTTCTCCCTAGACCTACTCTTTCTTTTTTCTTTTAATGAGGGAAAAATGATTTCCCCCTCCCATTTAAAAATTTTCTGGCTCCGTCACTAACTCATCAATTTGCAGGCTAAGTGTATACAACTAGGAAGGTTAAATTTGAGACAGATGGGAACCAGAACCAATGCGCAATTGCATTTGGGTCAATATATCTATTATACAATACAATGGAGGTTATAAGTGGTGGTTCATATTTAAACTTAGAAAATTGATCTAACGACAGAAATTATTTTTAAAAAGAATTAAAGTTCAAATATAATATACAATAACCACTACGATCGATCCATAACCTTTGCGATCCAAGGGCTATTATTAATCAATTTTAACTTTTTTTTATTTTCAATTGTTGGATTTCTTTTCAATTTTCTGATCCTACGGCTGTAGATTGGCGATATCTATTTCAATACATACTCCCTCCATCAAGAGAATTTTAGTCAAATTGCAATAATTTTAACTATTAATTTAAATAAAAAATAATAATTCTTATAAAATTCTAAAAATCATTATTGAAAATATTATTAGTTGTGTTAGAATAAAAAAAATCTTAAATTTTTATTAGAATCACTATTTTTTTTTAATTTATTCACGTGAGACGGGACGAGAGTATAATAATGTAGTAGTATACATAACTATTATTTGGAAATTGGGGTGTACAAAGCAAGTGGTCTGGTTGTGTACCGACTGTCTGACTTTCTCTCAATTTACAATTTAATTGATATGGATTTTGGTTATTTTTGTAATATACTTTTTAAAACTAAAAGTGTGTAGATATTTTCATGAAATTCTAAAAATTGTTATTGACAGTATTTTTAATGGTGAAACAATAACAATTTTTATAATTGCATAAAAATATCTAAATTTTCATAAAAGAGTGCGTCTGCTGAGAAACGCGTTTCTCCATAACTATGGAGAAACGTGTTTTTCATAGCCAGAAGCTTTACATTTGATAACCGAGGAAAAAAAAAGGCCAGGCGAGACCAAAAGCTTCGGATATCGAAGGCTTTGCATTTGATAGCCAGAAGCTTTGGAGTTGATATCCGAAGCTTTGTATTTGATAGCGAGAAGGATGTGAAATGTATATCCGAGAAAATGTTAGGTGCATATCGAGAAAACTGTTAGGTGCATATCCGAGAAATGTGTTAGGGCATATCCAGAAATTGCTATTGAAGGTTTTACGGATATCCGAAAACCTTCAAATGTATA